>RJWH01001738.1:0-320737 GCA_004363575.1 Solenodon paradoxus | reverse complement strand
ATCCATGCTTCAATAAGAAATACAATGAAACCTTCTTCCAGAGATAAAACGTCATTTTATTTTATAAAAACCTTTAAGAATTTCTACATACTATGTAGAAGAAAATATCTATCAATACTTGCTATGATAAACTATACTTCAACTCAGCTTTTAGTGAGGTCATATATAGGGAAGCATGTATACATTAACAAAAAACTATGGAACTTTTAGAATATACTTAGAGGGATCCATACACAACAGAAGTTTTAAGAATCTTCAATGCTCTGTGTTGGTGACTAGAGTTCTATTTTTTACAAGGTGGTTGTTATTTGGGCTGTCAGTGCCAGTATTCAATAATGAGAACAGAATTAAGTAAAAGACTAAGGAAGAGAGCAAGTAGGTCTAAATACTGAGAAACACAAAAGACTTAGGCAGGTATCTAGAGAGCTGAATAGTATCAGGAATCAGCCCTACCCTCCCATACTTAGTAGATCTGTCGTGTTAAAGTGGTTATGTTCTGTGATATTCAATATGTCAGTAATATAAACTTTTCATCATATTATTGTTAGATATGATAATATACAATATTAGATCACTCAATGGCAGTACAAGAAGAAGGAACATTGGCGCAGTAATTTTGGAAAGAATTTCTCTATCAATTATGCTTTCATGGCATTTCATCATCTGAATTCTGATGTTCACTCTGTATATGTCAGGGCATAAAAAGCTACCAAATCTCCCTACTCACTTCAGTCTTCTTCAATATTCATATCAGAACCCTGCCCTGGTGGAATAATTAATAGGTCAATCATTTCTGAAGGAGCAAGCCATATACCACTGGGTTTGAGTTCTGGACCCAGAGGAAGCAACCACTGCGAATAACTGAATAAAAAAATAAAGACACTTCCTCCTCCTCTCTCTTCCTACCAGCCTGACTACTTGGTTTCATTCCTGTCTGTACCTTTCATTAAACAACAACAACAACAAAAACAAAAATTACATCAAAGGCCAAATGAAAACCCAGAATCCTTACCTACTGGATATATGCATAACATAACACTAATATAAATACAAATTCAATGGATGACAAAATCAACAGGTCAGAAAAATGGGTACCAAAAAAGAGGTTTAAAATATAGCAAAATTGAGGAAAATTTTGATATTTGGTTGCCATCAAAAATAAATAAATCATACACATGCAAGACTTTAAAGGACATAGATTCACATGAAAATAGTACGGTGTGTGATTTGGTTACCAGCTCTTTTTGTGGCGATTTAACTATTATAAGTGTATTATTGGGACTCAAAACTCTCTTATTAGATTAAAATTGTTTCTTTCTCTCTGTGCCTGGGGGACAATTTGTTTTGTCCTATCTACACCTATTACTCTTTTATAGATTACAGTATGTTAACTGCATAAAGCACTGTTTTGGATGCCTTTTCCTCTTATAAAATATCACCTAAACTAGAAGAGCAAAAATAAAGACATGTACGTACCATATGGAGTCAGAGAGACCTGCGTTTGAATTCATAATATATATATATATATATATATATACGTGTATGTATGTATGTATGTATACATATATATGGATATATATATATATACACACACATAGGTTCAGGTTCTGTCATTTGCCAGATGTCTCAAGTTCATATAACTTCTCTGAGCCTGTTTTCTCCTCTGTACAATGGAAATTGTAATCCCTATACCTATAGGATCTCTGTGAGTAAAGCAATGATATCTGTCAAACTTTCAGGAGGTATTTTACAATTTCACTCTCCCTCTCTAAAGGGATCTACTGAGATAATAAGATGATTTTCTCTCAATTTCACTTAATTCATCATTTAATGTATTGTCATTATTTTAGAAAATAGAGATGTATATCAACCTTATCAAGAAAAGAAATAACTTATGGTAAACCCACAGTGAAATCTATATAGAAACAATAAATAATCAATGTGCAGAGGAGATGACTGATGTGGAGAAAGACAGGGATCTTAGATATTACTATAGTAGTGGAAGAACCAAAGGACAATGAGATTGGTAAAATGAAAATACAGGCTAGAACTAAAAATAAGAATATCTTTTCAAATACTTTAAAAAGCTATCATACAGAAGAATGAGTCTATTGCCCCACAGAATAGAGGTAGGAATCAAGAGTGAGAACCACCAAACACTGCTTTGGATTTACTGTACATAAAAATTGTTTAATATAAAGAAGAATTCACAGGTGACAAAACCTGAGGAACTGAAAGACAATGTGTCAGATACACTATAACACTGTCTCTGTACTGAGTGAAAATAAATGAGCTGAAGGTGACAGCATTCATTTCATTTATACAATATGTAATATAATTATGAAAATATCCATTTCCAATTATAAAACTATGTGAGTCTATTATTCTGTGATGGATGACATAAAGCATCTTGAGCCTGTTAGAAAAAGTAAATGATTGTCTTTGGATTTCTTGAAATGTATACTTGTAAGTGACACTGATGCTACCTTGAGTGTCCTCATCTCTAAAATAGAAGAACCCTAGCCTTCTCTCAAAGCGTCTCCAAGTTATGCTCAAGAGTAAACAACAGTATGTCTTAATTTATATTCAATCAAACCTATAAGCAGCAAATACCTTCAGGGATCTTTACTGTTCTTACTCTCCTGATTTGATTCCCTGTGTATACATACCGACTGAGCAAAGCTGAATAGTCTTACAGCAGTCACTGCTGGTCATGAGGACAGCATGTCCAGCCATGCAGATCATCTCAGGAGGTTCCTGTTGCAGGGGTCTACAGTTCTGGTTTCCAGGCAAAACCAAGACCCATTTTCACACCTATAGTCCACCTCAAGTGTCCTAAAGTAACTCTATTTATGCCCAGAATATTTTGAAGTTCCATCTAAGTGACATCAACCTTTCTGTCACACCATCTGTACCACATTTGTCAAAACCAAACCAAGGAGCCAGTATGAAATGGACTTCCCATCTACTCTACTCTTCTTCTCCATCCTTTCCTTCTTCCTTTGTAATCACTGCTCCTATACAACCCAGCAAAGAACAATTTTCCTTCTAGTTCAGTCACTAAACAGAGATATCAATACATCAACCAATTAGATTTGGTTGGGTATGAATCTGTGCTAGAAATAGAAGGAAGCATTACATCAATGGTAATAGAAGAGAGGACATTATTGTTTATTTTAGCAGCAGTTAGCCTAAATGCCCTATTACAAGTTTTTTAAGGGGAAGGTAGATTGGAAATCCTTTTAAGAGAACTTCAAATACACTAATATCATAATTACACAAAGGGATTTTTTTCAATCAGGATAGAAATAGGCCATTAAATTTGCATGTCTAAGGGAGCATTTCAGTAATTGCTTTCCTTAAGCACAATTAGTATGATCACCCTGTGTAACTGCAAGAAAAAGGAGGTCAAAGTAAATGATCCAACTTTGTTTCATTGTGTGTAGTAGGGAGGAATAAAAAAGTCTCTTTATAAAACAGCCAATTGCATAGACCCTTTTTAAGTCCTTATCAGCTTAGTCTCCAAGTGTGAGAGCATTCTGATCTTAAATAGACACTGATTTAAGAGTTTCTTTAGAGGGAAGAACTGGAAAAACTACAGTTAATATTCCTGTAACAAAATGTTATTATACTCAGAAGTAAGAGTTACATATTTTCTAATGCCAGCTCAGTGTCTAATTAGTGTGAGCATTTTGGAAAACTTGTTTTAGCTTTCAATTTAGTATTCTATAAAGCTAGGGAACTACATATTGAAGTCTATTATTCTAATTCACAAAGGGCTTTAAGGATCTATATATAGAAACAATTTTTTTCTGGTATCTTTCATAGAGAAGATAGGATAATTCTTTTTATCTCTCACCTTCTAATTCCCGTGAAGCTAATTAAACTCAGTGAATCATTTATTATGTTAGCCAAATGTTTTCCGTATCTAGAGTATTGCTTTGACAACTACATGATAAAATAAATAACTATTGTCATGGTATTAAAAAGTAAAGTCCTTTCTATTTACTTGATTTATCAAAGCAGATTTTCAGTACCTAGAATAAAAACAAGAATTATAGGAACATGCAACAGAGAGGAATTGAGTTGTAAGAAACAATTGTTCTACTTAAATATTCCACTGATTAACTGTATGTGCTTAACCAAGAATTTAACTACCATCTGCTACTATCTCCAGTCATGAAATATGACATTTCCTGTTTTAGAGGCTTGTATTTGGGATCACATGAAATATTCAGTTAGCCAGTCTTCAAATAATATTTAAAAGGTGTCATTTACAAAGAGACTCACACAAGCCTCCCTTTGAGGCATTATTTGAGATGTTTTACAAACATCAACTCCTCAACTTCTGAAAACAAACTGGTGAGTTGTAGCCCTTATTATCCGTATTATATTGATGAAATATTTAAGTCCCAGAATGGTTAAGAAACTTAGGTAAACTTTTAAAATGCATGTGTGGTTGAACTTGAATTGTAATGCAATACAATGGTGATAATATATTCTTGTAACCCTTTTCTACGCTGTTTCTAACTTTTAAAAAAATCACATGTTGTACAAATTGGGGGCATCATTATTAGTAGTGCTGCTATCACTGATGCTGCAATTATTTTTATTCCTTTTTTAAATTTGTTTTTCTCAAATGGGGAGAACCGGACATTGAAAGTTCATATTGGAGCATCAAGGATATACTTCAAGCCTCAAAATAAGTCATAAAAAGTTCATTAGAATATCTGAGGGAGAAAGATTAAGTAATTAAACTGACATATTATTTAAAGCATTGTTTTTATATAAAATAAGTATGAATATTTCTTAGAAAAGAAAGCAAATTTCAAATTTCACAAGATTTATTCAATACATCATTTTCAAGTGTAAATCAGGGAGCTATATCCCCACTAAGGACCATATTGATGTATAAGGATGGGAAGTTCATGAATTGACAGGGCAGCCCCTGGTTAAGAACTCAAACTATACCGATGGATAATAATGATGCATTCCTGTGTTATACCTGGGACTTCCTCTGCAGTAACTGAAAAACAGTGTCATGATTCCCATATCTTATTCCATTTCATATTAGTTTATTTCCACCTAGATCTTGGAGTACTATAGAAGATTTCTGGAAGTTGCTCCAAGATCAGTAGGACCATGACTCATATCACAGTTGTACCTTGCTAGGAAGTGCTCTCGCTGGTGGCAGTAGACACCTTCACAGAAGTTCTACCCACTCTTGTTACACCACTGACTTACATGGAAATACAAAGGCAAAGCCCCCATGCCTCAGCCTGGGGAAACTTTGAAGGACCATCCTAGCTCCAGAGCAACCAAGATGGACTGAGTCCTCACTTATGTCCTCACAGAGGACTAACTTTTCCTTCTGTCCTGTTCTATCTTCCACAGAGCCTTTAAAACTTATCTCCAGAATGTATTGCCCAAAAACCTTTTGCATGAATCTCCATGTCTCAGACTGTCCTTAGAAAACACAACTATGACTACTTTAAAAATAAATTAATGTTTCATTTATGCTATGTTTCAGGAGAATAAACACATCCTTTTTGAATTGTTCGGCTGTTAGGATGTGAACTGAACAAACTGATTGACCATAATGGGCACAGCTAAATAATAATGAAATCATCAAGTTTTAAGAATCAGGGTGTGTTGATACAAAACACGGAAAAATGAACAGTAAAGTCAAAGTCAAGATCAAATGTCTAAATTAGGAGCTAAGAACAAATGAGGTAGTCACATCTAGCTATTCAAGAAGGAAAGGTCAGTATATTTTAACTTAGGTGAGCAGTCTCATGTGTACAGGAGTTAGCATTGTCTTATGTGGAAGACATGACTCAAAGACTGACAATACTGAAGTCAATAATCAGTGCATACAAATGGATTCAACAACAATATAACAATACTACAGTTCAAAGAAGCAAAAGAAAAAGGCCAAGTCCATAAATGAACTACACTTGACCTTTTCTTTATTTTTTATCTTATCATTTCTTTTCTTTGTAGAATCAATTCTCACACTCATTATATGAATTTCTTCATCTTTACCTAATTAAAATACTAAAAGTTTTCTGGAAATTCTTGTTATGTAATGGCAAAATCAGGGAATGAAGTTCAAAACCTAGCTCCTGAATTTGCTAACTTCAGAACAATGAGCAGTTTATGTAATGACTCTGAAGTCAACTAATCTTCCTAAGCCCTACATTCCTTTATCGTAACTAAGGATAAAAATAATAATACTGGATCAGAAATGTATTATAAATACTAAATGAGTTATTTCAAGTGAAAATTATCTATGTATTATAACATGTGACAAAAATGTTAGTTATTGTTCTGGATGACAAAAAAATTATTTAAAAATTTAAATTAAAAAAATCCAGGAAAAACTTAATTGATGCTTCGATCAAATAAAATCAATCTTAAAAACAATAAAAATTGTTGAATAAAGTCTAAAAATTATCCTCATGAAAGATATATAGTAGTAAGAAATTACCAGTCAAAGGGAAAGAAAAGTAGAATCACAGAGAGAGAAATGATTTGGGAAGTTGCTTGTGCCTTGTGGTTATTTATAAATAATGTCATATTGGCAATCATGCAAATAATGAATTTTTATTTTTATATTTATCAGGGCAAAGGTGGTAGGGATTCTAGCAGAACAACTTCTCAAAATAATTTTAAACACAAAAGGGCTATATGCTCAGAGTAAAAGTAAACCCAGAGTCAAGCACCATTGATACTGATGGGCAGTGTACAGTCACACTGCAAGAGTATTCCAACATACTTCAGGCTGTAAACTTGGTTTAAGGAGGCTTAAAGTAAGTAAAACCCATAGTCACTGAGTAGTTAAGACATCTCTAGAGGAAATATATTCATTCTGGACCTCAGGTACCTTGGACTACATATTTCAAGAGAAGGAATAAAATAGGGCCAGAAAAAGCAACAGACTAAAGAACTATTACTATGTCTTCATATACTGAAATCATTAGAGAGTTAGAGTCTCTCTTTGATCAGATTTTATTCCTGCTCTTCTGACTTTTTTGACTGGGTTTCATCATTATCCTTTATCCTGTCTTCAGCCTGACTAACCTGTTTTAGTAAGAATCTTGCTAAGGCAGTTTAGCAAGAATTCTTCCTACCCTTGCTATATGATCAACTTCCTCATCTCCCAACTTTAACACATATGCCCTTGGCCTGCCTTTAGCAAGAAGCCCCTGACCCTTGATATCCCGTCTTAGTAATGTTACATCCATCAACTCTCTCACTCTGCTACTGAACTATAGATCCCCAAGTATCTTTGATGTATTTAGAGCCTAATTTTTCTATTGCAATAGATTTGAATAAAGTCTTCCTTATATTTTAACAAGTGTCAAAATATTTTCTTTAACATTACCATATGCAAAATACTAACATAAAAAAGTTTAAAATACCTATAATAAATAGGAAACTAAAAAAGAAGCCACAGTAAATTTGAAAAAGAGCTAACAAAACAATTGAGAAATGGCAAACTAATGACTAAAACCAGTCATCATAGTCATTTCATTTACATCCTCTGTTTGCTTTAGTATGTATATCAACAAGCAAGTGAAAAATAATGCAAACATGAACTTCAGTGTGAATTGATTATTTTAACCTAGTTAACAAGAAGAGCTGGCACTGTTTCCTTTAAAATTCTCATTCATCATTCACAGCCATCATCAAAGATAGCAACAGCTAGACAAGAATGCTTTCTCCACTTAGAAATGACTTGCTTCAAAAGTTCTCAATAAAAAGCATTTCTTAAAGCATATTTTGTTCACTATCTGTAGAATTTCTCTTTGTGATTGTTGTCTTCATGTTCTTTTAATCAAGTTAAATTTACTAAAGAAATTTCTCACTTATCAATACACTTGAAGAAAGACCAGAAGGCACAAAGAAGTCAACGGAAAGGAAAGCAACTTTAACTGAGAAAACATTATGCACAGAAACGTGTTACATGCATTCAATTACTTGCCTTTGTATGTGGGTGACAGTATAATGTACTCATAAATCATTGTCTTTTCTATATCTGTTTCAATATTTAGAGAATTTAACCTGGTGTTACATAATAGGAACTACCATTTATAATATCCTTCTATATGACTGGCACTGTGTTGGGCTTTTAAAAATACCTGGTTTCACTGAATCTAAATAAGGTAGATATTATGAACTCCATTTAAAAATAAGAAAACTGAAGCTGAAGATTATCTTCTAGTCAGTAAAAGAGTAGAAATTAAAAACCTGGTCTAACTTCAAAGTATATCCTCATAATCATTATTCTCTGACATTAAATTCTGCTCTTTTGGTATCTGAAGGAAGCATAAATGCCATACCTAGAAAGGGGAAAATATAATGCAATAATAATTATCAATTACATTTATTACATAGTGAGTTATTTCTGTCCTATTACCCTAATTTTTCAAGAAATAAGCTTTAATTAGCAGTTGACCAACTGATTTCAATCAATTTGCATCTACTGATTTAGATAAGTTTATGGCTAATGCTATTTATAATAGAAATAATAGTTTTGCAAATATTTCATATTAGAAAGATCATAATTTGCCCCTGCCAAAATTCACCTATTGATAATTATTTTAAAAAATTTGAAAAGTTAACTTTTCATTTGTTAATTTCAAAATATCAAGAGAGATTATAACTGCTTAATGCTTGGGATACATGAGCTGCTATCATTGCTGACAGTGTTAAAGAGTTTTCCATTTCAGATCTAGGCTTAGAACAGAGGAATGTTTACACAGACACATTTGGGAAAGATCCTGAGAAATTGGAATGATGGTGATAATGTCTCTCATTTGCCTCTATTTATGGAATTAAATTAGAAATATTTAATAAATAATAAATTTGTAAAATTATGACAACTTGAGAAAACACTGCTCTATAAACAGTCCTCATTCAAAACAAGCCTATAAAATTCAATTAGAAGTCAGGAATTTGGATCTCTAGGCATATTTCTCCATATGAAATAGTAATCCATTTATGTTGAACTCTCTAGAGCAGCCCTTAAACTAAGTGTAATCAAGTGCCGCTGTATTTCAAGGTATGAAATTCCAATTACCATCTTCAGGTTGGAATGGTGCTGCATGCTTTAGTTTTAAACCAGCTCCTACACATGGTCAGGAACATAAAAATCCAGTTCTTGCCAACTGAGAGATGGGTACTGCAAAGAACCAAGTAAGAAAGCAGAAGGATGGTTTGAAGAGCTCTAGTCACATTGTTTGAATGGCTGTCAGATTTCTCAAAATTGAGACAAGCCCATTATCATGTTAAAAATAATCCAGCTTCTATATCTATGGAAGAATACCTTCAATCTTCTATATAGTTATATTCAAGAAGATGCTAAATGACACAAAGGAGACCAGACAAAATTTCAGAGATTAATCTGAAGGACGGTTGTCTCATACATGGTGGGAGACACCTTTCTTAGTGGGGATGCACTCTAACTTGGTCAAATCTCATGTGCATCACAAGTAGGACGTCCTAAACCACACTTCTCTGTCTTCTTGATTCATGAGGGGAGACTATGCTGATGAAACTGGGGTTAACATTACTGTGTCATGAGTAAAGAAAGTAATCCGAGTTAGATGAAAGTTATGGTCATTGCTGCCCTGCACCTGTCATGATTTGCTCCTCACACTTCACTCTGTGATCACAGGACCCTAACAGAAAGCAGCTCATCATTTTTTTCCAATCTTTCTTCAGCAAAAACATTCACATGTAATCTTACAATCAGAAACATAGCACGGAGAAGAGAAAGGCATTGTTTCACAATATGTACTATTTATTCATCTATTATCCTTTTGAAAGAATATAAATCATAGTTTGGAAATGTTTTGTGTCTTTATTTGTAAGTTTGGTGATGTCTTTGTGATCCAAAACATTCTTGGATAAGAAACTTAACTCCTGTTTGTATCAATTAGACTGTGATAAAACTGGTTTCATTAAACATCATTTTGCTTAAACTCAAAGCTTCCAAGAACCAATCACCCAGATTAAATAGACTGAGTACTTATAATACAGCCATGTCTGGAAAGAGGGTTTTTGAAGAGGTAAAGTGAGGACAATGGAGTACTAAATCTAGTGTTATCCATGTCCTTCTAAGCAGAGTTTTTTAATTTAGGCACATATAGAAGGAAGATCATATGAAAGCACAGAAAAAGGTTATCTACAAGCCAAGAAGAAAGGTTTTAAAGAAGAAATCAATCCTACTGGCATCTTGAACTTGAACTTGTATCTTCCAAACTACAGAGAAACATATTTTTTTCTGTTTGTTTAAGCTATCCAGTCTACGCTACTTTGTTATATGGCAGCCCAGCAAACACAGTGTGTCAGAACATATATTACCAGAATCAGAAGATAATCTATCACTAGACACACACACACATTTATTCTTTCTATTTTGTAAGATTACTGACTGTGTTATATTCACATTTATAAACATTTCTATATACTAAGAATATAATCTTATAGTGTCTAAAATCTGACTACTATTTAAAGGATCTAAGAGTTCTCTTTATATCTTCTCGCATGTACTGAATTTCAAATCCACCTGACACCAATTTTTTACATCTCCATGTTAAAGGAAATAAGAAAAAACAGTAGCTGAGTATGTGTGCTGTTTCTGTCAGGTTAACAAGAGTATACTTCTTCCCTAAAATAATTTTCCCTCTTATTTAATTCATATTCTTGTCTGTTCTTGGCCAATACATACACATGGATACACACCTACATATGAAACAATAACATACATTTGAATCCATTCTTGAATGATAGAACATGATAATTGTGGCCCATTTTTATTCCTTTCCTTTCTTTTCTGCTACTGAAACTGCAAAATACATTTTCTTGAGTACACACCTAAGTGATGGTAGAAAAGATAACTATACATGAAACTCCCGGGTCAAAGAGAAGGCAATTTTAAAAAACTTAATAAAAAACTAATTCTCTGTACAGATGTCCCAATTCTCTTGCTCATGAAAGAGAATACCCAGACTATTCCAAAATGTCCCTATTATCTCATTTTTCCCCAATTATCCATGCAGGAAATAACACATCATTGCTTTAATATACATTACCTTAGTTACCTGTGAGTTTGAGCATATTCCTCAATATTTATTAGGAATTATAGGTAATTTCTATTTATGAATTTTTGTCATATCATTTGCTTCATTTTCTATTAGACTGCTTGCCTTTTTTAAATTAATAATATTTTTTAAATATGCAAAAGTTAGTAGTAATCTTTTATACATTGGTGTTGTTTCTCTTTTACAAATGTTTTCTCCCAATTTGCTAATGCTTTTTAAACTTTAAGAAAATTTACTTTATACAGAACATGTCAATGTTCAGTGAGTTACATTTCTCAATTTTTTTTTAATGACTTTTGGGATTGTAGCATATTAGGAGGCTGTTTACTAATACAGAAGAATACAGATATTCTTTCTTGTTTCCCCTGAAATTTCTGTGAAGTTCTAAACATATATATTAATTTATATGGAGTTTCTTTCTATATAATGAAAAGTAGAATTACAACATTAATCTTTCCCAGGTGGGCATCAAATTGTTATACTCTATTTACTGAAGTACACGTCTTTCATGCCAACTGAAATGTCATTTCAACTATAAACAAAAAGCAATTCCTTATTGATGAATCATAGTTCTGCCCAAAGATAAATATATTTGGTTATTTTATATTAGCAAAGGATTCAATTTGCCTATTTAAAATTTATATTTATATTCATGTATGACACTGGGATGTTACTTTATTTTCAGATAGTCTTAATTTGTTAGCTTGGTTCTAAAGCAACGCTATAATAAAAATAAAACTTTCGTATTTTTTATTTTGAAGTAGCTTACATAATAGAATTATTAAGCAACTATTAAGGACTTTACAGAATTTCTTAATTTAACTCACTAACTAAACAATTATTATATAAGTTAGTGCTCCTCTGAATTTTTTATTTTTTTTCATTTTGTTGTTAGTTTTTAAATTATTTAACTTATTCTTTAGTCATTTTTGTCACTCAATTTTCTGGAAAATGACTATTTATACTTATATTTTTAGGTATGTTAGTATAAGTCTGCACATAGTATGTGCTTCTTACTTTTCATCTCTTCAATATCTGTTGTATCTTGTTTTTTTCTTAATGTAAATTATTAATTTTATTTTTATCATTAATCAGAACTGTTAGAACTTTTAATATATTTTATTAATTTTTAAATCCACTCTTTGGTTTTTAAAATCATATTTTTTTTAATTTTCTATTTTATGAAGTCTGAATTTATCATTATTTATTCCATCAATGTTCTATTTGGAACTGTTTTCTAACATGCCGAATTAAGACTTAAACTGATGGCCTTAAAATGGTGATTGAGGTGTTGTTCCCTGCTTCACATCTAGGGATAAAACTAACCTTTTTCCACAGAAACAACTGCAACAGGGACCCTCACAACACAATCAGCAACTCAGAACTGCTGTTATGGTCTTCAAGAGATAGTCTGAGGAATCACATGCATTGGAAAGATTGAAGGTGGGTCGAAAAGGAAGTATGCATGTAGTGGCAGCTGGGCAGAAGTGACTGAGCAGCTGGGGCATGTGGTGGGGCAATTGACAGGGCAGGTTGCCCCACCTTAAGTCCCAAGGGAAGAGGAGTGAACATTGCTGGTGACACATATACTTGACTTGAGTGAAGCCCAAAGAAGGGAACTGATGCTGAGATGTCAGTCTCCACAAAGGTCATTAACCTAGGAAAGTGCTTGAAAGATATGACTGCACTTCTCTTTTGCAATCCATTAGGATCCATGCTCCAGCAGAGAAGAACTCTAACACCACAGCAGATAGACCTCCAGACCCAGTTCTGGGAACACTGAGAAGAAGGTTGAACCCACTGATATGCACAAAAACATGTTCTTCCACCCCAAGAATCTTACATCAACAGCTACCCCTCTACCCCCCCAAACCTCTCTCTCCTACACCACAGCCATATTCTAGCTCCCTGACTCAGCAAGAGATCCTTATCATGGAAGTCTTCAAGGATTAAAAAAATTGAAATAAAGCCAGAGTGACACCTGCAGATAAAATAGAAAATAAACAGAGCAGCTACAATGTTCCTGGGAAGGTGGGGATGGGGGGAGAGGCGGGAATCTCAAAATAGTTTGAAACTTCAAGATGGTTTGATATCATGAAATGATACATCATCAGAAACCAACCTCAAATACTTGGAGGATTATGTCATTCTAGCAAATAATTAAGTAGCAATCATAAAGAAAATTAAAAATAAATACAAAAATTCTGAGTAACAGATTAAAAACATACAAGAAGACACAACAAATCAATGACCTCGAAAATAAAATGAACAATCAGAAGACGAAAAATGAGGTTTACAAAAAAAGTAATAGAATTCCGGAGGTGAAGAATGCAGTGAATGAGACTAAGAGTACTAAAGAAAGCTGTGGAAGCATGCTAGGTGGAAGTAGCAGTTAGGACCACCTCCCAACAAGTATAGTACACATATATGCCAAGGACCTTGGTTCACAACCTGGGGTTAGGAGGAACAACTAAGACAAACAACATTAGGAGGAAAAAAAGGATTTTCCTCCTCTCCCATCCTTCCTCTGCTTGCTTACTAACCTTTATTCCTGCCTACACCCTTTCTTTAAAAAAAAAAAAAAAAAAAAAAGCGAAGACTATGTAGTCAATCAAATGGAGAGAGAAGACAGATGGAAGAAGAGAGAAAAAAAAAATTTTAACTGGAGAAACAATCCAATCCAAGAGCTATCCAACTTTAGGAAAGGCAACATACGAATGAGTATCCCAGGAAATGAGGAGAGAGAGAAAAGGGATCAGAGAACATATTCAATGAAATAATTACTGAAAAATTCCCAAACATAGGGAAGGAAACAAACATACAAACCAACAAAGCCAACAGAACTCCTGGTTATCTAAATGCAAAAAGACCTATAACAAGACACACAATTGTGAAACTATGAAGAGTCCAAGACAAAGAAATGATATTAAGGTGACCAGGAGGGGAAAAGCAAGTAATATATAAGTACATTCCTATCAGGCTAGCATCAGACTTCCCAGCAGAAATTCTTCAGGCCAGGACAAAGTAGAAAGTCATTCAAAATACTTCCAAGATGAAACTTTCCAATCAAGAACAATATCCTGTAAAACTCTCTTGCAAATATCAGGGAGAAATAAACATGTTCCCTGACAAACAGAAGCAGAAGGAATTTACAGTCATGAGACTGCCTTAATAAGAAATTTTGAAAGTTGTCTTCTATCTAAATAAAAAAGAAAGTTTAACAAGGCAACAGACAAAATGAGAAAAAAAGTCAAAATGGCCAGAATTAGGCCTCATATGTCAATAATCACCCTGAATGTAAATGGAATGAATATACTAATTAAAAACAGATATATGGACTGATAGAATTGAAAACCCATATATGTGTATATGGACAATTAATTTACAACAATGGAGCCAATGGCTTACAATAGGACACTCTCTTCAACAGTGTTGGGAAAATTGAACAGGCAAATGAAAATGGACCAACTAGTGTGTAAAGCCTAGTACTAGAAAATACACAGAGGAAAATACAGAAAAAATATCCCTTGGCATCTACCTAAGATATGTTTTCAGGAACTTGACTCCAATGTCAAGGGAAAAAAAATCTAAAATAAATGAGATTACATCAAATCAAAAATATTCTGCATAGTGAAAGAAACTCTCATCAACACAAAAAGATGTTCTACTGAATGAGAGAATATATTTGAACATCATATATTTGACACGGGGTCAATATACAAAACATATAAAGAAATTATACAACTCAACAAGAGAAAATAAACAATCCAACAAAAAATGAGTAGATCTTAATAGACACTTCTCCAAAGAAGACATCCAGTTGGCCAAAAGGCATATACAACAATGTTCTACCTCTCTTTCTCTTAGGGAAATGCAAATCAAAACAACAAATAGTTATCACCTCACACCTATGAAAATGGCTATTATCCAAAAGTCTGGAAACAACAAGTGTTGGTAAGGATGTCTAGAAAAAGGAACTCTTACACAGATTTGGGATGCAAGATGGTATAATCATTATGGAAAGCAGTATGGAGATTCCTCAAAAATCTACATTTTTGGAGAATGGAAGTCCAATATGATCCACATATTCTTCTGCTGTGTCTTTACTCAAAATACTCAATACAAATTTTCAGAGTTTTATGAAGCCCCATGTTTATTGCAGTAATAATTATTACTGTTAAAAACGTAAATTTCAAGAGCTGGAAACAAACTAGGAGCACAACAACAAATGAGTGCAAAAAGAAGATGTGGTCTATATACAAAGTTAAATATTAATACAGCTATCAAGAAGATGAACCCTGTCATTTGAAGCAACATGATGGACCTAGAGGGAATTATGCTTACTGAGACAAACCAGGAGAAAGACAGACATACTATATAACTTACATCTGTTTTATACAGAAACCAAGCAAATAAATTAACTAGGTCAAACAAAAATTTGACTTTCATCAATAAAAGAAAGTTAGTGATTGTTAAAAGAGAAGGAGGAGAAAGGTAGGAAACTTGAGTAGAGGGGGTCAATTGCATAATGAAAGGACTGAAACTGATGGTGAATTTAATTTATTATATAGAAATATTGATTTAACAATACATACCTTAAACCTATATTAATATTGAGATGTAATGATCCTTTAAAAATTTAGTAATTTTTTAAAAAGACAACCTATTGTCTTACTTACTGAATTTTTTCTTTCTTTTTTTTTTAAGGAATGGTACAGGCAGGAATGAAGATTAGTAGGCATGCAGGCAGGAAGACTGAGGAGGAAGAATCATTTTTATTTTATTTTTATTTAGTTGTTCACACTAGTTGTTTCATCTCCAGACCAGGGACTCAAACCCAGTGTAAGTGGATTAGGCTTCTTCAGAGGTAATTGACCTAAGCACTACATGGTTAACTAGAGCATGGCCCACCCTATTTAACTTTCTAATAGATGCATTTAATATTACAACTGTTTCTCTGAGAACAAACTGGGAGAAAAATAAATAGTTACTCAAATATTTCCATCTTTACTTATATCAAATAATGTTAAAATTTAAGTTTGGCCTGATATTCAATAATATTAAAACTCCATACCATGGTGAGGTAGAAGACCCACAATGTAGAACTTTAAAAGGAGGTATTCATGAACTCCCTCATGTATATCTAAGATATTTAAGATGCAAGAGCTAAATGTGGAGAAAATTATAGAAAAGAATTTCTCTACATTGATCCCTGTTTTGAGTCATAATTTTCTTCTGTCTCACAAGAAAAGAAGAAAGTGAAGAACTGAGAGGATGCTACTCCCCAGGCTGATGTCACCAGAAAGGGATAGGCAGCAACCTTCAAAATCTGTAGTTAGAGGAACAGTAGTAATATATTCAGGTTTGAGTCAAGACTAAGAAGCTAAAGCATAACATACTGACTGAAGGAGCGAAATACAGGCTTAATGTTTGGTAGGAAACCTGTTCGAAAATTTTGGGGAAAAAACTTATTTCTGTGAACCAGACATTCATAGAGGTAACATAACACTGTCTCCTAATTTCCTCATCTATTCATCCTAGTTAATTGGAGTTAACTAATCAGAAGAGGATAAAGATCAAATAAATAGAAGAACAAGAAGCCAACTATTTTCTTTTGCTTAGATGCTTGCCTTCTACAGGGCCTCTCATGAAGAAAGAGATACTTTCAATCAAGATGAGAATTTTTGTTGATTTCATAGGCTGGAACATTTTAATGGCTGAATTGAGACTGGCAAGTTAAAAAACGGATCTTTATTTTAGGGTGAATCATGAGGCTACTCAAAAACTCTGAGTTGGGAAAAGTGGAACAAAAAGTGAACAAAAGCAAAACGAACAATGATATGCAAAATTGAGTTCCTTTATGACTACATCCAATGAGTCATATTTGCTCACATTATGGTGGCACCACTTAATCTGATGACGTTTGAGAGACAGTGTTAACATCTCCCATTTGGGTTATATCTTTACCTACCAGTACTTATCTATTCCATTAGGTCTGCTTTGCAAATTTTAACCTGATGCGACTAGAAGAATAAAGGCTCCTGGTTGTCATAAATTCTTAGTAAAATAGACCTTGTGTCTTAATAAAATTGATCTCTTTATCCAAATAAAAAAAAAAATCTTTACACTGAGTTCAATTTTTGTTCTTATGTTAATATTGCCAGACTAGCTTTTAAAGTAAGTTTTTAGTTGGCATTTTTTTCATCTTATTTTTTAACTTTGAGTTATTTCCTTTCTGATGTGTTTCTTGAAATTAGCAATTAAGTTGTTGGATCAATCTATTTTATTCTGGGCTTATTTAATATTTTTTTAACCAATCCAGTGACAGTGGTCGCAGAAAAATTTAATCTTTTAAACTTTCTTACTACTTTTGCTATAGTTTTTATTTTACTAATTTTAATAATAAGATTTAAACATGATCAATTATTTTAGATTATTAGTATATTATGTCATCTTGTTACCTAAGTTGTTTTCTTCTTGAGCATTTGGTCAAGATTCGCTATTCCAAATTAGATAGATACACAATTTAAAATCATACATATGTATGTAAAGTACATGTATGTTTATGTTTAGGCTGAAGTAAGGAAAACACAGAACAGTGGAAGGTAAATTGACATCCGTGCTTACAGAGTATCAGGGCTTAAACAATATCAGGTAATCTCTCCACATTTTTATTATCAAACTCAAACTCAGCTTTGTCTCTTTGCTAACATTATGTTTCAGCTTCTCCTTGTAACTTCTGTTTGAATAATGATAGCTCAGATTCTTATAACTTACAATCTTAAGGGGGATAAAAGAATTCTTAGCATCTCTTCCTCAGTTAGACAAAATATAGGAAAGAATTCATATTGATTTAGTTTGTGACTGTAGAGAGAAATTCTGTTAATAGAAGGACAGGGAAGGAAATTACAATTTCAAAACAGCACATTTCCATTAGACCTTGCTCATTTGGGATCAGTACAATTTTTTCTAGGACCTTAAACATTCTACAGTTATACTCATTATCTTAGTGACTTAAACTAATATTTATTACAAATTTTAATTTATTAGTTTACTTACATCTAGATTTTTTTTTAAAATATCTATATTCAACTTCTAAATGTGACAGAAATTTTAGTGTGCATATATATCCCCTCATTCACCTGCCAGATTGATATCATCTCTGAATTCCGGATTGTTTCTAATTTTAAGAATTAGCTCCAATAATTATTTGTTTTAACGATGCTCTTCCTTGCCCATTTATTCTCAATCATAGTTGCTTTTACCTTGCTCTTGAAAATTATCAATCAGAAATGTGGCCCTAGGCCACTACCAAAAATTACTGAGGAGACATTTCAAGGACCTTATTAGTAGAAAATTGGCCATGTCGGGCTCTGTTTGCACAGTAACATGCACCTGAACACTCAAGGATACACTAAATGTAATTATAAACTAACTGTATTCTAAGTTCTGGATCAGAACACCAACTTCAGAAAACTACTCACAGCATAGCCTAAAATCAAATGCATAAGCTAGCCACTTCCCTAAAAGAATTAAAGCATGGATACCAAAAGAATTGAGATACCATACTCTACACATTTTTTATTTGTTTTTATTATGGTGAAACACACGCATTTACACTCACACATGTATACATACTCATATAACACAAAATTTACCACCTTAACTATTTTTAACTGTACAATTGAGTGGTGTTATTTACATTCACAATATTATTCAACAATCATCCCTATCTATTTATATTGTGAAGGAAAGAATAGGACTGTTGATGTATTTTAAATAATGTATTTAATATATATAATGTATTTTATACATTAAATTTTATTTACAATGATGCACATCTTAAACCTATAGAATGTTATGATTCAATGTTCCATCTATATAATACAAAATAAAATTTAGGAAAAAAATTTATATTACCTAAAATATAAAATCTAACAGCTAAGTAATTACTTCCCATATTTCTCTTCCCCCAATACCTGGTGACTTTTATTTTCTCTATGAATTTGCCTATTCTAGATATTTCATAAAAATAGATCTCATAATATTTGCCCTTTTGTATCTGGTTTTTTTCAGTTAGTGTAGCTTTCAAGATTCATCCAGATTGTATCTTCAGGACATTATTCATACTTTTAGACAAATAATATTATATCCTGTGTATATACAACATTTTATTTATCTCTCATCTGTTTATGGGCACTTTTTCCTACCTTTGGTATGTTGTAAACAATGCTCCTATGAATATGCATGTACAAGCCTCGTTTGAATCCCTCTTTTCAATTCTTTGGAGCATACACCTTGAAGTAGAATTGCTGCATCATATGATAATTCAAAAATTACATTTCTTCATACAACCAGATGAACATGGATTGATGTTTCCAATCATAGACTTTATAGAATTCTTTAAAAAATACTTGAATATAGAATATATGACAAGATAGAAGACATGAAAGGAGAGATTCAACATAAGGATTTAATCAGGTGGCTTTAAAATGCTTTAACAATATTGAAGCTCTGTAATAATATGGCATTATGTCTAATAATGTATTCATTTTATCTATCAATAGATCACATTAAGTTTAAGAAAAACCATGCTTTTATCTGGAGTAGGCAGAAGCAATTTCATAGCTGTATCAGACACCATTATGGTGTTCTGTGTTTAAAGATATAAATCCTTAAAGAAAAGGGACTCTAAAGGTGTTCTTGAAAATCTTTGATAATCTGGTGATATTGACCAATAAGATAATATGATCACATCATTTTTAAATGAAAGACAATTTTTATGTAGACAAATGCACACATCTTAAAGCATTAAAACAAATTGGAGTAGAAACATCTATAAGATGATGCAGTGACATATTGAACTTAAATGTTGAGCTAATATGCCCAACCATAATAAGAGTTAGAGCATACAAATACAGGATAAGATGTGAGGAACACCATTGCAGAATCAACTCCAGGCATTACCTCAATGAAGCCACCAACTTGTATTATAGAACGTTAAAACATCTTGGAAACTATTCATTGTTTAATCTGGGATTTTCATTTTTATTACAGTAACAATGGTTTATAGTGTTATATTGGCTTCAGGTGTACAGCATTATAATGCAACATTGTATACACGGCATCATAATCCTCAATGAAAGTGTAGTTTCCAATCACCAGCATCCAATTGGACAACCTTTATGTGTTTTACCCTCCCTCCATTCCCTTTTCCCTCTGGTAACCATCAGTCTGTTGCCACAGAATGTAAGAGATTGCTTTCATTTTTATTTTCATTTGTTAGTTTTCTTTATAAGTTTTTGCCTTGTGGTTACCAAGAGGTTCAGATATAAAATTCTATGTGTATAAAAATTCTGTTTTAGATTGATAGCTAAAGTTTGGACATAGTCTAAAACTTGACATTTTTGTTCTATTCTGCCCTGTTTTATTTTTTGAAGTCTCGTTTTAGATCTTTATCTTATATATCTAATTCTTGTGAATTTAGCTAATATTACTGCTCTTGTCTTTTAAACTCCGTGTTTCATTTATAAGTGATTGATCCATTACTTTTTACTATATATCCATGGAGATTCTAGAAAATTATTTTGAATAGAGGCTAGATGACTGCTTATGGGGATGTTGAAAAGGAGTTTCAAGTATGGAATAAAGATTCAACTAGAGGATGTTTGGATTACTTTATAAACCCGATTGTCTGGGATGTATGTTATCATATTAACTATAAATTCATTTCAGCTATCAATATATCAGGATTAAGAAAAACACATGATGGTTCCATACACCCCCCCAGCAACTAGACTTACCACAGGAATTTAGGGTATGGAACTCTTGTGCTATTTCAGACAATTTTTAAGTGAAATCATAAATGTAAATCTTCTTTGAAGTTAGAACCTAGGACAATACCTGTATCTTTTTAATGTTAAAAAAGAAGTCAATGAACTTAACCTAACAGTAGTGCCTCAGAATAAAGAAACTGGCTTTTGTGGGTATTACACACACACACACACACACACACACACACACACACACACACACACACATGTATATATAGACAAAATGTTTCTTAAAATAGATAACAGTAAAAAACTGTATCATCCTAGGACTTACATGGCAGACTAAATCTTGAAGAACCCCACGTTTCATTTTTCTTTAAAAAAAAAGAAGAAAGCTCAGAGGAGGAATAATTTGCATCAGACATATAGCAAGGTAGTGACAATAGTGTCTCAGAGACTGTGTCCTACACCTCATGTAATAATTACTTTTTCTTTGTTGTGAATCCATTTAAAAAATCAATTGGGTCACCTCCATGAGGTATCAAGGACAAACAGATGCCAAGTTACAGAAGAAACGAAATTCCAGGTATGTCTCAAAGATCTGTTCTTTTTCCTATTTTTTTTTTCTAAATTTTATTGAAGGACCATTGCATCATAACATTATATAGCTTTAAGGTGTGCATCACTGTAAATCAACTTCTATATAAAATGCATTAAGTTTATCACCAACAGTCCAGTTCCTGGAGACATTTTGCTGTAGGTTCAGTCACTAAGTAACTCCTGGAAGCAGGTATTCCTTTAAGGACTGCAATGTTGCAGACTGAAGTCACTAACAAGAGACACTATCATTTGAAAAGCCCTCTCTAAGTGCTCATTAGAAATCTGGATCAGGTCTGCATTAGCTATGCCAGCCTTGTTACAGCCAGGAAGGAAGCAGCTTCTCAAATGAAAAGATAATAAATAAGTTTATTTATCATGGCAATTCTAGACAAAAAGTAGCTGAAATGATACATAAAATGCAATTTCTATAGAGGTTCAGAGCTTGCTTTTATTTTTAGGGAATTTATGTCTAGATATTTAATCTTCGAAAAGATTTTTGAGCATTTTAAATGGTTCCATTTTATGACCTGATACTTAATTTTTCTTCCCAATTTTAAATATCTTAGAGTTGATGACAAACCTGATATGTTGTTTGAATCTTCTTTTTCACATAGCCATTGAAATAAGATGAAGACAGTTCCAGACTTCACAAAACCCCAAAAGGTTCTGCATTGAAAAGATCACTTTTTATGTGTAAGCACCAGGGGGTTTATCACACATAAGCATAATTTGGCCAAGGGAAACATCAGTTTCATAATTGTGAAATGCCATCTCCTTGCCCCCTACCCATTTAGCCTAAAGTGTCTTCGATTTTCTTTCTTATCTCTGCAGATAAAGAAACTCGTACATTTGCACCTTACATCAAAATTCTAGTTCTTCCCGCCACGATTATTTTATGATGGAAAACTTAATGATAATTGATGTCCTCCGTAGTTATTTGCCCTGAGATTTTCCTGATATCTGAGAATGTCAGTTTGGGTGATTGGAAATGGCAGTCTTAAAAAGGGATACAGGCCTTGATTAATAAGGCCGTAACACCTGGCTGCTTGACTAACAGTATATAGGGACTCAGCTACCAACAACCAAGGAATTAAATGATCAATGAAACGCCTTCTCTGCTCATACTTAGGATCCTAAGATCTTGTCCTTCTGAAGAAAAAACCTCTGTTTGCTCTACTCACAGCTTCTTATTAAGGTCCTCTTCTCCACCCTTAGAGAACAGGGTTCCCGTCGCACTCATCATTATGCATTCTAAAGTGCTAGGTACAGAGTAAGCACTCAGTGAAAACGTGAATTCAATAATTTAAGAGCAAACAGTGGACTTTATGAAGTGTTGGGTGGCACCTAGAGATATATCCTCCTCCTTTATTGGCCTTTTTATTAGTAATTCATTCATTGCAGAAGAATGGAAAAGGTATTTTGAGTTGACAGGATTTAGTTTAAAATTAAACTTATCATTTGCCTTTGGTAAAATTTAAACTTCTAGTCTTACTGTCCTTGATTTTCAAATGGGATGATATCCCTCTTTTACAAGATTTTTGTAAGTATTAAACTGACTCTAAAATTGCTAATTGTGGTGCATGCCAATAGGGCAGCGGTTAGGTCAATCAACTTCAAAGGACGCAGGACACATATCGCTGGGTTTGAGTCCTGGGTCTGGGGGAAAACAACCAGTGTGAACATTAAAATGGTTATAAAATTAAATGCTTCTTCCTTCTCTCTTCTCCTATCTACTTGCCCTCATTCTTGACTATGCTTTTCTTTTACAAAAAATGTTAGTCATTATATTTTTCACATATATGAATTTCCCTAACATAATAACAAAGTATAATTACATCAACTTTAGCATGATTATAATTAGAAAGGTATAGGAATCAAATCTTTTCATTGTCAGTGTTGCAAAATTGTATAGCTAATGGAACCTTAGAAAAATATAAAATCTAGTGGTTTTCCAGTTTGCATAGTTGTTCATTTCTGTTCAAGCAGAATTCTTCTAGCTGGTCCCAAACTAAGCAGCAATTAGCTCAGATATTTTGGAGATGCAATGATCCCTTCTCTTTACCCAACCCCCCCACCCTTTCCCATTCAGTGGGCCTAAAAAAAGAAAATTCCTTAATTTCTATGACTCTTCAAATGCATTTTTTAAATCAAGAGGTCTAGCTTCATTTTTTTTTGATAAAAAAGTAATCTGAGTCAGATATCGCTTGTACTCCAAGTCACACAGCCCATTAATACCAAAGCTGTGGGAAGACCTAGATTTCTACTGTGGTGATTTTGCTTTCACAATACAACAGAAAACATGTTAGATATGAAAGGACTATGGGTCTCATATTGGTCTTTCAGTCCCAAAATACTCAGATAGAAACAAAAATAAAAATATACAATTTTGATTGGGGTTTTACTGCATATAAAACACCATGCAATGTATTTCAGAATCACTGTTTCATCTAGACATTGTTAACAATCCCACGATTTTAATATTATTACCCCACTTGACAATGAAGAAATTAAGTAATAGAGAGATCAAATAACTTGCTTAAAGCTACTCAGCAAAAACCTCTCATCAAATCTTTCCAACACAAAAATCCCCATTGAAACAATAACACAACACTGAGGTTCCTAAGAAAACAGTTGTAAAAATTGAATACATCATTTATCTTTGAAAATTTTAAGGCTAAAAAAATATATTAATTGACTAGTGTCAGGAAAAAGCATTCATTCATTCATAGGTTATCTATCCCATATATTTGAAGAAAAATTGCTATTTTGTTTTCTTTATTTTAAGTCCTTTTCCTCATTATGCTACATTAATAACTATTACTTTTTGACTATGCCTTCATTACTCAAGCACATTTAAATTTTACAAATATTTGTTCCCCAAGAGGAAGTCAAATCTAGCCAATATTTTTGTAAGAAAAGACTTACATGCCAATATTTAACTTTCAAATTAAATAATAGCATAATGGTGACTTAACTAAATTATATGAAACAATCCAGATTTACATTGCAAAAAAATTTAGCAGGAAATAAAACTTTGCACATTTTTATTTGTACTCCCTTACCAATTTTTTTTTAATCCGAAATTATCCGTTGGAAGAATCAAATGTTTAATCAATGAATTATTCTTGCACTGATTATTTTAGTGTTCTTTTTTTTTTAACCTGGCAGAACTCACTAGGAAAGCTGTCTTGTCCTGGCTTTTGTCTTTGGGAGACTTTTGATTACTGCTATAATTGCTATAAACTTCTCTCTTATTGCTGCTTTTGCTACATCCTATAAGTTCTATTAACTTGTATCTTCTTTATTGTTTATATATAAGTATTTCTTCATTGAGAGTTATTCAGAAGCATGCAGTTTAGTGTCCATATACCTGAGATTTTTCCAGCTTTCTTTTTATGTTTGATTTCTACTTTTATATATTGGTAGTACTGATTCCATATCTATATAAATGTTTTTAATTCCTTTATTTATGGTTATGAGTTAAATGTATCACGTTAGAAAAAAGTAACAATGTTCATATGTAAAATAATACTCCAGAATATGATCATCAGTTTTGTAGAATATACTACAAACTTACAATGAAAGCAATTCCTGCCAACAATTCAATGAAATGAAACGAAGAGTAAGGTATTGTCCACAGAGTAAGTGACTCTGACTTGATGAAACAAGTGATATTGACTGACTTTATTATCAGAGGGCAGTGTGACATTTCTCTTTGTACATTTTAGGCGAGAGCTAGAAATCTAGCAGATATTTTTACAAAAACACACACATTGCAAACTCTAATAAGTTATTAAATATGCTAAATAGCATGACAACAAAACTTCACAGAGACTGTTGAACCTCCCACACAGAGTATCATCAGATTGTGGAAGCAACAGAAAAAAATCTTGCAACATGTATCTGTTCTTGTGCTTTGTAATTATGTGTAACATAAAATTTCTTCTACCACAATATGTTAAAAAATGCTAAAATTCCTCTATAATACAAACAACAAGTACCTAAATATAAATAAATAGTTGAATTAAAAATTAAAACAAAATACTTTTTCCTGAAAGTTTGGGTCAAAAACATGGGACATATTAGACACAGGAGTGTATTATCAACAGTAAAATATGGTCTCTTTAATTTTGTTTGGTACACTTTTTATTTCTGTGGATTAGGCTAAACAACTTTATTTTCCAGTCTTGATTTATTGACCTTGTGTTAGGATTGAAGATTGTAAAATTTAGGACTAGGGTATTAGTTCTGGACTGAGATTTCTATTGCTTTATAGACTGAATTCTCAACACTAATAAAAGTGGCTGGTTCTCCAGACAAGCAGAGGAAGGATGTTGGGGTGAAGAGCCCTGCCTGCTAGAAAGAGCCGTGACAGCAGGGAAGCATGAGGTTACTGCTCCAGGGTGCCTTGGACACAACCCTCCTGGGGCTGTAGCTGTTTGAGCTGTGGGAGGCTTCTGCAACATGGTGGCTCAAGGCAAATTCCATTGTCAGAGTTCACATTAGCCTCAGGCTGTGACTGAGGCACAGAGGTTAAAGTAAAGAGCCTAGGAGTGAGGGATATTTTATAGGAATGGGGAAATTGGCTGCAGGTGAGTGACTCCTTTGAGAACAGGACCATGACCTTGGTCTATTCTTAGCAAGCCCTATGGATTGAGATTTGCGCCAGAGGTGAGTCTATGCTGGTTTCATCAAAAGTCCTATTTGTATTAGTCCTGGAATCTCTGATCCTCAGAGATTTATTACTCTTCAAAGGAAAGCCCTTCTGTTTTCACATGGATGTGAGAACTCTTCTCTCTGGTGCAGTTTCCCAGGCTGCTGAAGCACAGATATGAGGGTGAGTCCTTCAGTCCCCTCAGGGATATACTGTCTATAATGTCCCTCCCAACCTTAGGTCACAGTACCTAGTATTATTCTTCATAAAACTGTATCTCAGCTTCTTCTACCCTCTCTGATGATTTCTATAATTTTTCCTTGTCCTCATATCCTTAGTCCTTTTTCTAAGGCAGTTGATCTTACACAGATGCAGCTTTGTTTTGTCTACTGGGAGGAGGCAAACCCAAGATCATGTTATTCCACCATCTTTTCCCTTCCTGACCCAGATTAGTTTTCTTTTTCTAGAATTTTATATTTATTTAATCGCATAGTAAGTCATCTTTTTCAGGGGAGAGAAAGAATGGAGAATTGGTTTCTTTTTTCAATATGAGTCTTTGAGAATAATCTCTGCTGTTATGCATACCAATAATAATCCCTAAAGTCACTCTTCGCTCTAATCTGCTATTTCAAGGATGAGATATCACATTTTTATTTTACCTTCATATATTACCATATCTATTCATATTTACCTTATTGACCTAACTCTTCCTCAATTTCTTAGTCCATAAATCAAAGCTCTTCCATTATAATGTCTTTTGTAATATAAATTTCTAGATTCAATCATGTCTCTGGAAAGGAAATCTTTTAAAATTTAGCAGAAGAATTTAGAGACGAAATGACATTTTAGGGTTTGGTCAAATCCATATGTCTTCTAATGTTTTGTCAGTTCTGCTCCAGCTAATTGTATTACATCGCATTCAGTGTGGCCTCTGCAGATTTCTTTGTCTACTAATAGATCTCAATATTTCTCTATTCTATCCTTACCGCAACCCTATTTCCAGTTTCCTCACTTTATCCATCAACCCGAAAGTAAATTTCTCCAAATTTTCCAAATACTCTACCTCAAGTGAAATATTACTGTCACTGCCGTGATTCATGTCTTCAATCCTTTGCACTCATTTTTTATAAATTAGTCATCTGGTTGTACCATATTACCTTCATCCATTCTTGGGGATTGCTTCTATTTGACTGTCTTTCAAGGAAAGAAAAACCATAATGCTTCTGCCAAAATAGATTCAGCATTCCCTTATGCTATCAACGTAATTTTACCAAACATTTTTTTTTTCTAAACTCATTTTGAATTCTTCCCTTAATTTTCCTAAGCCCATCCATTTTGAATGTACACCTGCTTTCCATGTGCATTTCATTTGCACTATTATTACATATTTTGTTGCACTAACTTTGTGGTAGGAATGTGTACGTAAGATACCTTCTTGCTGCCTGTGAGGTCTCAAAAGGCAGCTTTGAGTCGTAGAAACTGGATTGCACCCATCAGACAATTATTAGAACCTCAGTAGTTTTTGAGTCTTTCTTTTCAGAGAAACTTCTCTAAGCAGAGGTTTAAAGTTCCTTGGTAATCTTTCCACTACTCTTTGTCATGCACCCTTAAGTCTCTTTATGGTCGTTTTTATTTATTTTTTCTTTTCCTTCCAAAACCCTTCTTCCTTTAAAGTGTCAGATAATAATTAATATGTGGAAATTGGAAAAAGAGGTGAAAAATTAGTAAAAAGTGATTGGATCTATCTGGAATTAAAGATGGGAGGAGCAATTGTCAGATCCGATAAAAAGAGTTTTATTTCTAGCAATTTCTCCCATTCATATCTTGATAATAACTGAGTATAAATATCATTATTTTATTTTTTCACTGATCTGTTACTTTGATCTACTTTAAATCATCACCCATCATTAACAGATCATATTATTAACCCACTTCTGCCTATTGAGTAATAGAACTTCTTAGTTCTTCCTTTAAAAAGAGAGTGAATTTCCTCCCAAGGACATAAAATAAAACATAAAGTTTAATTTCTACAACTCTTTAAAATGTGTTCTATGACTTAAAGTTAGTCATCTAGTCATCTTGATTATTTTTTTTTAATAGAGCTGCTTGGACAAGTCACTTGTTCACCTTTTGGGTTTTCAGTTTTTTTACCTGAGAAATGAAGGGACTGGAAGTGTGTGATCTCTGAAGTTCCTTTATCTCCAAGTCTCCATGAATCTGTGACTCTCTAATACGTGCCTTGCAGGAATTCTGCAAGAATTAATGTTTATAAAACAATCTAAAATTCAAGGATGAAAGGTTTTATGCTAGTGCCAAAAACTATTTTTATTAAATGAAGCATGCCAAGGAAATTTGTTGTGCCTGGGGATAGCTGCTGTCAGTATCTCCAGCATTGCCTGGGCCCAACACAGTCTCAGAAAGGAGAAAAGAGAGCAAGATTTCCACTAACGGAGTCAGAAATGTTGTGAGTGAAGGACATAAACATTGCTGAAATTCAAACAAGGAATTGACAACAAGCACACACAAACACGATTGCTTAACAGAAAATAATCCATGAAAGGATTTTGCCTTTGTAGCCCTAATAAGGCTCATTCATGTTCCAGGGAAAGTGAATGGTGATGTCTCTGCACACCTGTTTCACAGTTGTATCCCCAAAAATGCCCCCTTCATACTGAATCTTTCTGTCCCTGACTACTTCTGCCCCATCATGCAAATCTATATGATAACCTCACTTAATGCAACTAAGTAACCAAAGTGACTACAGAATCATTGAAATGAAATTCAAGACTGCTTAAAATTATGAATTACATCTTTCTCATATTTCTAATGTCAATATACTAAGCCTCAGAGCAGTAAGATAACTACCAAAATTCACAATGAATGCATAGTTATACCAAGGCTGCAGAGCAGATATGTGAACCATACTCATTGGTGTTTTTTTTTTTTTTTTCACATCAGTTTATTTTATTAATTAATTCTAGTCCCAATAATGACAAGATTTAAGAGATACCCTAGCTACATATTTCCAAAAATCTTCAATGCTTTAACTCAAAAAATTAAATAGGTGTGCTCTAGTGGGGTAGCAGTTAAGTCAATCGTCTCTGAAGGATGCAAGCCAAATGCTTCTGGGTTCAAGTCCCAGGTCTGAAGGGGAAAGCAACCAGTGTGAACAACTAACTGGAAATAAAATAAAAATGCTTCTTCCTCTCTCTTGCTGTCTGCCTGCCTACTCACCTTCATTCCTGCCTGCATCTTTCCTTTAAAAAAAATTAAATAAAGTAGATAATTTAGCACTCGGCAAGGCCAGCAGAGGAGCCACGGTACATTGACACTGGAAGAGATGGCACCGACTTTCCCACACATCCAGGAATCATAAAGAAACCTTGGTCAATAGCCCATCAGTGGGTTACTATTGTAATTCCTTTTTCATATTCCATACATAAGGAATAGAAGGTGAGAATTAAGATCATCAAAGTTAAAGAGTTATTTTTGTTTACTGATGTACAACAGTAATTGTTAGACAGGAGACACATGCATGGAATATATTGAGGTTAGTTTTCTTACGAGAACATATATACATCTTCATTTAGTGTGCATAATAATAATAATATAAGGCCTTATAAAACATAATTTCTATTTCAATAGTTAATAACCAAAGTTCTGCACTCAAGTGATGTTGACACTCTCAGATTGAGGACTTCGTGTTGAATGAAGATGTTCTATAGTAAAGCTCCTCAAAGTTTAATAGGCTTAAGAATCACCAGGAGAGCTTAATTAACCACGGATTTCAGGATCCTACCTGAGAATCTCTGCAGAGATTCAGATTCTCTAGGCCTGAGGTAAGGTAGGACTGAAGAACTCAAATGTCTAACAAACTTTCAGGTAATGTCTGGCTGACTGACGTCCATGTTTTGAGTATCATAGAGCTATACTCTGCAGTATATCTTGTACAATTTCATTTTTATTATTACCACTGACACATGCTAAATCCTCAAAAAATAATGTTTTATTTTAGATTTTGGATAACAAAAGCAACAAAATGTAAAAGGTTAAGGTAACTAAAATGAGCTAAAATATAAACACATTTTTTACATTCTCCTTCATCTCAGTTATTCTAAATTAAGATAATTTTAGTCAAATTTGTCTTGTTGTTGAGGTGCATCAATCCAACAGATGGTAAGAGTTCCTAATACAAGCACTCTCAGAAATTGCTACTGTGGAATTTTCAAGGAAATGTTAATAGAAAAAAATGGCTATATTAGGCATGTGCTTATTTGATACAAGTATATACCTGAAAACTCTGGTATAAATTCAAGTTGTGGAAACTTAGCTATATTTAAATATGATGGGAGTATGCTCTTTTAAAAGATGACCGAACACACTACTGTCATTTTATTTCTGTCAAGAGTAAAGCAATCAAATCAAGGCTGAGTGCAACAGTTGATGAATATTACACATGACTTCTTTTAGTGATTTTAGCATTTATGGATTCCACCTAGCTAACAATGTACATTTTTACATTGATTTACATGATTAATTATCTGCTTTATTGAGTGACCAGCCTCATACATGGAGAGAGGACAAGGGAGAGAGATTCTATAGTCCTTGGCAGTCTACTTTTCTCATTCAATAATTATTGTTTCCCCTTATGAGATATTTTTGTAGCCAGATATAAAAAAAAAAAAAAAATCACAGGCTTTAGAATCAGACAGATCTTAGTTCAAATCCTGGCACAGATAATTATTAGCAGCATGAGTTATATGAGCCTGCTGCAAAATAGCACTGAAAATACCTGCCTGGCAGTGTTGCTATGAGGATTAGAAACAATATAAGTTAAGTAGCCTGTAACATGCCAGCAGACAACCTCTGTTTCACATGGAGAAGTAATGTTTTTCATAAGCTTCCCTGGAAATGACTTTTCCCTGCAGTTAAAAATCCAATGACCATGCAAATATAATACTTGCTAATTTACAAATATTGACAAAAATGGGTAGGTGGATAGCGACTATTTAGAATTGTATGCATCCTAAATGTACACTTACTCAAAGTTTATAATTTCTAATATTGAACACATTGCCAATTTAACTTTAAACATATATAATGATTTTTTTCTTACAGAAATAGGCTCTGACTATTAACTAAATCAAAGATTGAGATACTAAGTATTAAAATGTCCTAAAATGTATTAAATAACTCTAAGAAGCTATAGAAAAGCAGTGATGAAACATTAAGGAATGTATCAAGTTGGTTCTTCTATAAAATTCTTTATAAAAGAAGGCAGATAGACAATATAAAGAAAGAACATATAAACATACCCAAGATGGTGATCTACCAAGATCGGGAGTTCGCGCCCTCTCTACAGACACAACAAAATCAGACCTATAAACAAGCTACAACTTTCTAAAAAGCACTGAGGATTAAAAAAAAAAAAAAGAATAGAGCCCTTAAGGAAATGCAGGTCAAAAAATGCCTACCTCAGCAGTGAGTAGAGCTGGATGCAGTTCAATGTAGAAACTGAGGCACAGGGAGAAGTGAAGAGCGTTCCTCAAGCACGTACCAAATAAAGAACTGGGATATCTGAAAGAGATGGGGTCCTGCAGGAGCAGGCTCCTGGAACGAAGAGCAGGCCCTGGAACAAAACTTGAACCAGGAGAACAGGCGCCCCCAAAACCGGCTAACAGGCCCCAAAGCAAAGTTGAAGTTGGGAGAGGCTGGTCCCACAGCCAAATCTGGAGCCAGGAAAGAGGAGCCAAAGCCGAGAAGGCAGGCCCCAAGCAATCAGTGAGCCTACTTCCAGCTGCCTGGGATTAGACACAGAAGTCTGTTGCCTGTGAATCCTCATCAGAAATGCAACTGACCAGCATCGCCATGCCGGTCCTGCGAGCCTTCCAAACTGATGCCGGGTCTGTGATATCTAAGGGAAATAAGACTCCAAGAGTAGCCGCAGGCAACATCAATGAAGAAAGTATCCGCTTCCATGTCGTGTTCAACATCAGAATCACATACCTTATGACCTGCAGTCTGGGTGAGGGTTGGATGGAAACTTTGGTGACAGTAAAAGAACTCAAAAAATTTTTTAAACATGAAAAATAAAAATAAGGAGAAAGACAAATACCAGATAATTTCACTGGTATTGGAATAGAAAGAAACAAAGCAAAGAAACAGACTAACCAAAAACCAACACTTGGATGTTGAGAATAAAACTGAGTTACCAATAGGCAACAGAGTGGGGATGGGGGAAATGACAGTAGTGAGGACCTTTTGGTAATTTAGTGGTGGGGAGCCTGCACATGCAGGTTTATATTATTTTGCAAACCAAAGCTACTTAAATAAATAAAGTATAAAAAAAAAAAAAAAAAAAAAAAAAGAACAAATAGAGAAGCAAACAAGTTATGTGGTAGGGTATGAACACTGGAAGTCAAAATCAACTCAGGAAGTATAGCTGGGACAAGTGAGCTATAAAATTGCAATTTATGGCATTGGGAACAGTGATTCTTTACACAACTAGTAAATGTATTAAAAGTTTTTTCTCAATCTGCTGGATGAGATATCTATTCTATTTAATGATCTTACTAAGGGAATTCAAATTTAAGAACAAAAACTATGAAATCCTATATAGGCCTATGATCCAACAATGAGAATTATGGTGATGAGTGCCAAAATTAACCCAATATTCTATTTGTTAATTCATAAAAGGGTCTGAAACATTCTTATTTTATATGAATTTGATTATTAGTTCCCTTTACAATGATTATTTGATTTAATACATCAAAACATGTTAATATTTTATTAGCAATCATTAAACTGGTAAAAAATAATTTCTATGTGGGGATCACTAGTTGTGATTCTTTTGTCCTATGGAGCCAGAACAATTGACTTTATATGCGCATATCATCATTAAATGAGTATCTGTAACCCCCAAGAGTCTGTGTCCAATATTATGAAAACTATTAATATTTAAAACATTCTTAAAATCTTGTCTATTCTAGAATAAGTATATTATAAATTGTTCTGCTATCATTATTATTTAATTTATTTTAGTCTTTTGGGAATTCTCATCTTCTCTTGTCTGGTTACTACTGATCTAACCCCACTATGGAGTCAGAGTACCTCTGTCTTCAGTATAGACATGTTACATTAAAATGAGAATTATCCATGTTTCTTTGAACCAGAGATTTAGGCAAAGGCTATATTTTAGGATAAAAACTAGGTACTAAAAGAACTATGTACACTTTCACTACACTAAAGCCACATATCTTTTAGTCCCTAAATGCTCCATATTATTTCATAGACTATGTTGGACCTACTGGATTTTTATCAGTCTTGAGAAAATGTTTTCTTCAACAACCTGCATTTACATTTATACAGTCACACAGACCTCTGAGTGCTCATTTTATGCCTTGATTTTGGTTAATCTATCTTACAGTCATCTTTAACACAATCGATTGATAGTCACTAAACAGAGGCCAAAAAGTCAATTGCTTTTTATGAAGAAAAGAAGCACTGTAAACTATTAATCACTTATACATTTTAGAACCTGGGGTTTTCATAAAATAGATTTTCTTAAATCAAGCTGACACATTCTTTGAGTTGGTAAACTATGAAAATGAGGAAAGTCAATCAAATCTGTCAAGAAAGACTCACACTTCCAAATGGGGCATACGAAAATGCTACTAATGGAGACCTCTCTAAAACATGCTGTTTTGTGTTTAATCAGATCATGCAAACAATGGATGCTTTCCTATAAATTTTTTTACAAAAATATGACAATGAACCTATGATTTTGAGTATCTTCTTGATATCTTCTTATAGCTTAACATGTCCACTCAAACATTGTATTGATTTTCAAAAATATGATTATTAATTGTACTCTTAATTTACTTAGGTCAAATGGGTTATATATTATAAAATAGCAATTATATTCTAACCAAGAAGTTGTATTTACATTAATATGTTCTGTATATTACATACTTAATCTGATATTTAACCTCTTAAGAGGCTACCATATAATAGTTCCATTGAGAATAGAAATTATAATTGATACTAGTACTGACCACCTAACTCAATAATAATTGAGATCTGAAGGAAACTATGGATTTCACAATAGTAGAATAATTATTTTTAGACAATTAAAACTTTTGCATTTGCCTCTTAAACTTTGTCTTTAGAATCAATAGGCGTTGGAGCAAATAATCTGGATTGGAATCCAGGCTCTGCCATCTAGTGGCTATAAGACATTAAGAAAGTTATTTCTTCTCTTGAAGTCTCCATTTCATCAGCCTTGAAACAATTAATACTGTCCACACAGGTTTTTTGTGAGGATTAGAGAAGACTGCGTATACAAAGAGCCTGGCTTTTATTAAGGTGCCAGTATGTGTTAATTATATTATGAGTAATATCATAAGTAATAAGTGGTATTATTATAGCACAACTTGGTTTATTGAATTTATTCTCTTATCACTTAAAAGTTTATAAGTACAAATTCAAAAAAGCTTGAATTTGTGTCATAGGGGGTGAAAACACAAGTACCAAATAGAAGACTTTGGTCGCTGAAGTTATTGAATAAGCCAGAGGAGAAAAACATTGAGGGAAGGTCATAAAAGTCGAACATCAAATCCGTTTCATAATTTGTCTAGACTCAGTTTTTTCCTTAAACAAATGGTGTGTCACATGATGTGTAAATAAATACAAACTAGGGAAGAAAGGATAGGGGAAGCTGGGTAGCTGGGTAGGTGAATAAATGAGGGAGTACAATTAACACCAGCCTCCATGCTACCTATTTCGACTTTTTCAATACTAAACTGCTCCATCTCTACCTAAAGTCTTCTTTAGAACAAACACTCTTTTGTATTTGTGATGCAATTGAGGTGATAAAGAGAAATCAAAGATAATATTAAAATAGTGGTTTCCATATTTTATTTTTAGATAATTGGAATATTAACATAAAGGAATTCTTAACTTCACTAAAAAATAGAAATAACACAACTGTTGGAGTGAATTCTATCATTTTCAAATGTTAAAAAATAAAACAGCAATTGTAGCATGTCATGGAGGAAATGTTTAATTTCTTTCTATATGGGATGTTTTCTCACAGACATTCTTGCTTTCTTGATGTGATATATTTTTCACCCCTGTAAAGTAAGAAAAACCAAGGGGAAAAACCCCAAATGTCACTTTGCATTTCCATCATTCTATTGCTATTACTCATAGTAAACAGAATTCTTAGTTCGTTAGTTCATTTGTAAGCAGATTTACCTTGAGAAATAAGGACTATCTTTCCTCCTTTACCTCTATAACTTCCATTCTTCCCTTCTTTTCCTTTGAAATATTTCACGAAAAATAGAAATAATAAGTATTTAGTAATTCAACACTTTTTTATAAAATACTGATACTATTTTTTAATAAAAGACATTCTTATAATACAGGGAGGGGCCTGCAAACTATAATCCAGTAGCCATGTCCAGACTTCTCTCTAGTTCAGTATGGATTATGAGCTAAGAATGGATTATTCCTTCTTAAATTGTTGAATTAAAATTAAAAAAAAGTCTGTGGCATGTGAAAATTAAATTCAAATGTTAGCATCCATAACTTTTAATAAGAAGTTTTAATAAAACACACCCATGTTATTCTTTTTATTTATGGCTGACTTCAAGCTCTAACAGAAGAGTTGAGTGGTTGTTAGACAGACCATATGTTGCACTCTTCATTATTTTTCAGTTTTGCTTGGTTCACTACAAATTACACTGATAATTATAATTCTACATTTTTGATGCCATGCATATCACTGCAAGGCAGAATTTGTTTTGTTACTGTTTCATGTTATGTCAGAATAAGAAAAAATGGACTGACTTTGAATATCAGTCTTTTGGAACAGTATAGATTATTATCAAATTAGCGTATTTTATTAAGTAATAATATTATTGCAGTGTTAAATAAATGTTGATATTTCTAGATAATGTGTCTCTCATAGCTCCAATTCATGGAAAAGTAATATTCATAAAAAGTAGAAATATTTAATTGGAAATGTTATCACTACAGACTTTCTTCATAAAAATAAAAACAAAACTTAGGCTGCAACTAAATTTCTTAGCACTTTATTTATTTGCCAAACAAGGAATTCCATTAAATAATAATGACCTAGCAACTGAAGAAATGTAGACAGGTAATCTGTGCAACTAATAAAAGTGAGAGTATTTTTAAAGAAGTTGAAAAAAAAACTAATTTAGCACAACCTGAAGCGGAATCTGCTAAGATGTGTTACAACTGACGGTAGTAAAAATACGCATGGAGCAAAAAGTGGGTTATTTATTTACAAACTCACAAAGCTTGTGAGATGTAAAGTGTTTAAAGCCTAAAGTTGTTCATTGGTTATTCATCCACAGGTACTTTGCAAAAAGCATTAAAATTTATCTTGCATTATTGAACAAGTAATGTTAACAGTGAATTTCATTTGCTCTTCATTCACTGTGGAATTGGATCATTCAGAACTCAAGGCCAAGGATGACATTTTTCTTGATGAGAAGAACACCTCTCCGCCACTATTATCAAATGCTAAGCATCTTTGAACTTAGGTTTTTTTGTGAACTTAATAATGTTTCTGAATAAACATATAAGATAGGCAAAATAGTGTTTTTACGTCAAATATATATATATATATATATATATATATATATCGGTATAGTTATTTCAACAACTGAGGTTTGAATCACAAGTAATATCAAACTTTTTTTTTCTTCTAAAGCCCGGTGCTGTCAAAAGTTAAAACAAGAAGCTAGATCCCCTTTCTTATACTAATTTGCAGTAGGTTAAACAACAGTTCTGAGCAAAACGTCAGCACAGTATTTTTATGACCTTGATAAAGCGTAAAGAAGATTTCCATATTTTAAAGTCCACTTCATTGTGCAACTGACAATGTGCAACATTGTCCATTTAACCTTCATTCAAAGTGATTAATTTATTTATAACAACATGGTAAAAGGCAAACATCAAGAGGAGAATCTAATAAATTCTAAATTCATTCCAAGAAATGAATATGTTCAATTAAAATCAAATATTTGTGGATTGTTTTCTGTATCTGGCATCACCTAGCTGTACAGAAAGACATTTCATAGATGAAATATGCAAAATCACATTTCAGGTCAACATTAACAGATAAACGTTTGCAATCAATTTTGGTGACAGACACCATTAATTTGAAACCCCAATGTTTCATTTCCTATCACTGCTCTAACAACCTACCACAACTTAGTGACTGAGAACAAATGGCATTAATTCTCCCACAGTTTTGTAAGTCGGAAGCCTGCATGACAGCGTGGCTCTGATTAGACTCTCGCAGAACCAAAGTCAAGGTGGCATCAAAATCGAGTGGTTTTCTGAAGATTCTGGGAATTATTTTGCTTTTTAGTTTATTCAATTGAACAAATTCAATTTCTGCAGTTGTAGTGAGGCCCTCATTTTCTTGCTATCATCCAGGGACCAATTTTTGCTCCTAGCTACTCTCCATATTTGTTTTTGTACTTTCCATATGGTCACTCCTCCAGCTGCAAGTCTAGAGCTCCTTAATGCTGGTAACCTTTACAGTTTCTGCCGCCGCATCTCTCTGACTTCAGCCTGAAAGCATTTTCCCTGTGTCTAAAAGAGCGTTTAATTAGTGTAGGTCCACCTGGATAATCCAGGCTAATCTCCCTATTTTGACATCTATAACCTTAATTATATCTGCAGCTTCTCTCTTGATATATAACATATTTAAAGGATTAGGTCAAAAATGTGAACATATTTGCAAGGTCATTAGTATTAGCTACCATATCCAATTGAGCACAATGTTATTACTCAAAAACAACCCCGTTCTTCTTAGCAGATCTGTTACAAAAATGTATTATTATTATTATTATTATTATTATTATTATTATTATTATTATTATTATTATTTTTATTGTTATTTTTATATTTTGAATTTTCTTAGTTAAAAATGTATGGATACTTACATCTGTCTTTTGTTAAACTTGTCTAATAGCCTCAATTTGCTTTTCAGCCCTTAAGTCTAAAATATTCACTACCCGCTCATTACAGAAAAAGTTTGCCTACACCAGTAGAAGCAGCAATTGGTGTAAGACTTTCTGATACCTGTAAAAATTAAAAACCCAGCAAAACAAAAGCACAAAAACAAAGAAAATCTTGCCAGGATTGATATCACTAGAAAATGCTTCTAAGAAGTGAAGTATTTGTGTGCTTAAATTTAGCAATAGTTTTTGTTTATTTAGCATCATTTGTAAAGACAGAAGTCTGGAGTCAATTCAAGTATGTACCAATAGGGAACTGGTTAAATTAGAGTAAATCTATTAGATATTAAAATTATATTATAGCAAATACAAATGGTAGCAATTTTTATCATCATAATTTATATGCATTTTAATGTTTTAAACAATGCATATTTATTATATTTTAAAGAGATAACCATAATTAAGTTTATTTTTAATAAAACTAATTGACTTAATTTTGTGCAAATACTAACGATGCAATTGAAAAAAACTACTTTGGACCAAAGTGGTTAATCCTAAAATAGAACTCTATGAATATTATTTAGAGATATGGAGTCATAAAAAAGAAAGAGCTAAATAGAAATGATGACTGCCGTCCCTTAGCAGTAGGGCTGAGAGAGGGAAGATGTTCTCGCTTAACACTGAAGGATATGTCATATTTGATTTTACTTTGATGAAAGAAAAAAATATTAAAATATGTGTTTATACGGATTCTTCTTTTAATACATTGTGATTAATAGATTTTATCTAAAAATCACTATAACCCACAAAACAGAACTGATTGAGGAATTAAGAACAATACTAATGACTAAGATTTCTCCTTTTGACCACACAGGCCAGAGCTTAAACAAATGAAGCTAAGACTGAAAGAAACCTCACAGAACCTGAAAGCAACATTTTGTAGGTCACATATTTCCTTTTATTTCTCACGTTCTGACATCTTCCCTCTACTTTCATTTCCTGAAACTACTGAATTCTGCTGGTTTGGTTTTTTCATCCCACGAAGAGGAAAAAAAAAACAAAACCCAACTTTAAGTTCTTTCTTTCCTAGGGCAAACCTAACACAAAAAGTGGAATAATTTCCTTGGGTACATAGACATAGTAAGAAAAAGCCAACAGATAGACACGTTTTCTTAACAAGAGAATATCCAAGAAATACTAAAAACAAAAAGTTTTTACTCAACAATCTGAGTATCAAAATGAGCAGAGGCTTTGAAATAAATAAACTTGATTTCAAGCTCCCAGTAGTTCTGAACCTCTAACTCTCTGAACCTCTGTTCAAGTATCTGTAATAATGAGTAAGAGATAGCTATGTCACAGGATTCTTTAGCAATTAATTAAATAATATACATTAGCATAATATTTTGCATGCAGTAAACATTCAATGTAACTAAAATTTCTCTGCTTGCCATTGCAAGCTTCTCCCCAAATTATAACATTTTTGAGTCTACAATCATATAATATCTAAACAGATCTCTCTATATTTATGTACAGCTATTAAAAATATGCAAATTAATCTAATCTAATCATCAATGTTTTACTTTCAAGCAATTATATGCTTCCTTTCATTTAGGTAAGTATTTTGAAGGGAAGTAGCACATCTAATAATTCTTGTATAGATCTATATAATGCATCCTGCTTCTACTAACGTATTTTAATGTTTATACTTGGTATTCCATTGAATCCTCACAATAGCATTTTAGATGTAGGCTTTATTATCCCACTGTTACCGTGGTTAAATCACTTAGTAAAGGCAATAATATTAGAAGATGGAAAGGCGAGGCTGTAAGGAATACATGTCTATGTCCAGGTCCAGATATCTATTATGTTCTATGGCCTTCACCCCGACAACAAAGCAGAGATGTTGCTACTTGCCATTGTGTGCATGCAAGAGGTATGCTGCCTGCTTTTAGTGTATACATCCACATTTAATCATCAAATTATATATGCTTTCACTTACAAGTAACTCCCAAATCCCTGCACTTCACCATCCCCATCCTTATAACCCTGCTCCAGGCTGCTCTTGACACTAACTTGAATAACCGTATTAGTCTCCTAAAGTGTCATCCAGTCTCCATCTCACACAGTCTGATTAATTCTCTATATGGCAACAGAGCTAGATGCTCAAGTCCAGTCTGTTCTAACACTTTAGTAACTCCACATTGCTCTGTGGAAGAAGTTCCAACTTTTTCACTCCCTGTACAACCTAAGCTCCATGAAAGCAGCAACCCTGTTCATCCTGCATAAGAGGGTTTTGTATATTTCAGTTACTCAAAAAGTCTTTCCTCAATGTGTTGAATGAATCAGTTTCCAAGTTTTATATTCTTGCATCTGCTCATTACTTTGGCCTCAACTTTTGTTACACCTGCCCTGGAATTCACAGTTCAGCTAGAATGAACTTTATTTAGATCCCCAAAATAGCCAAACAGAGACACGGTTATCAGAGACACAGTGTTGAAAATGAGAAAAGGAAACTCTAAGACTCAGCAAATCTGATAATATCAGGAGAGCGCATCCAGGGACCACAGCAGCGAGGAGGCCAAAGAGATGCTTGGGAACAAAAGGAAAATGGACATTGGTCATTTGACAAACAGGAGCACAGTGTCATTTCATCAGCCACAAGAACCAAAGCTCTGGAACAAAGACAGTTTGTTGTGTCATACTCATGGTGACATTTATACGTCTCTTACCTTCTTTAGTTTCGTTTGTACTTCTCTTTCATAGGAGATTGCTTCTGGAATGATTTAAGTAGCTATTATGTTATTATATGGTCATTAAGTGCCAGGTATAATGCCAGAAAGTGAGGATGCAAAGCCGGAAGGTAATGCATTGCTTGTGAAGATTGCAGCCTATGTAGGAGGGAGATTATTTCAGTTGTGATCTAATAAAGACTGCACTACATTTTGCTGCTCTGTGAAGGAGGGATGATTTGCCAAAGATGAGAGCCCACAGAAGGAGATTTCATCACAATTTCTATAAATGTCTATTGATTTTGCCTATGTCAACAAGATCACTAAATCTCCAGAGGTTTAGTCTACTCGTTTTCTAGAAATGCATTGCTTTTTATGTATGACATGCAAACAGTTGTGTGAATTTTTTCCCATTTTAATATTAACTCGCTTTACCAACATTGCTTTTCCTGGCTAAAAGGATGAAAATTTCCCGAAGTTCACAGAGGAATTCCTCGCTTTGTTTGACAGGCTGAAGTCCACATTTTTGAATGTCAAACACATAAATAGTCTGAGTTTGTCTGTTGTCTAATACCATTTCACTTACATTTTTCTGAAGAAATCTGTTTTCCCCAGCATGAAAATTGTTTTTGAAATGAAATGATAGGCAGGTTGTGCTGCACCAGGATTCAGCTTCTTCCATTTTTTTCCTTATAATTTCAACACCATTTCGAGGAGGGGAAATATGCATAAAGGTCCAGGGTTAAAAGTATATGAGTAGAACAACTGGGTCTTTCATATTAAGATTCCAGATTGCCTGCAAATCCACTCAAGTATTTTCAGCAATATGAAATGCTGAATATGTAAAATAGTTGTGAAATGGAAATTACTCCGAAATCTTAGTTGCAACTCCAGGGAGCAGAAATATTACAAGTGTGGGGAGCGCGCAGAGGTGTAAGAGAACTCGACCTACCTGTAGCGTAGACAACAATAGCATTGATGGTAGAAAATATAAAAAATTACAAAGCTGACCAAAATCTGGTCTACTTCTTCTTATGACCATGTGTTGTTACTGTAATATTGCTAACAGTAAACTAGTAAGTCCTCCTGATTTAGACCCCACATTCTATGGCAATGCCTCTCCTCAAACCTTTTATTATGACTCAAGAATTTCTTTCTCCTCTACCCTACTGGGTCAAGGCTGCTGTCACCACAACGAGGGAGTATTGTTATCCTGTTACTATTTATAACATCAGTGCTAACAGCTAATGATCCAGTCATAAAAGTGGAACTCTATCAAGGGACACTAGTTTTACTGTTTCCCCATTAGAGTGGCTTTTCCATGGTGAGTCTGATATTCACTTCAACACCACAAAAGCTTTATTAAATGATTCATTTTTGCAGGATCTGATTGGGAGAATTCCTTGTCAAGGAATAGGAGGCATTTTCAGGGTTAGGTCTAAAATTAATAAGCACGGTAATTCATAAGCACTTGTTCTTTAAGAGCAAGTTTCCAAAATCCCAGTTGTATAACCAATAAGATTATTTGAATGTAAGTACCAGCTTTTCTGAAAATGTGTAACTTCATAAGAAATAATATGAAGAACATACTAATTTCATCCTGATGAAAGACAAAGAACTTTTGATTAAAAAAAAAAATCTATTGCAAAGAAGGGAAGAAAAGAAGGAAAGAAAGGGAGGAAAATATGTAGGAATTCTTTTCTTTATTGAGAGTAAAGTGACCTCTGTTAATTTGAATTTAGGAAGCAAAAAAATTAATTTAAAATCCTTTGAAAAAAAGCATCATCTACTTTTCAATTTAGAAAGCATTTATTTAAATGACTGAAAAGCGAATTTGTGCAAATCAGCATGTCATCTTTTTGAGTTGATCCAATAGGACTCTGTATTGTACTTTATTTTGGCAGACAATCTTTAATCTCTGGTCCAGCAATTCTTCTGTAACTGCAATAGTCTGAGTATTTTTCCATTCTCTATCTCTTTCTAGATCAATAACAAAGCTAGTGTTATCTTTGTGTTCTGAGCCACTCCCAGTTCTCAGAAACTGTTTTTGATATTGGGTAAACAGGAGCCAGGAAAGGAATATGAAGATTTGAGTAGAAAATTAGGGGTTGGACATGTTAAATGTGGCAAACTCAACAAATGTTTCTCCTTTCACTCCAGTTCATGGAATCAGAGTTGGAGAGAGAGATGATGATTACCTAGTTCAATTCTATGAATTTGTATTAGCTTACAGATGTACATCTATGTCATATTGACCTGAAATGATTTGACCAAGATGATACAGTGGTAAAGCAGGAGGAGAACCTAACTAACAGGGAAGACAAAAGTAGAAATAACCTTGGTTGCCTGAAGCATTCAATAACTTTGACCATAAGAAATTGATCAAACTGGCAAAAAATCAGTATCAACTGCTTGTTTATAAAGAACATTAAAGTAGATGTCTACATCATTTCTTCTTCTTTTGAATATATAGTATGAATACTGTTAGACCGAATATGGTACTTGTTTCAGGTTTGACAACATGGCAATGAAGCTGAAGTTATAAGTCACAGATAATACACAACTTACATATAATGAATTTTAGGTTATCAATGCTGAATTTCTTATAAATTTCATTAAGGCAATGTTTGCATGGAATTCTCAGATCAGTCAATTCCACCTATATAGATACGGTGATCAGAAATGATTTGCTTCCCAGAAGAGTAATGCTTATCTATTTGTATCCTACTAAAATGAAGGTAATTTTTAAAAATATCAGTAGACTTTCATCGTGTATCAACATAAAAGTTAGCATAGAGGAGGAATTACATGAAAACGAAAAACAATTCACTTTTCAGATTATTGCTCTATTTTCCATTCAGAAAGCAGTCTCCAAAAACTAGTCTGCTCCAGACAAAAAACTCAGCACCAAGGTTAGTGTCAGTTGCCCCTCACCCAAATATCCTTGCCATCACATCATGCTTCGTCCCAAAGAAACTTTTGTTTAAAACAAAACAAAAAAATTCTAACAAAACATAAACTCTCACATAACAATGTGCTCAGAGAGGAGTCTGGCCCCTTTCCCAGCTCCAGCAGGAGTCCAGATTGGCCTAAACCCATTACTGCGTTATCATTCTTCTCACCAGTGATTGCTTTAGACATGGACATGGCAAATGAGACTTAAGAGGAAATATCTTCGAGCTCTTCTAGGAAAGGCTTCTTCACCCTTAAAAGACACATACAGAAAGAGGCAGGTTCCTTTTCTTCAGGATCTTGTTTCACCTGGACCTGTTGTCCAGGAAGTCAGCATAAGCACCAAGTTCAAGCTTTGGGGATAGGCGAAGCCGAATGAATGAAAGAACTAGGATTCTTAATGATACTCTTAAATCTCTAAGTTAACAGAATGTATCTGCCATTCTTTTGGACACCTGGTTATATGAGATAAGAAATGTCCTTATTATTTTACCCAGTTGGAGCTAGAAATATTTAAAATGATAAAGACCAATGTTGCCCCTTAATCTTCATCTCTCAGATGTGTCTTTCTTGGGCTGGGTATGACAGGCTTGACTAAGAGATATGGTTGAGCTAATGCAAAGTCCTTAAGTCCATCACCAAAGGAGCATAAAGAGGATTTTATTAAAGTTCAAAAGTACTGCTTAAGATGGCCATGACAGAACAAGTCCTATGTGAAATGACAAATATAGATCAGATGTTCACCTTGTACATGTAATAGAGAGTTGAAGTCAACAGGACAAGAGAATCCAAGAAGAGAATGAGGGAATTTGTCACTTAATCATCAAACTTATCCACACTTCTCCATAAGCAGAGGATTAAACTGAATTCTCCAGGCTCTCTTGCAGCTAAAGTCTAAGCAGGGGAGTATCAGAGCTACACTCTAGACTGAGTTATATCAGATAAAACTCCCAGGTACACTCTTCCAGACTCAGTTCCCTTTTTCAACTGATTTCATAAGAAACTATGTCCTAGGAAGCCACGAGTTAAAGGTGTGTGGATGACTCGAGGAACCAAAGCCTCTGTGCTCTACCATTTTCTTCTGACAGGAATAGCCATAATGAACTATTAACACTGAACAAAATGAAAATACATGTTGTTTTACATCACTGAATTTTAGAGGTTTATCTGTTATAATTGTTAGTGTTGTAATATTAATATAGCAGAGTTATGGAAAAATTTTGGTGACTAGTGATATGCATGAACTAACAAGTGGGTTAATATAATCTAAGTTTAAACATAAAGAAATTGAGGATCAGACTGTTTAGGTGCTTTGCCTAAGGAAGCTGACCTAGAATTCAGGTGCCCTATATCCAAGTTCATATTATTTTGGTATTTTATCCTGCAAAGAACAAGCAGATAAATTCTAATTTGATTCTAAATCTTGAAAACTAATATTGAACAACTATATATCAGAAAAATACATCCTTTATGAACTAAACAGTTGAGACAGTTACTAATTGGCCTCTAGGTGCATTGCTTTCAGGTTTTTATTAAGTTTTTGTTTAAATCAAAGTTATAAGAAACACATGTGACCAATATCCACTGATATTTTAATGCAAATTAACTTCCTATAGGTTGATCTGGAATAATACTAATATTTCCTTTCCTGGGATATAATTTACCTTTCAAACGAAGCCATAAATAGCATTTAGCATTAACTTTCAACAGTATCGAAATTAAGAAATCACCCTTTTCTTTTTCCTCTTAAATAATTTTTTCTAATAAAAATTTATTTTTACTATAGAAAATGTGATTTTAAAATCAACCATGGAGTAGGTTTTTCACTTTGGGAATGGGAGGATTGCAGATAAGCAAAGGAAGATGCTACAGTGACCCAAGTGAAAATATTAGAGTTGAAGATATATGTGTGAACATATCTTTGTCATAATATAGATACAAATTATAAAAAGAACTATCTCAGATATACTCATGTATGTGGATTGGTAAACACCCTGCTATCAGCTGAGAGAGCATAGAAGTAAATACCCCAAAGCAATCAGAACATAAAGCAATCGGATTGTGATTCCTAATACCATTCTCTGATAAAACAAGTCAGGAGAAATAGATGATTCTAGGACTGGGGTAGAAAATGTAAAAGATGATACTGGAATATCTTATAGTGCAAAAAGTAAAGGATGTGTTTTTGAAACACCTCATCATAATTGGATTATCTAAGAGGAATACAGAAGTCAAATGAAAGAGTTTCCAAAGGCCAAAGTTGGAACAATTTGAGCTACAAACTAAGCAGAGTAGTATCAGGTTATAACCTATAAACCGATATAGTTATAAAAATATAAAAGAAACTTCTAGAACTATCCATGACTCTATATTAGTGTAAAGTATTGAACAAACAGAAGAGAAAGGACAAATATCCTATGTAGAATTCCAATTAACTTATGTAGACTCCAACCTCGAGGAGGAAATGGAGCATCACTCCCACTGTGTAAGCAACTGCATATAGTGGGGCAATGGGCTGGGAGAAGAGTAACTTCAGAGTGGAAAAGCCTGATGAACATCACTTTAGCAACTGATTAAGGTCAATATCATCAACACTAAGTCCTATGGCTAGACTGTATCCCTGATATGATATTATGAAAATGTCTGTTTATATCGTTTCTTCCTCCCCCAAACTCTTAACTCCAGACTAATTATCATTAAAAAAAAAAAAAAAAAAAAATCAACTCCCAACTTAAGTACATTCTACAAAATGCCTGACTAGTACTTCTCAAAACTGTCAAAGACATCAAAACATAAGCAAAGTATGGTGTACCTTGGTGGCTTAGCAATTAAGTTCTTTAGACTTAGCCCACATACATCCCAAGGACCCAGGTTCGCATCTCCAGGCCTGGGGTAACAACCACGATGAACAACTAAATAAATGAGTACTTCTTCCTTTTTCCTCTATCTTCTTGCCTACATTTCTGCCTCTGATTGCCTTCATTCCTGCCTGCACATTTCCTTTAAAAAAAAAAAAAATCAAATAAAAAAGCGAAGTGTGAGGAAAGTTCATAGCCAAAATAAGCCTAAGTAGAATTGACAAATAAATGCAATGTGGTATCCTAAATGGGATCCTGCAGCAAAAATAAGATATCAGGAGAAACGAAGTAAATCTGAATAAATTTAGGACTTAGTTCATAACAATCTATCAATATTGTTTCATGAACTGTAATAAATATGACATACTATTGTGACAGGGGCAAAATGTGTGCTTGACTCTACTATTGTCACAATTCTTCTATAACATTATTCTAAAATAATTTTTTTTAAAAAAATCACCAATATTTGATCATCCAGCATTAGAAAAGAAATGTTTTAATGGAGATTTGGTCTTTTTTTCAATTTTAAGTTATTTCACATTGTACATACTTTTTTAAATTTTAAACCTTAATGAAAGTAATTTTCATGTCATAATTCAATAGCATGATTTATCTTTAGACCAGAGTAGCTCATTTTACAAATGTATCATACATTATTTAGTCAGTTACCTGTTGGTATCTTTATTCTCTATTTCCATTGAATTTAGTGGAGAAGAAGTTATGGGAAATGCGGAGACTAAGAAAAGAGGAAATAATTATGACCTATTTGTTCATTGTGAAACTGAGAGGAGTGGGCTTAAGTACAATTTTGATGGGAGAAATACAAAGGTTTGAGAAACAAGAGACCCTGACACAGGTCTCTATGCCACAAATACTAAATACAACCTTGAAGTCAGTTAAACTCTACAGTTCCTAGTGTCCTTATCTATAAAATGGACTAGAAAATTTGCACTATTCCTAAAATAACGCATTCCATATTTTGAAAAAGACTTATTTCTTAGAAAACGTCATGTAAAGAATATGACTGACCATAATATAATAAAGAAGGTGTTGAAATGGATGATACATGCATTCCCTCTTTGCGGTATAAAAAACAATTTCCCATCACGTGGTACTAATGGAATACGTAGCAAATGACATAAAGATCTGACAGTGGATATGAAGGTGATTCTTCCTGCTGAAGCAGAGGAAGAAATATTGCAAAGAGAGGGAATTCAGCTGAACACAAGGAAAGGCTGTCTCACAACAGAATGGGTTTTGAGAAAAATATGCAAGTTCTTAGATGTGGAGAAATTAGGTAGGAGAGGCTGAAGAGAAAACCTTTGGGGGTATAAGACCATCTACTCCTGCCCTCAGTAGAATTCAAATTGAATGGTCGCTAAAGACATTTTAAATTTTTTTAAAGAATTTTCTTTAATCTTACAGACAGCACTATCCTTTAGACTACTGCTTTCAAGCATTCCCTCTGTTTTCTAGCTCTCTGCAGTCTTATTGGTTAAATGACTGAAGAATCAATTGCACTGATACAGGAGTCCTTTAGCTTGTGTGTATGCAAAGATCTCTAAAAATCTAATGGATAGTGGATCTTTTAGCTGGCATTAGGTGTGAGTGGACAATCTTTTGGAATGCAACCTTCTCTACGAAATCAATAGAAGAACCAAAATTTCAGAAATAAGGTCTCTAGTGCTCCACAAACTTTGAAATTTACTTCAAGATTTCTGCATATTCTTTCCAGAATATGAACTTGTAAAATCCTCAATAGGCAAAAATAAATAAATAATAAAAACCACATAGAGACAAACATATGCTTAAAGTTTCGAAGTTTGCCTGAACTGAAAGAGAGAGTTCCTCACCTTCACACTTTTGGGTACTGAGGGAAGAGTTTTACCTCTTTTTTCTTTTCCCCCACAAGGAGAAGGGGACTCATTGCTGTAAACACTGGGAGATCCCCATGTGTTTTACCTGTCCTTTTAGTCATCTTTACTTAGGCCAAAACTACATGATGGAAGTCTCAAAGTGCTTGTTTCTGGAACTCAACTCACAGGAGAAAATTAGATGACCTCTCGTTTGCTTCCTCTCAGAATAAATCAATGGCTAAAAGAACCCCAAAACCAAAAGAAACAAAAATCCCCCACAGTCCTGTGGGTCAAGTGTCCACAGAAAAATAGGAAAAGGGGACTGAAAGCAGCTTTCAGAACTTTTTTTGTCCTAAACTTCAAAAGAACAGAATGCGAATGCATTATTTTATAAGAAACCACTACTATGCCTGTGGATCTTCAGTTTCAACACACACACACACACACACACACACACACACACACACACACACACACACACACACCCTTCAGTCCACTGCAACTGGCAAATGCCAATGCCTCCTCACCAATCACAGGAGCAACGAAGGAACCCCTAGGACTCCAATGCACCATCAGAAAAAGGGGTCTCGCAGTCCTTTGCTACAGCAGACTAGTCTGTGGAATGACAGTGTGGGAGGTGTTGCATGGAAATCCTATGCATGCTTTCGGGTATGTTAAAAATGCAGCATCATTCTCTGCTCCCTTTATTTGGCCGAAAAGCAGAATTCCAGGGCATGGGGAAACCCGAGGGGGCAAAGAGGCTGCCAGCCTGCAGGAGCCCCGGAGCTCCCGCCCTTCACGCCCCCCTCCCCCCTTCCCGGGCTCTAATAGCCCAGGCTCCAACCCGCCAGCAGCGCCTTCACCCATTTCCTCTTCCATTCACTCCAGCGGAGAGGGAACAGGGAAAACCAAACTCTAAAAATAACTGTTAGCTTCTTAAAAAAAGAAAGGCTTAGCTGCCCCCTCCCCCTGCCCAGCTCCCGCCCTTCTCCTCTTCCTCCCCCCGCCTTGTGGGGCACATGTCTGCTTCTTACAACACCGAGGCACATGGTTCCAGTTAGGCACCGAACCCCACCGGGAAGGAGAGGAAATCCACATCTGTGGGACGCTCCGCACGGAACCACCTCCAGCGAGGGAGGCCGTGGGACTGCAGCACAGAGATGAAGGGCTAGACCGCGGGAACGCAGCTCATGCGGTGAGAGGGGGCGCGGAGGCGCAGAGGGCGCGGGGAGGCCGGGGAGAGGGTGGGCCCCGCGGTGCCCCCGCCGCGCCCGCCCGCCGCCCGCCCCCTCGCGCGCTGTCGGCTTTTGCCCGCCTTGCTGCAACTTGCTGCAGTGTTTGAAAGAGTAGTAGGAGCGCAGGGAGGTGGGGCCGGGGAAAGACCCGGCGGAGTGGTTGGGGGTGAGCGCGGAGGGGGTGGGGAGGCGGCGGCGGCGGCGGTGGGGAGGGGCGCTACCCGGAGCGGGTGGAATGGGCGAGAAGGGGTAGCCCGGCGCTTACACATGTTACATGTGCTTTTTAAGACGGCCGGGAGCGCCTGCGAGCTGGATCTGGTGGAGGATGCTGCGGCAGGTGCTTCGCAGAGGGCTCCAGTCGTTCTGCCACAGGCTGGGCTTGTGCGTGAGCCGGCACCCCGTCTTTTTCCTCACCGTCCCCGCAGTCCTGACCATCACCTTCGGCCTCAGCGCGCTCAACCGCTTCCAGCCCGAGGGCGACCTGGAGCGCCTGGTCGCTCCCAGCCACAGCCTGGCCAAGATCGAGCGCAGCCTGGCCGGCAGCCTTTTCCCCCTGGACCAGTCCAAAAGCCAGCTCTTTTCGGACTTACACACCCCTGGGAGGTATGGCAGGGTGATCCTCCTCTCCCCACCAGGGGACAATATTTTGCTCCAGGCTGAGGGGATCCTGCAGACCCACCGAGCCGTGCTGGAAATGAAGGTGAACCACAAGGGCTATAATTATACTTTTTCCCATCTGTGTGTGTTGAGAAATCAGGATAAGAAATGCGTGCTGGATGATATTATTTCAGTGCTAGAGGATCTCAGGCAGGCTGCCGTCTCCAATAAGACAACAGCCAGGGTGCAAGTGAGGTATCCCAACACTAAATTAAAGGTATGCTCCTCCTGCATGCTTCTGCCAATTAAAGAGGCAGCACTTCATTTCTTGCCCTAAACAAGCAAAGAAAATGCAGAGGTCTCATCCTTAAGACTCAGAAGCAGATGCTTCTTTCATTTTGGGGGGAAAAAGATGGGCAACTGAGTGAAGAAAACAGGCGATGAATGGTACAACTAGATATTAAGAAATTCAAAACCAAACAAAATGCCAAAAAAAAAAAAAAAGAAAAAGAAAAAGGAAAAACAAAAGAAAAAAAAAAAGTTGTTTCTGAGACCCTGCAATTACATCTTTGTTCAGGGTTAATAAATCAGTGAATGGAAGGGGGAGGGGGAATCCTGAACAATTTGGGGGATTTCTTTTCATTAGGGGGCTCAATGTATTTCTTATTACTGATTACGTATCCACTTGGTGCCATATCCACCTATTTACATCTTCAGCTTGGCTTGACTTTGACATGCAGGGAGTTTGTGTTTTGGCGCCCGTGTGTGTGTGTGTGTGTGTGTGTGTGTGTGTGTGTGTGTGTGTGAGAGAGAGAGAGAGAGAGAGAGAGAAAGAGAGAGAAGCAGTACATGTGGATGTAGTAGGGGTTCCAGGAATTATGTATATGTGTGTGTGCGCACAGCAAAAGAAGCAGAAATAATCTACATGTAAGAATAGGCATGCTCTAAGTGATACACTAGTTTACTAGTCATGTTTTTTTTATCCTTTCCCATTAAAAACAATAATAATACAAACCAAAGCAAGAGAATTGTAACAGTCTAAAAACAAAAAGGAAAAGAAAAAAATGCTCAATTGGCAAAAATTGTAAAGAATGATTATTTCAGCATTAAAAATATTTTGGGTTGCTTAAACTATCAATTCAAATGTTATGTTCAAATGAGATTTTTAACTCTACATAGTCAAGACTGAGCTGCTGCAGCCAATGAGGCATGCAGTCTCCAGGTGACTGAAGTTTCAGGGACAAATGTGACTTCTACAGGAGTCACTGCACCATTTGTATGCTCAACCCTGTGCATGCTCTGAAACTGAACAATCAAGAACTCCCAAGACAGGTGTTTCCCAAGATGAAGGAATTTTCTCTCTTCCAATGTGTATGAGACTATGTGCGTGCTTCCATGGTGATAATGGAATAGGAGGAACCCCAGTTTCAATAAGTCACTGGTCTAGTAGAGGAAATTCTTAACCTTTTTAGTTATTTATTTACTAGAATCAGCATCTATACAGTACAAAAAATAACTTTCTCAGGTTTTCTGAGATAAAAGGCTTTTTCCTAAATTGCAGTAAGGTTTGTGTACTTAGAAACTAGGGATTCTTCAGGAAAACCTCTTAAACTGACATCACTCTACATACTGCCCCCTGTTAAATGCATCCAGAGGCTAACAGGGTTTCAGCTTTACAAAGCTGAGCAGCCCCTTGAGGTTTGGTGAAACTAGACAGATGATTCATCAGCTTGAAATCTAGGTAAGAGCTTGCCTGCCTCACACTTCTTGAAGGGAGTGTGATGAATAGATGTGATTGAAGAGCATGCTTTTGGTTCTTGGGTCTTTTGCTGACAACATTATGACTTGCTAAGGAAGAGGACTTGGTGCCGGGATCTCCCTAGAATACAGTCTTTTAAATGAGTTATTCCTGTGCCAAATGTCCAGAGTCAAGAAAGACTTGCAACCGTGTCATTTGGAAACTTCAGTTCGCTTTCTCTCTTGAGATCATTTCTCTGTTCATTAATAAGCATTCTCAGTGAGGTGCATTATAAATCATGTCTTTTATTCAGCATTACTGTGCATGTATAGGACTTTGTCCAGTCAGTCACTATTGACATTTGGTTTATTGGACAATATCATTATGCCACTTTCAGTACAAACCCTTGAGGTATTTAATAATGATTGATTATGTTCCAGTGATTTATTAGATGTTTTTCTAGGCAGGCAAGACAGAGTTGGGGGCAAGAAAAGCAAAGTTCTTATTTTTATGGATGTCAGCATCCTTACTCAGAGGTACCTGCAGACAGGAAGTCTGAGAACTTTGGGTCCACCATTAACCCAACACTGTGCTTGGCTTATAAAAAGCATTCTGTCTAAACTTTTTGGTTGATTGGTCAATGTACACCTTGGTAGTAATCAGCAAATAATTATGAAATATGAAATAACTCATTACAAAGTCAATGTAAAAATAGTATAATTATTCTACTAACTGTAAAAAGAATAGGGCTATCACACTTTGGCTAAATAAATTATAAAGCCCTTATTCCTGCTACATTCTAATATCAAGGTCTCTTCAGAGGAGTTGGCTTGACCCACTACATAGCATCAGTGGAGTGACCTTAGCTATGTCTGGTTAATTATTCCTTTCATAGAGCATTCAGATGCAATCTTACAGATGCTCATGTATTGTAAAATATAGTTTGTCTCCAAGGCCTTGCAAGTTAAGAACTCCTTAGCACAAAGCACAATGAGATGGCATTTGGTTCTGATTATAGGTTACATGGAAATAATTTTAAGAGACATGTGGTCTTGATTGTCAGAGTTTACCCATGATGTTGATGCCTATTGAAGTCTGAGCATTCTGATGTATGAGATTTGAATGAAATTTTAATACATATATTTTTTGACCTCTGATTTATTTTGCTTTCCTCTTATACTTGGTTCATCACTTTTTTTCAGTTTTGGCTGACATGGAAAATTTCAGTGCTAGGAGATGCTATTGGTGGGCAGGGAATCAGGAGTTGAGGAAAAAGCACAAAATAAATAACACTGACTGGATAATGTAAGTAGGTAATTGGCAATCTCTTGACATATAAGAAACAGTAGTTTAGTGCTTAGATTTAGTCTGAAAATGTAAAAACACTGATTGACAGAAAGGAGGGGTCAGAAACCTTAGATATCACAATCCGAAGGGAATCTTTCACATATTGTTAAGACATCTAAATAGTTCTGGGAACAGAAAAGTTTAGAACTTCTGATAAACATGATTATCTTGACAAGGTGATCCAGACAACCAGGGACAGAGAAAATTCTCTGGTGTGAAATTCTAAACAGAGTCTTAGATAAAGCCAGTATTAAAAAAAAGCAGGCAGTCCACTTAGGAATACAACAGAAGAAATGAAACAGACACTTTCCAAAGTTGTGCAGAAAAGATGCCAAAATCTGAAAGTCTTTCACCTGTATGATATGAACTTCCCCTTTGTACCTGACATTATAATCTTCATATTTTATGATGACTAGGAACAAAGGTTGTGTCTAATATTCCTTCTGTACTTCAATTCTCATGCCCAACCTTGCTAGTTCTATGTAGATAATATTTACAACAGATGTACATTGATTGGTCTACTAACTAATTTATACGTTTATACTATAATGTCACAATTGTCACTGTTTTGGACATTTTTTTTTTTTTTTAAGAATTCTCTTCACTCTTTCTGTAAAGTTGCTTTGAGTCCAATCATTTAGGGACTATTTTCTTCACCTTTTAAAATATACATTATATATACATATATATATAATTTTTTTCATACAGTGTGGCAATACTAATTTTTAAGTTAAATACATAATAAATTGTTGAAATCCATCTCTTGATAAATATGAGACTGTTCTGGACACTGGGAAATGTTTTCATTGTAATTCAAGGGCTCTAGTGTTTAGAGGTAAGATTTCCCTGTTTCTCATGTAGGTCATCATGACCTCACTTTTCTATCTATCCATTTCCAAGAAGTAATAACTCCCATGTGTCCCCAGTTCCTCATTTTCATCCCAGTAAAAGACATAGGCAGAGATGAGGCAGACAGATGTGGTCCATGGCAAATGGTGAGAATGAAATGAAGCAAAATTGATTGACCTGCAAACTCCTCTTCCCATAAAATTCCATTAATATACACCTCTGAGCAAATGTTTGTAAGTGAAGTGTATACTCCTCAACAGACCACACTGAGGAATGGAAGCAGAAAAGGACTTCCCTATTTCTTAACAAAAGACAGTCTTCCTTTGGGTATATTATGACTATTTTTTCCAAGTCTGGAAAATATTGCCATTAATTAGTTATTTCCAATATCCGTGGAAAAGCAATTTAATCCTTTAGGGAAAGTGAAGACCAACATACCTTTTTGAGATTTCTAAGAAAAGTTACTTCATAGATAATCAACTTCTTTCCCTAATTCATTCTAAAACTTCTTAGGACATCTTTGTTAGAATGATCTCTGATATTTTTATTTGTTTGCCTTCCTGATTCTACCTGTAAGTAAAAGAAAAGCATTGTTACCTTAACTGAGTGTTTCGTGTATATCCTAAGTGGTGGTGGTGTTTTATACATAGCATATCATTTTTGCAAGTGCATGAGCCAGGGAGATTTTTTATTCCCATTTACAGGTAGGAAAACTAAAGACCAGGAGGTAACTGAGTTCTATGAAGTCAATAAGGTAGTACAGGTTCAAACTGTGATTTAAAGCCAAGGCCATCTGGTACTGAAGTCCGTACTGTTAACACTATATTAGGTCCTATTTCATTATACACCATTCTCTGTAACAATGTCTTTCAGTACTAAGACAAAACTAGAGCTGTAATGCTTAAGCCATCTTAAATCCATGTTAAGAGATCACTAATGATCTTTCATATCAGTCCCCCTGCTTATCCTGAGTCACCAGTATTGAAGTTCCATTTCATTGGTTCATCCATAAGTTTCCGAGTCAAGAAAAAGTTGGGTCTTTCTGTCTTTTGGGGTGGAAAGGAGTATTTCTATCTTAAATCAACATCAGGAAAAAAAAATTGATGCGATAGCAGGAGCTAATACAATGGAGACTAAATTGAGAAACATTCAGGAAATCCAACCCCAGTTCTTTAAAGATCAGTTGTGTGACTTTTAACCAGCACCACCACCAGTCTAGGCTTCAGAACAACAGATTTAGGATACTGCTTTTTCAGGATTCTTGTTAACTAAAGAAGCTCTAGGATTCTTCTGTACTATTCCTTCATTTAGTTGATGCAAACCTTTACAGTGGATTTGGGAAGTTTATTTTGGGGGAGTATCTGTCACATAAAGTAGACTGCTTGATTATATTTGAACTATGCTGTTGAAGGATGTTAATCAGTTTCCTAAATCCTTGTTCACTTTAGCTGCTGTATTAGGATAAGGTCAATCATCAATTTTTTTTCAGAGCACCCCCGTGGACAAAATATTTACTTAGCATTGGAACCTGTATCTAGCTGCTTCATTTCAACTAAGATGAGCTTTCAAAGAAATTAATTTTCGTAAGTCCTTATTTAGGATTTTTTCCACTTTTGGTTTCAAGGGATAATGGAGGGGTATAAAACAGAGCAGAAATGATGATTCTCTCCATTCTTCCAATTGCCTTGCCCTCAGCTGATCTGATGGTTCAGGACCACCAAGAGCTGGTGGGTGGGAAAGAAGTCAGAACCCACACAACATGAGAGAAGGTGCAAGAGGAAATCAGGCCACCCTCCCCCAAAGTAAAACTTTTTTTTTTTTTATCTCTCCTGCCACTTTAAGCAATAAATATTTTTTAATCTTTTCTTTAAATATTATGATGGAAATAAGCCATTATATTGTACTTTTCAAAATATATTGCATTTGGGAAGCATTTTATGTGTTAACCCATTATTTATTACAGCATAATTGAACCATGTTACTTTTATTTCAGCATTAGAGTTGATCAGCATGTGCTCACATCTATTCCAGATATGTCCAGACTTTTCTATACATGCTCAATATAAATATTTTTTAAAGAAGAAATCTGGAAATTCTGAAGTTCTAGATTTACCTAAGACAGCTCTAGATCAGACTGTAGGTCTATTTCTTCCTTCATTTAGTCAAACAAAATACTGGGACCCCCTCCTTAGGTTGGAATAATGGGAATAACTCACTTCTCTGTATTGTTTCTGTTCATGTCCTGTGAACAGGCTGCATTCATAGCAGCCCTGGCACATTTAGCCAATGCTTCTGACTTAAAAGCATGCCAAGTTGCATTGTAAGCCAAAAAATGAATTTCATTTTGTTTTCTAAGACTTTGCTCAAACTATTGCTCGTGACTGGCAGCAGTGGTATCACCTGGGAGCTCCTTAGAAATGAAAACTCCCCAGGTCTCACCACACATCTGCTGACCAAAATCTGCATTTTGACAAGTTCCCCTGGGGACTTGCAGGCACTTGCGAGCTTGAGAAACTCAGGTCAAGGATGCTGCTAGGTTTGCCATAATATTCCTTATTCATGGCTTAAATGTGAAGCCACAAATGTCAACACAGACCAAAAACACCATAAGAAAATTGAGTAATTTTGTCTGTAACCATAGTTGACAGACATGACATTGGAGAATTACCAAGCAGCAATTTGACAATAAGAAACCACCATCCGTCTCATCTGGGCTTGGGCTAACCACTTGGTTAAGCTTAAAGCTAATTGCTGTCATTCAGTGTTTTCCAAAAATGACGAAATTAAATCTTAACCATCTCTTTAAGAAAAAGAAAATCACCAGCATTTTTCTCCAGCCCCTTTGCAGTTATTTCAGAAGAGTAGCAACATTAAGCCCTTGTTAGCCTAATTATGTTAGTATTATATGAAACACAAGGTATATGGACTATACATTAGGAGCAAGATTATTTGGGGAAAATTAACACAGAATTGCACTTAGGTATATTTTTAAAGCATCACGGCAATCCATGCTTTTCTCAGACAGGATTATTAAGGCAGAGACATTCATTGAAATCAAGGCTCATTCTCTGTTATTCAGGGGGATTCAAGGCCTTTGAAAGGTAGCTGATGAGTAGTACTGAAAATGAATAGATTCTGTTTTGTTATAGGATTTGTATTAGAACAGCCAATGTTGTACCTCCAGAGCCCCTTTCCCCAGGGGAAGGCCCCACCTGGAACACCCTAACTTTCCTTGCTATCTCAAAGGCTGCAGGCTGAGTATGGGCTCTGTATTCTGGAGAGTTAAACAGGTTGAACCTGTTCTTACAGCTTCAAGAGGGTCTGATGGAAGATCTGGGTGTCCTAGCAGATGCAGACTTGACTGGGTGTCTAGGGCTCAGTCTCAAATTTTTCCCTTGCATTCAACTGTTCAGGTCTGCTTTTGCACTTCGCCAGATCTCTGAGCTACCTGGAGGGAAAGAACATTAGGTCTTACATATCATTCTAATGAGAGTAAGACGGGCACGAGAATCATTTGGTGATATTGCAAGTGTCTGTGATGTACCAGATATTGTGCTGGGCACTAAGGATTCAGTGACAACGAATTTGGTACTTGTTCTTCATCAGCTTGAGTATAGTCAAAAAGACAAAACAACACATAGATAAATTCATAATTACATATTATTATGTTGTAGTGAAAGTAGGATACCAAGTCTTGGCTTTCTTGAGAGATGACTATGAACTGTGAGATCCAAAGGGTGACAGGGACTTAATACAATAAGTGGATTGGCTGCTAGAGCAAGAGTGTAATAGGAAGACAATGATATCTTAGATGCATTGATCAAAAACCACTGTGAATCACAGCTAAACAGTAAAGGATCCGTATTAAGAATTTTGTGAGTTGGCTTAATACAATTTAGATGAGGATCTGTGGATTTAGATTGTCTGGTTTGTACCTTTGCTCTGTCCCCATGGTTTAGGACTTTGTACAAATGTTTTAACCCCTTTGTAACTCTCATCATTGCCCTTATTCATAGTTATTAACCATGAGTTCATGATAGCATGAGAAACATTGCTTCTCACTCTACTTGTAATCTGGGGACCTTGTTAAAAATGCAGATTCTATTTCAGTAGGTCTGGGGTGGCATGAGATACTGCATTTCTGGTAAGCTCCCACGTGACGCTGGTTCTACTGGCCCATGGTTTGCACTCTGAGTAGGAAAATGGTAGCCCTTCCAGCCAGAGCACCTGGTTCATGAAAACTTTAACATATGCTAGTGGTTTAACTACTTATGTGCCCTTAACTTGAATTGGTTATTTGACTTTCTTAAGGACTGATGATTAGATGGAAAACCCTTGTTATTTCAAAGCTCAAAGATGAAAATCTATCCGTGGTAGGCATCCTTACTTCCTTAGCAAGCATAGTATGATGAATAGAATTCAGTGCTTTTTTGAACTAAAGAAGTTAAGCTCCCTTCAGAGTCATTATTCTGAATGTTTCTTCATGTTGCTAAGGGAAGGTAATAAGGAGAGTCTGGGACCTTGATTTCACTGTATGTTGAGTCTGAAAGAATTTCAGAGCTTGTATTTTTGTGTTATTCTCAATAGAGCTAGCCTTGACTCCTTCCTCTATTCTTGACTTCTGATTCTTCTGATCTCTAATGATTCTGTTCTCTTTATTAGCTCACACTTCTTCTTATTCTCATGTTTATAACTGTTCTCATAAAATAGTATTTTTTTGAATTGTCTATCCTCTCAATATTTTTGGCCAAACCCAGTATCTATTTTCTTCCATGTCTGTAACTACTTTAATAGCTTCTTATTCTGTCATTTACTCAGGCTCAGAATCTTAATTACCTATGATTAATATTTCCTTTTCCCCACCACAACTAACCAAGAAGACACAGACACAGTAATATTCAATTAATATAGTTATCTAATACCTAATATCCAGAACCTGATCATTCTGTACCAGAAGTCGTCAAAGTGTGGTCTTTGTAGGACAGTATCCTCATCACCCATCACCCAGGAACTTTTTAGAAATGCAAATTTTCAGGCTTTATTCTAAACCATTGGAACTCCAAGATTGGTGCCCAATCAGCCCTCCAGGTGATTCTGATATCAGCAGGAAGTGTGAGAACCTCTGTGCTACAGCCATGGTTCTCAGTCTGGCTGGGTGTGGGAATCATGACAAGAGCTTTAAAAAACTGATGTGTGGATCCCCCTCTTGAGAGATTCTGATGTTATTGATCTAAAAATGGCATGGGTACTGGGGTTTTTAAAAACTCTTCTGCTGATTGTAATAGGTTAAAAAGGTTGAGAATCAAGGTCTCCTTTTCAATTTTCTTTTAACCTTTTCTTTCTGTCTCTGGGGCATTCATTACATCTTACCTCTTTTACTTATGTGACCATCTAATCTCTCTGCCATACCTTCTCACACTTGGAACCTAGCTGTGTAATAGGATCATCTGATCTCTTAATTATATTTTCTTCTAAACATATCTTGCAAGCTCTTCTCATTGTCTGGAGAAATTACAAACTCCTGATCATGGCCATTGAGATTGTTCCTTGGCTCGTCTTTCTACTTTACTTATAGTTTCATATTGTAGCGTATCCCATGCTATACCCAAACGAAAGCAAACTCATCCTGAGCTTCCCTGTTTTCTTGCTTTTGTTCATTCTGTTCCTTTTACTTGGTATTTATTTCACATTGTCAAATTCACGCACATCTCTTAACAGCTAAGCCCCATAACAACTTTTCCCAAGGAGTCTCTCTAAGTGTTTCCAAAGGTAGAAAGCCCTTCCGTGCCTTTATCCTATCGAACATGTCTTCTAGATCTATAGCAAGTATGTGCCTCATGAGCTGATAGGACTGATAGCCTTCGATACATACATTGATTTGCATGAGAAGAGCTAGCAAAAAAGTTCATGCCAGTCAGTCTAACATTCAAATACTATTTCCAAATCCTAGAGAGAGAGAGGGAGAGAGAGAGAGAGAGTCATAGAAAAGCATTGAAAGCTGTTTTCACGAGTGTTCGTGAGATACACGAGACACAAGCATCCTATCTTTGGGAACCAGAAGAGAGAGCTAGAGACACTTTCCCCACCTGTACAGAGTACACATGTGACTTCAGCTTACGAGAGTCTGCAGGGGAGCTCAGCGTGGCTCAGGCATCTGGTAGTGTTACCAGATTTAGCAAATAAGAGCACAAGACAACCAGTTAAATTTGAGTCTCGGATATAAAGAATTTTCATTTTTAGTATAATCTGTTCTAAATAAACAGAAGAGTGCTTATTGAATTCCAATTAATTCACTGAATGCCAGCAGTATTTTATCTGACCACTTAGCAATATAAGAATTCACAGAATCACATCTAAAGACTCCAGCACTGATTGGGACCTGCACCAGTTCTAACTCACAGCAGAGAGAGTAGCGGCCATCAGGCTAGTGGAAAAATCAGACAGATAGTCTTAGGACTCCCAGAAATACATGGGTAAAACTCTCCAGAGGTTGAAGTTCCCATCTTATTCATGTGGGGATAAATTTTCTAAATTCTTCTTAATCTGACCTCATTTGTACACTCTAGCCTTAGGAAATCCAAGTTACAGTTATTGTTTTAAGAGCTCCAAGTGTTTTCGTGTTAGTAAAATGAAAATTAAATGACTAAATGAAAGAAACTTACCAAAGACTACACTGAACAAAGATCCCACTTAGCAGAAATGTCCTTTATTTTGTATCTTAACTGTGAGAAAATAAAAATATTTATACATAAAAGTTTTTAATTGAAGATATTTAGCTACAAGATAAATCCTGGGAATGTATTGACAACGCAGTGAACGTAAACAACATTGCATATTTCAGGTTGCTAAGGAAGACTGTTAGTAAAACTTACTGGGTAATCGCTTTGCAGTAATTCCATGTATTCAGTAATTATATTGCATAGGTAGGATTTCATGCAGTGTTACGTCAATTATACCTCAATTAAAAAAAAATTTAAGGAAACAATAATCTTCCCAAATTAGCCAGAACCATATCTATATTAGAATTATTCATTATAAATAAAGCAATTCAAGTCAACACTGTGTTACCAGGAGAATTTTTTTTTTTAAAGGATCCATCAATGATTCAAGTTTAAAAAGCATTACATTAGAGAAGGATATTTATTTAGCTGCTCATGTAGCCACTGAATATAATAGGATTAAGAGTAACAGAAACAAATGCTAGAGACCAAACAATATAGCTTGAGTGATTTTATCATTTCTATGCATCCAATGGGAGAAATTAACTTTTATTTCTTATCATGTTGGGAACTGGGTAAATAAGTGAGGAACAGAAGTCCTCCTCTTTAAAAAAGAAAAAAGCTGATGGGTTCATATTAGTGAAAATTTTCAGGATGGGAATATTTGCAAGTCAAAATCTGAACCTCTGAACAGAATGAGCTACATTTTCCACATATGAAATATTACAAGAAAAATAAAGATGAAACATATTATTACATTAAACATTTGTACATCCTCACTATCAAGTATAGGTGCTGCTTAAAACTTGCCTTGTTTTCCTTCAAGAGTATAAAGCTTTAAAGGACAAGGCTCATATCTTGTTCACATTTCTAACTTAAAAAAAAAATTATGGAGAGAGTCTAGTTTGTCATTTCTCCCTTCCAGGAACCAGGTATTCCTGCATAATGAAATTTGGGGGACCATCTCAGTAAGGCAAGTTCCCCTGTAGGTGAGGTAGTGCCTGAGTATTGGAGCCTGAAAATAGGGATGGTGGGGCACCAGAAAGTGCCCCTGGGGACAGACACTCACCCAGTCTTCCCAGGGGGTGGAATCTCAGGGTCTGAACTAGTTTAATGACCCCTTTTCATAGGTAGAACATTCCTCTCTAAGGGAATAGCACATAAAACTGATACTAGCAACTTGACTTTTATTATCGTTTCCTTCTTTTCAACCAGTTTTACCTTGGAGATTATTTTTAAGGAATTGGATCATTTCTGCTTGTAACTTTAGACATTTTAAATCATATCTGAACAATATATCTCTTACTAAATAATGTTCAAGTTTATATTTTTTAGTTAACTTACTGCAAAAGTTAATACTCAGTTTATCCTACTCAACATCTTCACGATTAGAGAATATTTTGGTAATTGATAACTAAGTTGATGAGCAGTCCTCACGTCTCCTTTTTCTCTCAGGTCAGTAACCTGAAAACTTACCAATGAGGTTAAGATTTTAAGTATTGACAATCTGAACCATTTAGCCTAAAGCAAGGAATGTTTTTATTGAAGTGGTTCCTCTTTCTTAATGGATTGAGATAGGAGAGACACTTACTGATTTCGTCCCAATTGTAACATTTTTAAAATAATGATGAGGATGATAATTAAAAAGGAAGCAGACAAATCTGTTTGAATTCAGTTTTGTTATTTACTAGCTGCATGACTTTAGACATGTTAATGTGTTTGTCTCTTAGTTTTTCTAAGTTAAAAAATATTATCTACTCTGAAGATTATCAGTATTCCTGGAACTTGGTTACTTCTTAATAAATTATAGCTATAAACCCAATTTCATAATAACACCAAGGAAAGTTTAGAAACCAAGTGAAAATCACTTACCATTCCACTCATTAATCTATAAATAGTTTTCCAGTTTTTAACAGTAAAATATGAAGTTTTCATATAAGGTGTTTGTCTTTTTTATTGTTTGTTTTTATTTTTCCAAAAGTATTTTTATAATTATTTTATTGGTTGCGCAAATGTCTAGCAAATGACTGTGACAGAATTCACTTAGCTGTTCACTTATGTTATCTTTAGTGTATTTCTAGGGCAGCATTTTTGAAGCTGATTTCACAATGTTTAACAGGCATAAGGAAGAAAGCAAAATATTCTAGCTTGTCAACAGAAACTGTAGGAAAAGAGCATTTTCTCATGTGATTTTTAAATGTTGCTTTCCTGAGTGTATGAACTTAGGAAAGCAAGATACAAATATAGGTCAACAAGTTCCAAGGGAGCAGATGTCCCAAGAAAAACCTTGGATGGAAATAAGAAGGACCTGATTTATTTATAGACCAACTCTAAAATACTGTAAATTGCTTTATAAAGGGCCGTATCCAAGATTAAGCTTCTAAGAGTAACTTGTTGCTTATCCAGTTATGAAATAATTTTCACTGCTTTTCACTTGCAATAGCTCATTGATTCTCCAAAGAAATACTTCAGAAATTTTACAATTAGGCGATACTTGGAGCCCCTTCCCAGACCAGTTAAATCAGAATCTCCAAGGGAAGGGTCTGAGAAATAGTCTCTTTAAAGCTCTTTGTATGATTCCAGTAGATAACCAAATTGACAAACACTGGAGGCCCTCAGTCCAGAAAGAGATTCCTCCATTTTACCCAATACCTTTGCAGAAGTAGTAAGAAGATAAGGGAATGATCCTTCTACTGAATCTCAGCTTCCAGCCCAGTCTGGGGTCTCATAGGAGAGAGTGTTTGCCCTGATGCCAACAATCACAGAATCCTTTCCCTTCCAGATAAGCCACCTCCCTGGGAGCTCTATAGCTAAAGTGAATAACTTCACTGTAATTCCCTCCTCTGGTATTTATTAGCCAGAAATATGATGTCTTAATCAATTTGCTATGCTCCAAAGATGTCCTGGATTGCAAGTCATTGGGAAAATATATCCTTTGACACTTTAAAAGGCATCCTTACTTAATACATTTCTGTAAGGGCTAAAAAAAAGAAAACCAGTGGGCACATGGTAAATATTTATTATTAAGGCCATAAAGCCAAAGGTAATAAATCTTTATATCTCAAAGAGGTGTAATACTAGGATTTGAAATAGATTTGCAGTTTTTCTTATTGCATTATAAACTCTCTGATTTTCACCATGATAACTAAATTCCTTCATATCTTGAGATGGTCAGTGTTTACTGCATTATAGCCAGTTCATTGATGCTCTCCATTGTTAGCCCCTCCATTTGATAAGTACATAGTAAGAGATAAAGAAATATGGCTTAATGAATGAAAGAACAAATGATTTAACTCTGATTTTCATTGTCATATTTTATGTATTAAAATCACGATACTATAGAATTTCAAAATGCTCCCAGTTTTAGCTCAGCTAAAACTTTCTTAATCTTCAGCCATATCCCATGTCTTCTATCTTTTCGCCTGTGAGAATAATATTATGCTTATTTTCTAGACATCTGAGTTCTGGGAAGTTTTACTACTAGTTCTAGCAAGCTTAAACTTCTAACTCATTCATAAATGGATCCTGACTTCCTTGGATCAGTGTAGCAAATCAATTCATATTAAAACAGTATTAATGCAATGTCTAATAATTAAAGAAAAAGTATATTCATTAAAGTGCAATGAATATTTAAAGCTACACAGATGCCATAATAATCTAAGTGTCCTTCTTGGGTCAGTAGAAAGCTTTTCCATTAGCAGTGCAGTGGATTCACAAATCATATACTCCCTTTCTTATTATTTTTAAATGGCAATTATAAATCACTTGATAGAGTGAGATAAAAGAGTGTTTCTAGTCAATATAAGTGATATGGTATTTATCACTGACCAGTAGTGACTGAAAATGTTACATTATAAAAAGAAAGCCTAACATTTGTTATTCCACAGCCACCTTCACACTAAAAACTTCATCTTTGGAAAAATGTTAAAAGCATTTTACAAAGTGAGATCCATACCCATACTTGCAGAGCCATGAAAAATAGGGAAGTTTCTCTGATTTCGCTTACTGTTATTTAAAAAAAAGTAATTTTGATATGCTGCAAAGGTGTTTGACCTAAGTGTCATTCTGTGTGCATTTATTCTCACAAGACTTCACCAAGAGAGATTTGGAAGGTTATCTAATGTATACAATTCAGAAAACCCTGTTATAACTTTTTCGATAACTTCATGTAATTTATCTCTAGGATAAAATCAGTCCTCATGTATCTCATGTATTCTCATCTTCCTTCGGTACCATTTTGAGCTATCTTCTTGCCTGTGACTCTGAAAATGGTCATTAGATTCTCTTGGTTTTCTCCTCTCTGAATAATCTCTTCCTTCTTCTTTTCCACCTCAGCCTTTTTTTTTTTTTTTTTAATAAACTTTAGCTTGGGAAGTTTCTATGTGTCTTGAGTCTCCAACACATTTTTAATGGGTTTTTTTTTTATGAAAGTATACAAATATCTTCCCTATTCAAACTGTTTCCTCCCTATGTTTTACTTACCTCAATGAATAACTTCTTAATAGAGATATTTTCCTACTTAACATTGTTTCAGACAGTGCGTTAGGCGCTGGAGTTACAGAGATAAATTGAAGACTCTCTTTTTCAGAAACCTATAGTTTATTGAGAAAGAAAGATCAAGTAAATGGAAAGTTATCAGTATATCATGGTAACTTGAATCTGAAAAATTAGTCTAAAATGATCCAGAGCTCTGAATAGTCCAGAGTTGGTGTTGCATCAGATTCAGGCTCCTCAAAGGCTCTGTATTAAAAACAAATATTCTTTACTGGTAGAAGTCTTTCAGTGATGTTTATTTCAATTAGTAATAAATGTTTTCTTTTTGCAAAATGTGTTCTTTAAAATTGAGGTCAGTGGAGAGCATCTGTCTTAAGCAAGGAAATATTTTGCTATGATCAGTTACTCTGAAGGTTATGAAGTCAGCATAAAATCCCAATAATGCTATAGACTTCAAAAATGAATACAAGCAGGAAAATTTTATGGGTATGGACCAAGAAACATCAGGATGAAAAAACATGAAGGTTATTAATCATTCCACAAGAACTGGCTAGAAGATTGTTGAAGAGTGGAACTTTCCATGACCCCAAAAAGCATCCTACCCTCAGGTCTTTCCTTCCCAGTGTGTAGGAGCTGTTAAGCTAGCCATGGGCTTCTTTAACCTGTAAAAATGAAGCATATATACAAGTCATCTTTTATAAATCATGAAGCAACCCCAACTAACATAGTGAAATTGTGAGACAAGCACAGCTAAAATGGTGAACATCTTTAATAAGAACAAAGAATAAAGGGTTGATTCCTATTTGTCTTATGTCGTATCTTTTTAATAAGTATCTCTTACTCAGGGCCCACTTGAGTAGTAAATTAGCATTTTTATTCCCATTAAATAAATTTAGTAATTTTTTTGAAAAATACTTTTGACTGAAATAACTTTGCATTATAAAAGCATATGTGTTTCAGATATGCAGCATTAGTAGTAAACTTAATGTGTCACAGATGTGGATTTATAATGCTGCACAGCATATTTGTCTTTTTTATATCCTTCACAAAATTTCTTGGTAAAACTTTCTGGAACAGAATGAATAAATGCAATCAACAAAAGGTATCTCAAATCTTTACCGATGCAAACAATCTTTGATATATGCTTCTGAAAGTCAATGTTTAAATACAAATTGTAGGATTTCAGGTCTCTGCATTCAAAACAAAAAATGGCAATATACCTTTTTCTCTTTTGTAAGGATTCTTTGCACTAGCAAAGAAAAGTACAATATTAATTACCCTGTGAATTAAATCATCATACATAGAATAATCTAGATATTGTTAGAGGACATTCTATAGCAATTCTTATTTTCTTTACTTATCTCAGTTCTCTGGGTTTTTATTGTTGTTATTTGTTTTAGTTTAGACATAGAAAGACTTCAAATTTGGACATGTCTTGCTTGGAAATTTTTGGAGACCAGGAGAGTTCATGGTGTGTCTGATGTCTGTTCCTTGGGAGCAGTTCTGCCACATCATCCAGATGTGTACTGACACACACTGATTACAGTGTCTAGCAGAACAGTCATCACTCCAAATAACACTCAGGACCTCATTTGTTCCTCACCAGCCACCAGAGAGGCTCTACCTTCATTTTTGCACTGAGCGAACTGAGTCACAGATAGTTAAGTAACTTGTCAGAGTCCACTCAGTGTGGAGAGGAGCTGGCATTCTTCCTGCTACATCTACACTCGTCCTATTAAACCTCTAATAACACGTCTGCCACCTAGGTAGGCCCCTCAATCTTTAGTTTACTTGAACATATTTCTAAAATGATTCCTGATGATTTTCATAGGAAACTCAAGATTAAAGTGGAAAAGGAATCATTGTATCACCAAATTCATCCTCACCCAGAACTAATAAAAGTATATTCCCGATAGCATTTTTTTTTCGAAAGCAATTTAGGCAGTTTTATTAAGTTCAATTTATGTGGACCTCACTTAATTGATTGAATTTCTGCCACTTTTCTTGGAATACTCCTCTAAAATTCTAATAAACCTGACTAATATCATGACATTTCTCTATTATAAAACTATTTCTCTTTATTATGATATTCCATTATTCCTTTTTTTTCCCATTAACAACATAGAATGCCACTAAATAATTCTTGTTCTCATAAATCATGCTGATACCTAGCTTTTATGAAGACTCAGAATCAAAATACACATTCTGACTTTGCAAAATGGAACCATTGTAAACAATAATAGTTGATATCATTTTAAAATGACCTCTTTCTTCCCCACATTTAGGCAGGAACACTGGAAGCCAAAGTCCCTCCAATTTTATTTAATAACCACCACTCTAAAGTTACCTAGAATATTTGAAGATCTAATGAATGAAAATTTATGGAGTTTGCACTATGTACAAGGTCATTATAGACTTTATTTCTGAAGCAGGATGAAATACTATCCCTACCAACAAATTGGCAAGTCACATATGCATAGTGAGTACAGAAGACAGTCAATGACCACTGAGGGATGCAGACACTGTTTGCCATAGGAGTTCAGAGGGGTGATGGATCACCTTTATCTTTCCCTAAGGCTTTTTGGATAAGTGAGATTTGAGCTAGTTCCAAAAACAAAGGTTGGAATCAGTTGAAGAAATACAGGCGATTCCTTCAGACACATATGAACCAGTCTTTATAGAGTGTGCCCACTTAATGGTAAATCAACATATTTTCTCATTAAACAAATGGGAGAATTATTTTGTTTTCCAAATTGACCTAGATAGACTAAATATAGAAAGCCCTTTTTAACAGTTAATTATAGGACTCCCTGGTTTGCCAACATTCAAGAGAACTCAAAAAAAGTTTAGTTTTTCTAGGCAACATTTGAGGCCTGGAAATTCTTTGTTTCAAGGGACAGTCCTGTATGTCATAGATGTTCAACCTCATTCTTGTCTCTACCCACTAGATTCTGTAATGTCTTCCTCCTCTCCTCAGTTGTGACGATCAAAAACAAAATGTCTCTAGATATTTCCAAATATCCCCTTGGGTGCAAAATCATTCCTCACTAATAACCACTGCTCTGGTTCTATGAGCATCGAAGGAAAGAGTTCTCTCCTATTTCTCTCCTCGTTCTGTAACCAGTCATCAGAAAAAAATCGTCTTTGTACCTATCTTAAATCCCTCAAATTGTGTGCTGTAAATCCTCTTCTTCAGTGACCTTTGAGTGTGTGCCTTCCACATCAGGAATCCTCCATCCTGACTTCGCAGAACATTGAGCTGTAATCGCTGGAGAATATATAGGATGCCCATGAAAGTTAATAAGAAATGCTCACTGATATCTCCTCTCTACTGAGAAATATCTCTCTCGGCTTGTTCACTTGTCAAAACTGTAGTCCTATTTGTCCTAAATGAGAAACCTATTTCAATTGTAAATCCCGTTGGTGGGGGAAGCTCAGCACTTGGGCAAGAACACAGCTGGTGCTTCCAGGATGTTCAGTAATTAATCTTCCCCATTTTGGAGAGTCAGAAACAGCTGAGTTGAGGTGCTAAATCATTAAGGTAATATTGCAAAACCTCGACCCTGGCATTAAGGAGGGAAAAGGCCTACTAAATCACAGACACCATCCTCCATGGTTTTAGGAGAAGCCATGAAGAGATTGCTATTTGCTACCTTGAATTTTTCCCCATTTTGGTAACCTGAAGAAGGTAGGTTTCCCTGGTGAAAATTTTGTGAAACTCAACTAATAAAAATCATCCTTTCTACATTTTATATGTTGTCATGTCAGTGTCACTCAAGTATATAGTTCATTTTTCAAGTGAAATACTCTGACCCTTCTCAAAAATATTTACTCCAGAAATCAGAAAGCAACCATGGAAATGGGGACCCACCTGCTTAATTGCCATTTGCAGAAAACAGACGACATTTGAACAATTGCTTGAAAAGAAATATTGCTCAAGAATGGTCCTCTTCTCCCAAATAACTATTTATTGCAAAATCTATTTTAGCTGCCCTAGTACTTAAGCTCATCTTGGAATTTCATATTATTTTGTAAGCTGCATTAAATCCTTCAGAACACACAGCCCTGGCCTGGCAACACTATTCCACAGTAGTTCATTAACACCTTTTTAACTAACAATCTTAAAATTTTTATTTCTGTTCCATGAAAGATAATGTTCTTACCAGAAAGTTTATATCTTAATTAGATAATACCCTTCATCATATATGATGTCTCCTTGTGCTATATTGCCATTACCTTCTCAGTTCAACTAACTTTCATTGACTATAGGACTCAGAATTCTTAATGCCCAGTGATTGTAAAATCCTTTATGTTTCAACTATGCTGCTTGAGTGGTTAACTCCTTATGACACAAATAATCAAAACTACCAAACATTGCATTTTTTCATTGGTCATTGTGGTTTTGAGTTTAATTCCCTTGAGAATTAATGTCAACAAAGGTAAAACCATTGCAGTTTTCAAAGCAACACAAATTTCAAATAGATTATTTATCCAGGGAGATTTTACAAGGTACATAAATTAACAAAAAATAAATTTCTCAACTGCGGACTAGCCAGGTATGATTTATAGCAGCTATATTCTTTTGAAAAAGAAGTTGGAGTTAATAGAACGAGAGGAGGCAAGAGAGGGAGAGTTCTAGCAAACAAAATTTCAATTTTGGTTCATTTATTAAAGTGTTTTCTCATCTTCTAAGAACAAAGGCGGAAGGAAAACATCCTGGTGATTGGCCCCATGGGCCAAGCAACCCAATATTGAGGCGCTGAAAGTCAACCTAGGACATCCCAAGCAATATTCAGTTTATAACTGTGGTGCCAAGGGAGGCTTTATGAGCATCCACACTATTTTCCCATCATGATCCCTTCTTTGGAAGTTAGGAATATGACCTCAACTGCTCTAGCTTCTTAATAACACAGCTTGCTTTTATATATATTTCAACTATGCTGCTTGAAAGAATCAACTCTTTCAGTTAAATGAGTATTTGCTTAACGTAAAATTAAATCATGGTGCTGAGAACTCATCGACACTTTTAAAATCTTTGCATTCCATTCAAAGAGTATTGGGAAAAGTCACTCAAATGCTTTGTGGAAATGTGCTTTCCAACAGAGTTGTCTGCATCTTGAATTCTTTTTTTCCTTTAAAGAAGCAGTTCCAATAGGAAGATAAAATATTAAAACACAGGCGACTGTCTTGGAATCAGTGGTCTAACAATATGGAACAAGAGGGTCCTGATCATAAGGAAAATCATTTGAAAAGTAATTAACGTCAATGAATTCAAAGAGAGTAAGTTTTAAAGTTACTATCTGGTTTGTTCTCCCAAGTAACTTATTTGCTCTTTTGAATTATTTAATTTATACATGTGAGTAATCACTCTCTAATTTTTCATTTTCTGCGGATGTCTGGTTCAAACAACTTGTGAAATAGCCAACCTATCTAGTCACAGCTAAATCGAGACAAAACAATGACTAAGGGTATAGCTAACACAGATTTTAAACACCATGTTCAGAATTTGCTTAGCCACTGATTTATTCAACATACATTTTAGGGGAACTCTCCTAGATGCCAGAATCCATGCTGGACCCTGGAAAAACGAAGGCACATTAAATTAAATTCATGCTTTCCAAGTTGCAGAACTCAGTGAGCAAAAGCCCCATCCCAACTCAGACTGATCTAGGATTGCATTCTGACCTTGTCACTTACTAGCTGTGTGACATTGGATAAATGACATTTTTCTCTCTTCAAAGGCTTGACGTCTTCAATTTAAAATGGGGGTAACGATAGGAACTATCCAATAGATTCCTGAAAAACATGGATATTAGAAATACTTTTAATTTTTATAACAAAATAAGTAGTAAGCAAATATTACTTTTATGATCCAAAAGGAAAAAATCCACATTAAAAAAATAAGCACCATTAAATTGTGGAGGCCTCTAAAATGGAGACACCAAGAATCTCTTATTTCTCAAGCTCAGGAAGAATGGAAATTAAACCATCCTATGTGGGTGGAGAAATTGCTGGGATAATCAAAACCTGCAATTTTCAAAATACGAATATTCAAATGTTTTTCAGTGAGAGCAAGGAATTATTTGTTCCTTACGTCTGCTGAGTTAGATTCAGAAATAAAATTAACCGATAATAAAGGTTAGGGATAAGGAAAACTTCCTAATTCTAAAGGTTGTTAGTAAAATTTATAACCCCGAGAATGTATTTTTAGAAATATGACACGTAGCTGTCTCCCCTGGGTGATATGGATGCAGAAAAGACTGCATTCAGAGACATGAAATCTTTAGACTCTTCCTCTTCTCCTATGATTGATATGCAGAGTTGACACCCTGTAATAAACCTGGCAGAGATGGAAAGACTATAGTAAAAAGTCGGAAAAAATAGGTAGCAGTTATATTTTAATAGGAAATGGGGCCTGTTCTGTAATATGTGCAATTGCATAATCTTTTAAAATTTTGATGCAGAAACACCAGCATATGAATTGTTTGCAAATTCTGCTTAGAATTTTAACCTTCATATCTTTTGGTGGTACTGCGTTGAAGCCTAACAGTGTTTCAGTTAATAAAATGCTGGATTCTAAAGACAGAAAGCAGATATATAACCCAGGTTTGAGGTCGGGGTATTTGATGCTTAGCAGAAATAAAACATTAGCAATGATTTAGAAAACATAACTTAAAATTAAAAATGTAAGATTGGGGCTAGCATGCTAAGGTCACTAACCAAATCTGGCCCTTGCCAGTTTTAGTAAATAAAGTTTCGTTGGCACACAACCACACTCATTTGTGTATGTATTTTCTAGCACTTTAGAGAAACATTTTCTGAGACCTGGTCTACAGCATTCAAAATAGGTTCTGATTTTATTTACTCCCACGTTTTATTGTGCTTAGATTCCTTTTTTATTGGCATGAGTAACTTGGGGATTTTGAAAATTAACTTAAAATTTTAACATTTAAATTTCCAAATATTTTTGACATGCCTACCAAATGAGATAATCTTCAAAGTCCTTTCACACAGCATTTAATTAACTGAAACGCTGTTAGGTTTCAATGCAGTAGCACCGGAAGATATGAAGGTTAAAATTCTAAGCAGACTTTGCAAGCAATTCATATGTAGGTGTTTCTGCATCAAAACTTACAAAAAAATTCGACAACTATATTATTGGTGTGCATTAAAACTTGCCTTCAATTTAGAATTTGTAAATACTGAAAGAAAAAATAAAAAGAAATCATTTCTAATGACATAATAACAACTTTGTAGTATGTTAAAACTGGCAGTAGAGAGAAGAAAATGTCATATTCTCCTCCATATCTAAAATTGTTCCCTTAGCAAAAATGCCTCAGGATGTAAGTGTAAAAATTAAAAGATTAATGAAAATACACAAAACAGCAGCATTAAACTCCCTTTGGGGAAATCTTCATAAAATAAGACTTAAACTGGGCCATGTATCAGGATCAATCAGGAAAACAGGAAAGAAGTTCCTTTTCTTATTCCCTTTCTCTCAAATCCCTGAGTTTTGCATTCTAATTCTTATATATTGAAGACAATTTTACTTTAGATTTTGGATCAAGGGTCTAAGTCTGAAAACTCCCAGCTTCTGCCTCAGGGTTAAATAGCTTATCTTCTCTAGCTCTGCAAGAGTTCTGCATACCTGTTGTTGGTGCATCTGATAAGTTTTATCCCCTCAAGGAGGCAGAGAGCCTCACTTGTATAAGTACTGGACATCTGAAAGTTTTTGATTATTGTTATGAGATTGACATCTATTTTTGGTGGCAGTTCTTAGAGACATTATACAGAGTGAAAATAGCAAGCACAAGCCTTTGAATTTAAAGAGTGATAAAACTTCAGGTTTGAGATCATATCCATGCCATGCATGCTTTACAGCAAACTGAGATATTAAAGCTTATCCCTCTAATGACTTAAAGTAAGAGGGAAGAAGCTACAGAAAGAACAATATGCTCCAGGCAAAACTTTTGAGAGGAAGATGAAAAAAAGTAAATAAATAGAATCTTTACATCCAATCTTTCCATTCTAAGTCATAATGTTCTGTTTTTGGAAATCAGAAGATGCTGCCTCTGAGCAGTAAAATAATTATTAAATACTTTGATAGAGCCTAAATAATATTCCCTGAGCAATTCTGTGAAGTCAGACATCATGACTTATTTTGTTATAGATAATGAAAAGAACATTTTGGATCAGAAAATTACAATTGTTGGAAAACCACTCTGGGGGTAGGATTGACATGGAAATGTATTAAAATAAATGATTTTTTTTTTTCAGTGAGGAAGGAAGGGAGAGGAAGAAGCATTTTAAGAAAGGAAGGAAAGGAGGAAACTAAGAATCATTGTTATGTATTTATTTTGGTTTTCCACCCAGCCCCAGGTCAAGAACTTGGGTTCCTGGGCTTTACACAAGGTCTGCAAGCCAACATCTTAGCTGTCTGAGCCACAAAGGGGTGCTTGAAATGAAAGAAAATTTAAAGTCAAAATGTGCTTCTGTGTATTTACTATGTTAAAAATTTGTTCAGACCTTCCTCCCAGCAGTAAATGTCCTTAATAAGTGGGTTTGCTTATGTTTGCAATTCTTTAAAATTATTTATACGTGTTTCTCTAATTTTTTCCAGTTCTAGGATTTGTTCCCTTGTATTTTCAACTTAGTTACTAATACTTTTCCTGAGTTTGGTACACAATAGAAACTCAACAAATTCATTCATTATGTTAGCTAAGACACTAGACCCAAGATCACTGATATTCATCACAAATCAGAGTAGACGTCAATTGGGCAGTGTTTGTGGCCTCTCTTCCTTGGGTTGAAAAATAAGCAAATTAGAAAATACAAGCAACTGCTTGTGGGGCTTGATTCTGTTGGCTGCTGTTTCTGATTAATCACTTTATTGATTGATGTAATACTTAAATGTCCACAGTGTCGTCAGATAGCTGCCCAGTGTTTTCACTAAGGCAAAAACCTAGAAACTGCAGGGTTGGAAAACGGGAAGGAAAAAACTGCAATGCAGTGATTGGGAAGTTGCCTGAAAGAACAGTCCACTAAACAGCATCGGGATAAACAAGATTGGGTGAGTGACTAGGTTGAAAAGGGCAGCTGTTTCATTCTAGTCAATTTCTATTTCTCCATCCAGAATGCAGAGATGATACCTGCTCCCCACTTTTCAACCTTGTGGAGCTCTCTTTTCTTGGGGAGCAGGGGCTCCTCTTGGATTGGAGCTTCTAGTTCTATTGTATTGAAGTGCATTTACATTAGCATTCTCATTTAAAAATCAAAGAACCAAGATTTCTCCAAGGATGCAAAGATAGGAGAGAAAGAATGAACTCAAACACAAACCTTCTGAGTCCAAGTTCATGGAGTTTGTCTTTCTGCACACTGCTTGACAAGAAGCTAGGTGGAGCCTTGTAAGAAGTTCCTGTTTATGGAGCTTGAATTTAAAATTGCTCAACTGGGTGAGGATAGTACGCAAGAAGTTTGAAGAGTGAGGAGGAATGACAAATTCTCTCTCTGTTCTTGGAGTTTACCAATGAGAAGAAAAGAAATAGTTATACCTACCCACAGATCACTGACCCCTTGTTAATACCCCCACCATGCACAAGTTAAGAACTTTGAGAGATGACTACTGTGATTCTTAGTTATGACCTTGAACATCAAGATTCTAACCTGACAGTGTGTTTCTGTGAGCGTCTTAAAACTATACCAGTGAGCAAAGGAATTGTACAATGTGTCTCCTTTCTTCCAGCAATGTAAACATTTTTAATCTTTTTCTAGTTATATAATGTTCACAATACCAGATGTCTTTCAAAAAGATAAGGATAACAGAATAAAAGCTGTGAATAAAGATGCTACTATATAGATGCTAGCAGTTGTGGTACAATGATCTATACTTCAAATTCAGAGCTGTTTTCTCAATGCAAGGAGACACAACTTAAAAAAAAAAAAAAAAGCATTACCCTTTCACCATCAAAGACACAGGTTACCAATTTTTCCTTGTATCTCTAAAAAATTGCTATGCTAAACAATAATTCTATTTTCGGCAAGAACAAAGGGAAATTACATGTAGCTGTGACTATCAGTAACCGTTGATAAAAACTGAAAGCATAGCATTACAACATTTCAATGATGGAAATTCTGCAAGAGGTTAAACTGATACAGCCAGATGTGTAGATACCTTATGTTCTAATGGTACCAAGGAGAGATTTTTAAGAAATCCCACCGAGTAAGTGGACAAGGTGTCCTTTAGATGGTCTTTACTAAGCGTTACTTTATTTAGCTAAACATTTGTTAAGAGGTGGATTTCAGAGCATTTGAAGTTGCTGGCTTTGATAGGGCACTGAAGAGCTGATGTCCTATATTATTGAGTATATGAGGGTGAACACTTTTAGAAACCGGAGGTGGTAGTAGCAGGACTGATATTCTGTTATGAAAATTGAGAGTCTAATTAGATTCTCAACTGGATAGAGGTCTGCTTCCTCCATACTCTGTGGCACTTACTCAGTTGAACTTCTCACTACTAAGTTTCCTTGGAACCAGTTTTTAAAGCATAGCTCATCTCGCAGAATTGCAAACGAATTGGTAACATACATGTGATGGACTTATATTTGGATATTAATTAAAGCATGATATTCAAAATGGAAGCCTGCCATAATCATATATATATATATGATTCTGATATATATACATATATATTGCAATTTACAAGACATTTCCAAATAGTCTAAAAGTCATGTTTTCTCTCAGTCAGTATTTCATCAAAATGAGATTTTTCTTTTTTCAAGATGCTGCAATGAGATAGTGTGGTAGGTTACTTTTCAGAAGTTAGCAGAGTGAATTCAAGTCTTGACTCCATATATTATAAGACATATTGTTTGGGGTGAAAGTCATTTGGTTTCTCTCCGTAAAATATACCCATCTCATGGAGCTGTGGGGGGAATTAAATTAGAGGAAAACATCTACCAAAGTATCTGACCTATGCTACAAACTTGAAGAGGTTTTATTTTTCTTTCTTGATTCCAAATGCACTCCTTTCCATGTTACAAATTTTTTATTCGATTCTCATTATACGTATTTTAGAACTATCTTGTTGGTTGTCAAATTTGTAACTGATCAATCATTATAACTTGCTCATTATGAAACTGAAAAGCAATAGATGCTTAATAGGTTTTCCTTTCTGACTCCTCAGAGACAAAAACTGACTTACAGTATGAGGACCACAAAGATTAGAAGGAAATTGCCTCTGGACCATGGTGGTTCTATTTTCTGTCACTTCACTTGTTTTAAATGAAAAAATTAGGGTGACTATTTATCTAGGATTTATTATTACCTTTTGGAGTGGATGCACATAGAACCTTTATAAATAAAAATGAACAAATATAAGAGAGATATGTGGAAAAGAAAAGCCAGACTGCTTGGATGGATAAGTCATCCCAATTTACCCTGAGAGTGACATGGTCTTAGTATGAGATTAACTCATGCATGTGCATAAATTATGAATTGGAATCACACATCATTACATTTTAGGATTGGGAAGGGCCTTGATTCTCTTGCTACTCAAAATGGCATCCACTAATCCAGGGAAATGTCACCACCAGGAACATGTTAGAACTAGAGTATCTCAGACCCCAGGTTAGATTGACTTAATTAGGATCTGCAGTCCTACAAAATCCCAAGTGATTTCAATGTGCATAAAAGTCTGAGATTATGCTTAGTGACATAAGTCAGAAAGAAGAACAGACATTTTATGATTTTGTTTATATGTGGTAGATAGAGATAAATAGATGAAATCATTCAAACAAAAACATAGTCAATAAAATCAATAGTGGTTGCAGAAAGGGAAGGGGAAGAAGAGAGGACTAATTAGGTGGAGGGGGTCAATTGTATAGTAAAAGAAGAACTAACAAGGTGATGGCAAGCTGAATGTATTACATAAGATTAATTTATATTATTGCACAACTTAAACCTATATAGTGCTATGATGCAATGTTTCTTTGATGAAATTAATTAAAATAACAAAGTTTGAGAAACACTGGCCAGGTTCATAGCCATCTCATTTTTTATGTCAAGTTTTAAATCTGCTAAATCCATTTTATATTTTCATCTGAGTCCCTGATAAGAAGTATTCATCAAAGCAGTGAACGAAGTTGAGAAAACCCTCTGAATAAATTTTCTCAAGCTTCCTCTGATATCAGTGCTTAATCAACATCTTTCCCAGTAGTATGAATTTATCTAGCAAAATATCATCACCCAAAATATGTTTCTTCATCTTTTTTACAGTAATCTCATGAGGGACATTTTCTCTAGTATTTTAATTGTGTAATGCATCATATGCACAGAAGAATATATAAACAATATGTAGAGTTTAAAGGATAATTATTAAGCAAGCACCATGTAAATATTAGCAGGGTTAGACCATAAATCACTGCCAGTAGCTCAGCATTGCTCTGACAACTGTCCCCAGACAGAGCCCTTTCTCTTCTCTACTGGTTACTAAGCACCAAACATATTCCAATAGTGCGAATCGCTTTCCTTTCTTTTCTTTTAGTTTCTCCACCTATTAGACATTCTTAAATAATAGTTTCAACTGTTTTTTACTTCATGTAAATGAAATTCTGTGGTACATATTCTCTGCTAATCTTATTCAACATTATATTTGTGTGATTTTTATGCTGATTACTTTAGATTTAGTTGACTCATTTTCATTGCTGTTAGAGTATTTCACTGAGCCCTAATTTGCAATTTATTCTAATGTTCATGAGTATTCGTGTTGTCTGTGGATTGGGGCCATTATAGACAACACTGCAGTGAATATTCGTGTATGTTACCATGTGCCAGTACACAAAATTCGTCTAAGTTTCCTAACTAAAAGAATGCCAGTCATGGAGTCCCTGACTCTTCAGTTTTACTTGCTAATTCTGAAAGATTTCCAAAGTGGTCCTATCAATTGTGTTCTGACCAGCAAAGTGAGAGTCCTATCACTTCCCGTAAAAGACCTTTCAAATGCTGCTTTGAGGGAGTGCAGGTGCACTGGATCCTCTGTAACTATCATACCTGTCTGTGACTCTCGTTTTTTAAACAAACAAAAACAGCTCAACCTAGTATCGTATCACCTCTGCTTCCTATCTTCACTGCTTACCCATTACAACCTGAAATATTGAGCCTCAAATCAACATTCATCTTTACAGATGCATGTTGTAATTTTCTTTTTTCATCCCAAATTATTACTTGTTCATCCTCAAACTTTTGATACCTCTCTTTTCTGTTTGCTGTGGTTGCCATTGGCAACTAAGAGTCTCCTCTTACTCTTTTACAAGAATGGATGGTAATTAACTCAGGTCAGGAGAGCGATCACTTAAAAGCATCATTCAATAATATTTTCCTCATCTTCTGTTCCTTTCTCAGCTTCCTTTTTTTTTTTTTAATTTTTTTTTCCAGCTCTTTATCCTTATTGAAAAAGAAGACAGAAACTAAATAGTAATTTTGTTCTTTATTTTTTTTAGTTTTGGTCAGCCACCAGGAGTCACATTACTAGCCTAGAGCCGAGGACTTATTTTTTCTTTGATCTTCTTGGTCTAAACAAAGAGGAAAAGAAAGAAAAAGGAAAACATTGACAACGACAAATTAAAAGATTTCTTTTCTCATCCTGAGCATTTGGTGACTCATTTAAATTTAGCCTTCTTAACACTACTCTTACATATCTGTGATGTTCTTTTACATTGTCTCCTGTTTGTTATTTGAGCATCTCCTGGTAAAAGTTAAGCTCATCAGAGAATGTTTTCTGCCCCCTCCTTTTCTGTAGATGTCTCCCTTTTTCCTTTCTTGGTGAAATTACTTCTGTTTTCTTTGTTTGAATGATATTTTAAAGATTTTTCCCATCTCTGATTTTTTTTTCTCCTGTGGAGTTGCGTATCATAGATTCTGTCGACTTTTTCTTTTACACCCTCCAAGTATTCCTTGGTGATAGTGCATGTCTGACTAAGCTCAAGCTGATCAGAATGAGAATTTTTAAAAGAAAAAAGAAAAACACAAATCTGTGTATATTTCTTTTCCTCTAAAAGGGTCCTTGGTCTCTAGAGTTTGTGTCCTCTACATTACTTTAGTATAACAGATCATCTTCAAGTGCTTTTCTACTCCCTCACCTTCACACTTCACCTTTTCTCCTGAAGCCAGGAGCCTCAATCTCTCTTATTAGTATAACTCTCCTTAAATTGTTGTCTCTCTTGGTTCCCTTAATTGAGCCATTTCTCCGTGAATACGTATTCTTGCTTCATTTCTTGGGAACCAAAAATATTAAACTTCTTGCCATATTTCTGGTGTGCAGTTCAACTCTGGTCAATAAGCTCACGTTTCAAGAACAGGAGAGCGAAGTTCCTCAAGGCCATTGGTTCTTAGACTTGAACACCTACCAGACTCTCCTGAGGACTTATTAAAACACACATTTCTGGGCCCTACTTTCTGAGTTTTTGATTCAAAGAATCAGAAAATTTGCATTTCGACCAAGTTTCCAGGTAATATTGATGCTACTAGTCAAGGGAACATGCTTTGAGTATCACTGTCGTTGAAATACTAGGATTGTCTGAAGGATTGGTCTCCCTAACTCAGAGTAATCCTCCTCGTTCTCATACTTTGTTATCAATGGTAGAGTTTGAGCTGTTAGTGTCCATTCAATGTTGCCATCTTTCAAGTAGGTGGTGTAATTTCTCTGTATATTTGGACAAATCATGATATTTTATGTACTTCTTTGCAAAATGAAGAGATTTATTCATTTACCAAACAGATAATGAGGGGAACATAGATGATTTAGAGAAGACAATTAAAGAAAAAGCATAGTTGCATTTAATATAGTTGATATATATTTTAGTATTAAGAATAATAGAGCACCTTGAAGATGTTCCCCATGTTTGGTTTTGTTGTGGTGGTGTTGATTTTGGGGGAGGTTGGAAGAGTTTGTGAATGTAGAATGTGTGTAACAGTTACTCAGGAAAGGAAGGTACTTTCTTAATAAGGTAACTTGCTGACCAGATACTTTCAACCAGAATTTTATTACTGCTTCTTTTAAGACATTTTATCTTCTAATCACTGGGAGTAAGGAGATTAAAAGGTGAAAAGCAAGATTTTCATTGACTGCAGAGGGAGTTTATTCTGCTAAGAGTTGGTGCCTGTGGTCATTAAGCCTTTAGTGACACACTTGCTGACAGAACTGGAAAAAACACACATTATGCCAAGACTCAGAAGTAAAGGAGCAGGGGGCAATTCACCCGAGGACACTCTTTCCACTCAAACACTCTTCTTGTTGTACTTTTTCAAGTATTTTCTTTAGCCTGTCAAACTTTCATTCAAGTATTAACCATATATATAATCTATAAGATAACCTCTAAGATCATAAAATATAATTTTTTAAGCTTTTCCACCTATAGCTTTACCCCTCTGGTTTCTTCTTAGGCTGGCAAATCATCAAACATTAGGTAGAGTGATTAGAAGAGGGAAAGAGTCAGAAAGCAGTTTAGTGATAATATATGTAGTTCTTGGGTACATGGGAGAGACTCATCTGGATGGTCTTAATCTCCATTCTAAATACCTTCACCCAGAGACAAAGGTTGCTGCTGACTGTAGCACATGGCTGGTGGGGGACAGTCAGCCACTGGAATAAGAAGGGCACAGTGAGCAAGGGCATGGTGGCTATGCCGATTAAAGGTCTTCTTTCTTCACTGATAAAGAGATTAGGTCATGATGGTACTGTTCCGAAGAGGCCCAAGGGAGAGTTTTTCTTTATACACCTTAAAAAATGGTAGCCTCTACCCTTCAGAGTCCCTTTTATGAAATACTATCTTTGCCAAAAAGACATGTTTGGGGAATGGTAGATTTTTGTACCCCTGCATAGTCACTGGGTAAACTTCATTTTTTTCCAAGAAAATTAAGAAAATGCAGTACAGTCAACTACAAATTGTTACCTATAGACTCTAATTCTAATCTCCTATGGTTAGACCAGGACCCAGAAGCCCCATCTCTCACATTCAACCTTGAAAATCTCACCTAGTCACCTAACAATGTCTCTCCTTAGATGACTCTCCTTTTCCAAAGGTGCTATCATTGAGCTCTCAACCTGCTTACATAAAATCTGGCATTTTAGGCCATGTGCAGGTTCTGTTGTGGTTTTTTTTTAATAAATAAAAATGACTATTACATCTGTCACACAAAAGAAATCCCACAGCTAATTTTAGTTAAAAGCATACAGTATGTTCATGCTATCTCTATTTTCTCCAACATCCAGGAGCCCAGGGTTTCCTACAAAATATGGTGTCCACCAGGGCCTGCAATTCCACAAGGGATGCCTCATGTTTGATTTCAAAACCTGCTTACATAATGGCTCATTCTTTCATACCCTCGCTCAGTGCACTCCCATATAACAGATTGCTGCTCTGGACTAACATACTGATGAGAAAGAAAGATCACCTAAGCTAATCATTTCCACCTGGAGCACATGTTCTTAAAGATGATTTGGGGGAACATAATGCCTCCACTCCCCTTGTTGCCTAACATGTGATAACAGCAACCATAGCAAGAATTTCTGGAGCAAATAAGAGGTAAAGACTCTGGAAATCCAGACAATGGAAATATATGCAAACAGTGTTTGAGAGAATAAAGAAGCCATGTAAATACACTTGGCGTTCCTCCAGCTACTATTTTGACGGAAAGAGCAAAATATGCATTACCTGCATCACTTCCATCTGCCTACAACTTCCATGTCTTTTCTTTTTCTACCATTGTGATCTGGATTACAAATCTTCATGCAATTTAAAAAGAAAGATTTTTGTTCATCAATTTCATATTGCTCTTTATTCAATACATGATTTTTGATACTCTATAGTAAGCTATTGCAAAGCAAAACAAAACATAGCAAAAATATCATTTAGTAATTATAAATATCACAAGAGCAATCCAAAAAATATCACAAGATTTCAGAGGTGTTTTCTTACAGCTTTAAGCTTCTTTAAGGTTTAAAGTCAGTTCTGTTTTTTTGTTTACTTCAGATAAGAAATTCTCTTGCAAATAAGTTAACTAAACTCAGACAGTTTTGAAGTTTCCAAAGAAAAATTGTGACTTTAGTGGTCCTATTGATTCAACTTGGAAACCTCTCCATTTTATTATAACCAGCAAATGTATTGTCAAAATATTTGTAATGCAATATAAAATTGCTTCATAAATAATTTTTGTTATTTTTTATTATATAAGTTAAACTCTGTCTATTTAAGGTGTTTCTATGCCAAATAAGTTAGAATTTGATATCCTCCATCATCACACACACACACACACACACACACACACACACACACACTCTACACACAGCTCCTTCCCTGCTTAAAATATACTGCTGACTCATTAGGCTCTGAATGATCAGGCTCCCCTTTACAAAGAATTCCTAGCATATTCAATGACCTAATCTAACATTATTCTTTTCATGACTGGTTCTCACCTCACAGAAGCCTGGCTGTGAAACAGGAAATTTTTGAGGTCACCTCTACTGATTTCTTTATAGTGCACACAGCAGAGGAGGGTGTGTGGTTTTCCTTTTTACACATCTTAGTTTTTTAACTATGCTCTTTTTCTTAATGTCTGAGATAAATTTCCTGGAATCTGTCATTATTATATGCTGAGCACATGGCCCAAAGAAGTCCCTGCTTCTATAAAGAATAACCAAGTCAAGGGCAGAGGGTACATCATTATAATGAAATGCAAATTTCTCATTAAAAGGCAAATCCTTCATCTTAAAAGGTTGAACAGGATGCAACTTCACTTGACTGGCTAGAATTTCCTATTAAGTCACTGAAAATGTATTCCAAGTGAAGTCTCCTTTTTGGATCTGAACCACTTTGATTTCAACGAATTGGAACATTCGAGTGTAAAGCAAGTCCATGTACAAAATACATTCCAAGATAATTAAACAACTGTCAGCAAATGGGTTGGCGTTTATTATAATACTTTCTTTATTTAATATACTTTTCCCATCAGGGATGGTGAAATAGTTCATCAATATAAACTCTACAAGAATTGTGGCTATTCTTAGGCATTCTTTTGCCTTTTTATCAATTTTTCTGACTTCCTTTCCCTTATTCTTATAGATTCTCTCCTCAGCTTCTAGACTTCACACATTATTCGTTCTCTCTGGGCAAGTATGGCCTTAGCCAGAGTCTGTTAGCTGTGTATCATCTGAAGCGTTTATCTCTAGTCTGTGTCTTAAGTGCTCTAAGTATGTAGACCTAGATTTTATTTAGGTACCTAAAACAATATAGAGAGTTCCATTCTAGTTCCCCAATTCCACCTGAATGTGGTCTTCTGCTTGATGAATGCCCTTGCTACCTCCTACATACCGCTATGGTATCCTTGTCTCCTTTTTCCCTGTCCTTCATTTCTCACAGTCAACAAGTTCTACCCATTTGTACTTCTTAAACATTCCTTTATTAGCTTCTTTTCTCTTTCATTTGCCACTTTCTCAATATAGGGATTGCTTGTCTCCCAATTTTATGTCTATTGGAACTTAAGTCTCTGTTTCCCTATCAGCATTATAAAATTCTAGCATGCACAGAGAGATTCGGACCATTCTTCATGTTGCTGCTATCAGAGGGAACTCACACATCTGTCTCATCAGGTCGCTTCTAGTTCTGTTTTCAATGGCAACTATTCCAAATTTCTTGAGGGTACCCAAGACCTTTAGGATGTCTCCCTCCAGTTTATTCTTCTTTCATTTGCTAGATGAAGAATAACAAACATTTTGGAGGGAATGATGGGATACTTTATCTTTCCTTACCAAGAGGAGTCCTTTATTATTCCAAATGGGGAGATCATCGGTCCCGAGTGCCATTCCATTCCTTCGGAATCTTACTTAGCATTTCCTTATTATAAACAGCTTCATTTTGGTCCAGACAGCTCCCAGCCCCAGCTCTAAGGGAGCGTTTTTGGTGTGTGCTTGTTATACTGGTGTTTTAACAGTGAGTAGATAAAGCAATATGCTTTTGAATAGTCTCCCCTAGGTCCCTGCTTATGTAACTGATTACATGGCTTCAAATAGCCCTGATCTTTCAGTCAAAGCAGACACCCACATACAAGTTAATTGTGCTTCCACAAAGTACCTCTGTGTAATGAAGGATGTTAGATTGTTTTCTTTACATAAGCTCTGTGAAAAAAAAAAAGAGAACCTCTCACCTTATTCATAAGGGAGGCGTGACATAGTCACCTCAAATTCTCTGACTACTTAACAAAATTATAGGAAATTAATTTGTGTTTCAGAAAGGAAGGCTGACAGGGAATGTTCTGAAGGACAGTGGACCAGCCTCTTATATTTTTGTCCCTGTAAAATAGCTTTGTAGCACGTGCAGGAAAAATTCATTTTGTTGTTTGTTAAGTTGGAAGCCATGCTGTTTATTCTTTTTTGCAGTTGCATGTTTAATATTTTTTCCTGTTCTTCACTTTAATATGATCACATCATTTGAAAGAAGATACATACTCTCAATGGGGAAGATAAAATGCATTGAGTTTATATTAACACTATGCTTGACACGGTGTTTTAGCTTTCTTGAGAAACTATCTGATATTGGTGAAATGTTACAGATTATTGAAAGAACATTTGATATCTATGAAGAACATGAAATATTTAAATTGAAGTTGAAATTTGCTGCAAATTGTTTTGGTGGCATTACATTCCTCTGAACAATCCAGTAATGTGTTCAGATAACGGGGCAGCAAACACAGCATGAAACCATGTGTGCGTAGGGAAGCTAAGTGTGGCTCCTTCGTGGAGCTTAGTCGCATTGACAGCTCTTCCACATTGTGGAATCAGGAGATCTGGTTCTTACTTCCATCGTAGTCTTGGCTGAGTAAATGGCACAAACTGCCTGAGACACTTCCCAACATATCCAGAAACCCAACATGCTTGGCGCCTTGTGTGAAAACAGATGACAAGGCTGACTCACGGGCCTGACTCAATTCCTGGACCCCATCAAGTCTGGGATGCCTGCTGTCAAGGAAGGTAAACTCCATGAGCTCAGTTGTCCTGATACACTTGCTCTGATCATAAATTGTTTTTCAGATTAGAGAAAACCTGTATCCAGGTGGTCATTTGAAGTACATAAAAGGGAAATTGGAATCAACTCTTTTAGATTTCCCTAAAAATAACAGTCTGTCTCCTGAACCTGCACTGAGCTGGAACAAGCTTCAGGTCATGCAGAGCATGGATGCCCAGGATTGGAACAGACAGGATCTTTTATTCTTCCTTTTAGCTAAATATACCAGGCTTAGGGAGCCCTGGAAACTTCCTGTCTTTGTAGTGTAAGCTGAAGATGGATGGAATATTTTTGGAGTCAAAGGCCGTGATCTGTTTTTATTTCATTTTAAGATAACTGAATCACTTACCCATCATTGTGTAATAAGATAATGACTGTTGGTAGAGCCCTTATGAAATAACACAGAGGATGTCAACCCTCTTTAAATAACAGCAAGTTTATTGGTCATAATAAAGCGTGTGAGCTAGACATTCCTATGTTATAAGTGATGAAAAAGGCTCAGGGAATCTAACTTTCCCAAAGTCACAGTGGCTATATGACCCAATGAGTACTCATGTCCAAGTTCTCTGAACTTTAAAGCCAAACTGTGATCCCAAAGTACTTTTGCCAGCACTGCCATGGCAGCTATGTGGCATCTAGAACTTTCCTCAGAGAGTTGGGGGAGCATCTCAGTCTGTTTCTTAACACTCTGTAAAAACAGCTTTGGGAGACTACTCTTTGCTAAAACTGTGTCCTTTGAAAAGAAAGTAATTTTTTGAAGAAAATACATACTGTCAAATGATGAGATTGAACTGCTGAAACTTCATGCTGTTTTGAAATATTCAGAAGGAAATTGAAACCAACCTAGAAGAGGAGTGCAATTTGATAAGAAACCTTGTCTTCAAACTCCATGAAATAGGGATAAGTGGTATGAAAATTGACACATTTAAGGTAGATACTCATGTGAGACTGGAAGAAGCAGCAATTATGTTTATATAGTGGAGGTAATTAACTCCCAAAGGCTAGAATTGAATTGACCTCCTTAAATTTGGCCTAGTTTCGAATAGTAAATTTGCAGCGATTTACTTTCATTCTCATAATATTGTCTACTCTAATATTTTTCCGAATGCGTAAAAACCTAAGAAAATCGGTTATCAAAATCTTTTGGAATTATCTATCACGTATGCTTAAAGCACTGTAATTGACTACTATCTAGCTTATTAGAGTTACCAGATAGATCAAGCCAAAAATGGGGATGCATGTCAGATAGAACTTTTCAATTCGTGAATGTTATTAAATGAAAAACCCCACATAGTTATAACACTAAACACGCACATATAAAACATACATATATACATATATAATTTACTTTCCATAAATTGGTTTCAGTAAAACATGAAGGTTTACATATCTTATTAAAGCTAAAGTCTGCCGTCATTATACATAATGATATACTTCTGACTTATTCGTAGCATATGTGGGCAGGTCACTTCTTTCCTATATCTGGCAAAAGTTTGTAAATAGATTGTAAGCAAACTTTATTTTCAGTCTAAACAAAGAAAACCAGAAAGACAACTGCTTATCTGTGAGAACTTTCCCAAAACTGACAGGTAATTTGAGTCTGAAAAACAAAGCAGACACAATCATTATATTAACATGACTTTAATTGGGTAACTTATGTACAGGAGTCCTAGAAGTGGTAGATGGAGCTTTGATGGAAAAAACACTCACCCTATCCTTAAAGAAAAGAGTCTTCCTATTCTCCTCATCACCCTTATAACCTTATTATTTAACTAAGTAAAAGATGAATGTGAGAGTTTTGGCCAGTATACTGGAGATAAACCTCAGGACCTCTGTCTTTGTAAAGATGAATCATGAATGATTAGTCTTGGACGTACAGGGAGGAATGGGTCAGAAGTTATTTGGTGAGAACAGTCTGAGGTCTAAGAAGGCACTGTTCAAAATGGAGTTGAATTATTCTATTTCAAATAGCAATGTTTTTCCTCTCAAGAAATAAAGACAAAACTGTTTTCTTAATCTTATTTTTAGGTAGTCTTTTATGGTAAGCTAAATTATCAAGCAACAAAAAAAAAATGCCTTTGCTATTTCGTTAATTTTTCATTCATATAGCTTAAAAGCCTGTTATTTTTTTTTTAATTTTAACTTCCCAAATCATCCAAAAATATAGTTTAATACAAACTATTTCCTGTACATTTGACTAAAATACATCACATCAATCCAGAAAATGTTAACACACTTGCAAAGAGTAATCATTACACCATGAACTTCTGTGCTATGAGAAATAATATTTAACTCACACATGGAGCTGTGAGATAGGAGAGTACTTACTTCCCTGACTTTATCAAAGGGCTTTCAATTATTTTAATATCTTTCAGGCTGAATATCTAGGTAATAGTAAAGAACAATTGAATCGATCTCATTAGAATGTATATCACATGCAATGCTTTCAAGCATATCTGTCCTTTCGGGGATTAAAAAAAAAAGGTGAATTCAGTGAAGATAAAATGGACTTAAGCAAGTGTATTTTTATCTAGCATTTTGCTAGCATTGTTCAATAATTCTTCCTCACTTTAGCTTTGAGGTAGTTATATTTCAAATAAAGGACAGAACAGGGATAAGGTAGAGGAGGAACATAAGGAGAAAAGGTTAAACATGAGAGAAGAGAGAAAAAGAGAAACAGGAGAAAGACAAGTGGCAGGGTGGAGGAGAAAGGAGATGGAGAAAGGAAAGGTAAGGAGGATGTTTATATAAGGTGATGAAATATTAAGATCTGAGTCACCCTCACTAGAGATACTTACGTATTAAACAATTAATACACAGCTAACTTCACCTATAACTGCAAATAAAGGCTACATTACTGGTATTGCATTTCTTCAGAACACATTCATTCTTCTACATTTCCTTGAACTGTGCTCCCTAAATTGGTTTTGCTTTAATTGCTAAATTAAGTGCCACCTTCATTTCCTATCTTCAATGACCTCAGAAGTCTAGTTGAAGTGACAAAATAGATGCATACATAATAATCATTTTAAGTAATATATATTATTATCACAAAGAACTCTATTTGGATGAAAATTTGGAATAATCTTAGAAAGCAAAGAAAAATAGAAATTAGAAAATTGAAAGTCATAAACAGTAACATCTCCAAGCATTATGAATTAATGGCATATTTCCTGGAAATTTTAATAAAACTCCTGATTCAGTCTTTGGGGATTACAATTATCTGGATAACTCAAGTAAGAAACAAACCAGCTCCCCTAGCATGATGTTTGAATGCATAGCTAATACAATCTTTATTCATTGGATTGGTCAAATAATTTGAACTTTGTTCTCAGAATAAACAAAAATTGCTTGAAAAAAAAGACAAAGATGAAAATTAGAAAGAACCTCAGGAGAGCTAGGTAAGTCCTCAAGTTCAATACAAGGAAAGTGTTATTGTAGCACTAAGGGTCTCATGATCTTTCATTTGATAAGAAAACACCATTTAGTCAAGAGAATGATCGGATCACCTTGAGAATTAAGTGTGTTTGCACTTTTTCCTACCATTGGAAACCAGAAACCTGCTCTGATTCACTTGCAACTTTAAACAGAATATATTCCTTCCTTATGTCACCATGGGCAAAACCAGAATCCTCATGAGGAAGAATGAACCATGATAATTCCAGTTGACTTTGAAGTCACAAGACAGATTGCTTAGAACTTGAGCCTGAGAATAAGCAAGTCCTGATTCTTAGCCCTTCCTCCTGGCTTACTGCCTACCTATGTGAATTTGACTAGAAGTCACACCTAAATTATCCTCTTATTCTTATCTACTCTTTATTTAGTTCCCTTAACATGTTACTTTTTGTTGTTTTTATTGATGTCGACAGGTTTAAAAAATAATAGAAAATAGCCTAACTAACCAAGAAAGCTAAAATTGTCTGTGATCTTATACCAGATAGGTGTCAGTGTTAAAATTTTGATGAAATGACTTCAAATATTTACATGTGCATATTTATTTTACATGACTGAGATCATGTTTCATATATGTATATAATTTAACAGCTCTCGGAAACTATTTTGAATCTTTAGCAGTGTCATCTGTGTTGGAGGTAATACTCTACCCTGCTTTATTTTCTTGCCATCTTATTTAACAAAAAGTGTAAACTCTTATAAGAGACTTTGTATTCCATTTATTTGTTCTATAATATTTTCTACACAGACAAGCAAATTGTCTTCCCAGGTACTCAGCACAGATATGGTTTTAATTTCTTAGATTTATGGGAATCATTAGAATGGTTAAATTACTTTCGGGAACTCCTGCACTTTTAGAAAGTAAAGCTCTTCTCCAAAATTCCCTCAGAACTCCAGAAAAGGTTGCTCTTTGGGAAGAGGCCCAGATGTGGGCAAATTTTACTTTTAGAATAATGCTCCTTTCCTAAGATCTGAAAAATCTTTTCTTTTCTTTTTTTTTAAATGTTCATGCAAAGAAGTCAGGTAAGCCTGAGCTTAGACAAAGCTATGAACAATGGGAAAAAAGGTCATCCCCTCTCCCTTCTCTAGTGCCCAGCTCTATCACTAAGTCACACTTAAATTTTGTTTTATGTTGCAGTCAAGAACATTTCCATACTAACTCTTAGTACCTCTGCATTAGTATCTCTGCATCACCCCTGCCCATCCTGTATATTCTAGTAATACTCTCCTCTTCAGTACTTTGCAAATACTGTTTCCTCTCAGAAAACCAATCCTCCCCAGGTCCACCCACCAAGCTCCCATCTTTACCTGGATGATTACTACTCATGCTTTGGGTCTCAGCTAAGATGCCACCATCTTTGGAAAGCTTTCTTGGCCCCTGCTTGAATAGGCGATTCTTTCGCAGTGTTCCTTTAACGTCTTGAATTAACAGGTATCATAGTATGCATATGCGTGTGTGTATATATATGTATGTATATATATATGCATGTATATGCATGTATAACATATATATATATAAATTTTTTTAAAGTAAGGTATAGGCAAGTATGAAGTCAAGAAGGCAAGCAGACAGGAAGAGAGGAGAAAGAAATGTTTTCATTCAGTTTTTTTTTTAAATTTTAGTTGTACATTCTGAATGTTTTCTCCATTCTGACCCCCAACCCTGGGACTTGAACCTGGGGTTCCAAAATGTATGTGGCCTCTACTTGGTCAGAGGCAGTGGACCTAAATGCCATTCCACCAAGGTGCACCACTATATATTTTTAATACTTTTCTGTTTGCTTATTTTCTGTCATCTATCACTCCACTCCAAAATATTAAGTACTTTGAAGATAAAACTGACTTTTCACCACTGTCTCTGTAACAGCTCCTTGACATAGCATGTGCTAATGGAGTATTTCTTGACTGAATGAACACTGCTGCCCTTCGTGCCTGTTTCTGTCTATGTGTGTTCTTGGTCACTCCACAAATTCACCACATCGTTCCATGTGGGGGACATGCTTGCAGTATACATCTATTTGTTTGATATTCCCTAACCTTCCCATTTCTGTGAGAATGTTTTAAGTTCTATTCTGAGGTTTGCCTCTGTGGGTTACCGGTCTGGTCTATTTTTCCACTCAGACATACTAATGGTCCAGGTGTCGTGTTTCTAATATAGCAGGTGGCTGTAAGCTAAAACCTGTCTGGAAATAGTTTCTTAGGCCAAAAGCTCTCATAGCAGGCCTGTGAATCTCTCTACTGAAGGGAATATTGTACATAGGGTCTCTCTGCATTCCTCATGCTCCTCCAGAAGGGATGATAAGCTTCCTTTGTATAGAACAGCGTCAGAGCTAAATGTCTTTTGATATGGAAAAATTACCCTTGAAAAATTACCTTGGTTATTGTAGAACTTTTGTGAAACACTCATTTGAACTAGTAATATTGCTTTCTATGCAAATTTTTGGAATGGCATCTCTAATATAAATTATAAAGAAACAAAAATTCACTGTTATATGTTTCACATTTAATTCATAGGCTAACCTTACCTCTACAAATTATTTATAAATATGTTCATTTTACATAAGGAAAGAAGAAATCTATTTAACAGATTCTGTGAGAAAAACATACTGATGAAATAGAGATCCGAAGATAAAATGAACTTTACTCTCTAAGAAATGAAATAATTCATCTGGGCTGCTGAGAGATGATTTACATCTAGGTAAAATAAGGAAAATTCTTGATCTTTTTTCCACTTGGGAAGAATTTTCTCTGGAAATTGCTCAAAGAAAAAAAGAGAAAAAGCACCTGGGTCCAGATTTGAAAAAGATAAAATGTCAGGTCATCTTGTGTTTTTTTATTCTTTTTTATTCACCCCATCCCTTCTGCTTAGGGCAGATTTTTCTAGCATATTTTGTACTGTATGATGAGTTTACCAGGATAAATCATTAAATGCAGACCTAATAACCCCTCTAAAGATAATATAAACCAAGCCTTTTATTTTGGAGATAAGGGAGTTGGCATTCAGAGAAATCAAGCAGTATGTCTCGATCACCCTACTGGATGATGGCAGAACTAGAACTTGAAACCTAGTGCCTGGATCCTGTGCTCTGTGTCCTTTCAATCAGAGTGCAGGCATTTGCTGGGAAATGAGAAATAATCATAGATGAATAAGCAAATAAACAGTCTCATACAAATATTAAATATATGACATTTATTAATAAGAGTGATATCCAACAATTTCTGAACATTATTGTAATGTCTTATAAGTGTGAACACCCTTGGTCCTCACAATGCCTTATGATTCTTATTTATACCAATACTAAAAATGATATCCAAAGAGTTTAAGAGACTTCTGCAGTTTGTCAGTGTTGACGCTGAGATTTTAAGGGAGGCATTTGGACTCTGGAGTTCACACTGATAAATTCTATTACTCTTCCTTTTATTCAAGTATGTTAATTAATTATTCAAACATATTTTCAGTTATGTTGAGAGCATGAACCTCGGAGTCAGGATACAAGAATCAAGTACTTGTCGGTACCACTTAGTAACTGTATGGCTTTGGTCACATGATTTCTTCTTGCTTGGTTTTCATATTCTTACTGGTGACTTGAAGTTACTGTAGTTCCACCCTTCCTCTACAGTGACTAGAAGATAAACCTAAGATAATACAAATAAAGCATTGGAAAAAAAAAAAAAAAAAAAAAGTCTTGGGAAAATTTCCACCCAAGTCTCAGTTCATTGATAAAGCTAGAGTTTTGTTTTTTTTTTCCAACTTACATTTGTATTCGGACTGGTCAAAGTTATTATTTCATTTAAAAAACACAGAAACTTTATTTTTTTTAATTCTTATTTTAAAAAAATTAAAAATAAACCTCTGTACTCTCCTGTAGTGATAACTTTTCTTTCTTTAACTTTTTCTTTCTTTAAACATTTTAATGTTTTAAAATCTTCATTTTGAAAATGACTTTTGATTTTTTTTTTTTAAATCAAACACTTTGTAGGAACTTGTTTTCTAGTATGTGCTTGTTTCTACTAAACAGGAAACTCTAGAAAAGAAATTCAAGAGAGTTGATTTCATTTAATCCTAGCTTGAGTGTATATTTGATATTAAGACTAGAACAAAGAGATATGTGAGTAAATAATATGAGAAAATATTGTTCAAGCAAACGACAAATCCTTCCATTTCTTTAGAATTGTCACTATCTAACTTACATAGGAGAGTTTTCTTTTCAGCAACAAAAGACAACATTTAAAGGTTTCCAATATCCTTGCAGTGTCTACCTCATCAAAAATCAATAAAATCTGAATTGCAATTGTGTTAGACTGAACTTGTGCTACCAAATTATCTTGCAATCACGGAAAGTATTTCAACCTAGCAGATATGACACATCCCTATTGTTTCAAATGATCGCTGGATTTTTTTCTCTACACATTTTTGTGTGACATTAATGTCTCCATCCTGTCTAGCTCTTTTAGAATTTATTCTTTGAGCTTATCTCTGAGAGTTTAATTTCCTTTTCTACAATAGATATATGAATTGGGTGGGAGTCATTTTAAAAACTGGAAAGTAGTTACCGTAAACTTTTAAAAAAAGAGGGGGGTTGCTAAATAATCCAAGATTCATTCATTCTTTCTTTGTCTCTTTCATCATCTTTCTTTGTCTCTGTTTCCTCTCTCTCTCTCTCTCTCTCTCTCTCTCTCTCTCTCTCTCTCTCTCTCTCTCTCTCTCTCTTTCCCCTTCCTTTGCTTTTTCCTGTCATTTTTCTTCCTAGAAAGATAATGTGATGAGACGCTTCATGGCTGTGAGTTAGCATCCTGACCTGTAATTCCATTGATTCACCCTGGAACACTTTACCTACCAAAGTGCCTCAGCTGACATTTTTTCATGCTGCATCAAAACCCTGAAATACTGCAGGGATTTCCTAACTGAACCTAGATCATCCCTCTAGAGTCATCTCTCCTCCCTAAATCATGTTCCACAGTGCAGTGAAAGTGAGAGTGCAAAAAATCAAATCATGTCATTACCCTACTTAAAACTCACCCATAACTCCTACTAGAAGGCAATTAAATTCAACCCCTTAATTGGGTGTTTTTGCACCTTACAGAAGACCTACTTTCTTCTCTGGCCTCAAATCCCATCACTTCCTTCAGTTTTTTTTGTTTTGTTTTGTTTTGTTTTTAACATCTTTTGCTGTTTTTGCCCCCAGGCCATGGTACATACAAATCTTCTTTCCAGGCCATTACTTGCCGTGTCCCCTGTTGCTTAGCTGGCTGAGGCACATCTTGCTGCACCATGAAAATGTAAGAGAAAGCATATTTTGGTGAAATGCTTTCACCCTTAGCCTAGGAATATTAGGAAAAAAGGATAAAAGTTTGTTTTTCTGAACCAACCTCTAAATTCTATCGACACTGTCTTCATCAGAGGTCTTACTATCCTCAGACACCTTGAGCTATCTCTTACTTTTCCTGTTCTTAGTGAAGTTGTGAAAGAATAATGTGTGATTAGTCATAAACACCTCAGGGTAAACACACTGGGGTAAATGCTATGGAGTGTCATATATACTAAGGTTTGTCCTAGGCACAGGTGAGCAAGGAAGGAAATGTATTAGCTCTCAATGAGCAAACATTCTAAAGTGGAAGAAACAGGAAAGGAGCAGCTACATGATTAAATGAGATCATTTCAGACAAAAACTGTTAGGAGAAGATAAAATATGACAGTATGAGAGAGTGACTGTTGGGAAGGAGGTGTCAAATTTAGATGGTGTGATTCAGGAGGTCTGTTCGATGCTGAGAAAGTCCTGGAGAAGTAATTCTGGTCATAGAAGAAAAGAGCAAAGCATTCCAGGCAGAGAGGATGCAGGTGCAAAGGCCATGAAGGAAAACTTGTGTTCAAGAATAGGAATGAAGGAGAGAAAAGCTATAGCAGAGTTTAGCATAAGAGTGATAGGAGACAAAGTCTGAGGTCATAAGGCGCCGTTCAGGGCCTTGTAAACCAGTAAGGGGTCCATATATTATTCCCAGTGCAAGTGGATATGAGCAGAAAATTTTTGGTTTAGGAATGATATGGTCTGTGTTAGAATTATACAAATAGTCTCTGGCTTCTATGTGGAGAACAGATGAGGAAGAGCAGAAGAGAACAAAAAATTGAGTTAGGCATTTCCTCTTATGTTAATGATGTCAGTTCAATTCAGTAAAACAAGGAAACAAGAGCATTGCAAGCATTTGTTACCATCTTGTCATTTTTTTTCGAAGATTTACCTTCATTGTCATATAAAAGTGATTTATATACTTAAAGAAACTTCAAAATTTGTGTAGGAGGTTTTATTAGGAAAAGAGGTTGGATCAACATTTTAAATGGTAGGCAAGCCATTTACTGGAAAGGAAAATATTGGAAAAGGGCACATACAGGATAAATACATTTTAATGATAAGGAGAATTTAGTAAGGAATAAGAGTCAAAGTGGCTTTGAAATCACCCCAGAGAATTTTAGAAAGAACAAATGTGGAATCAGAACTGTGTCAAAACTCTGGGTTCATCTCTTTGAATAATAGATTCGCCTTCTTTGAGACTCTGTATCTGCCTACCTGGTAAACAAAACAGTTCTGCCCGGTGCTTGGTAAGATATTATCCTGATTTTAGAATTATCAACTGATGACTGTGCTAGTTATAGTGATTATTCCTCACATTCACATATCTTCAGTGTAACTTTATAGATGCTGTTTTATGACACAACAGAGCTGAAAAATGTCTTCAATCTCATGTAAATATTTACTCATCTGTTGCTTTTATGGTTGAGAAAACTGAAACCTAGCCAAGGTGTCTTTTTAACCAATCAGCACAAGATGCATGCCACAACTCAAGTCATGACTCCTAATCAAATGTTCTCACCATTCATCTCATCTGACTTCTTATAAGGCCAGGGAAGTTCTCCCAAGAGGATAATCACTGCATATATTAGATGCATTCTTAATTTTTCCTACCTAGGAACAAGTATGAATTTGAGGGACTCTACTACCCCTTACAGAGTTGTAGAACTTTCCTTTACAAATAATATGTTAAAGCATATTTCACAGGGTTATGCTGAGTAGGGTGACTGGACCAATGGCTCACAAAAAATGTGAGCCTTTCAACAGAGTTTCTTAATCAAGACCTTGTTTATTTTATACTACTGCATGGAATACAGCAAATTAAGAGCAGAAATCCATTCAATTTGTTACAGCGATTTAAATATATGGAATGAGATATCTTTTATGAAATAATTTTTGCAAAGAATAGAAGAAATTGGACAACTTAAAAAAAGAAAAAAAAAAAAAAAGGTGAACAGCTAGCCAAGTCCAATGAAAGTCATTTATTTAAAAATCAATTATTTTGCCTTCTTTAGAATTTTGACTTTTGTCCAGACACATTATCAGCACCCTCTTTGATCTACTCTAATCTCCAAATGAGGCCTGAGGGACGCATGAATCTCTGTTCTGCTGCTGAAAATCCCCGGGAAATCTTTTCGATGACTGAAATGAGTAAAGACAGTCGGAATTGCACATTCTTGCATGAATAAATAAAGCTTTTAAAAATACTTTTTCAACTAATCAGCACAAGTCAGCATCGCAGATGGGATTTCAAAGAAATAGAATCAAGAGTTTAAGCTAAAAATTGTACCAAACTTAAAACGAAAATAAACAAACCTAATTGCAGTTCACTTTTGACTGTGCTGAAGGAGTGGGCACCATTTTCCTCAATCTGTCAGTGTTGGGACAGGATTTCTGCCTCCTTTCTCGAGGTTTCCTCTCTTTCTACTTGTCCGTTATTGGAGAACCCAGTGGGTTTAATCAGGAAAGAGACTTGACAACCTAGAGTTAATATTTAGTTTGATTTTTGTAAGGAAAAAAGATATGAAATTATAAAATTACCCTGACAAGTGAATATGTACTAAGCAAAGTGGTGGGAGAGCCATATCAAATTCTTATTTAGAAATATGTTGTTAAAACTCACATGACACCAGAGAGTGGCAGCCTCTGCCAGGCTGCCAGAGCAGTGGGAGTGTGTGAAATACATACAGACTGAGGTATGATGCAAAGCCAACATCCTAATAATCATACAGCAATGTAAACTAAAGAAAAAACAAAACAAGTTATGAATAGAAAAGAAATAATATTGTTCATTTGGTTTCAGTAAAGTTAAACAGAAAGATGCTTTTTTTATTTAACATAGAGGGGGGAATTGGGTATGTGGAGTGATTAATTCCTCATAATTCTTGAAGATCCTACTAATAATATGTATCCAAGTTTCTCAGACTTTTTTTATATGCCTCACTCTCTCAAGTCTTAGAGATACTTTGGACTATGCTAAAAACACAAATACAAACAAGTACCTCATAAATAGGTAAGTGGACAAATCAATCCACAAATATTGTTACCTGTAGCTACTTGAGTAGATAGTGTCTTGTGAAAATAGCCATGGTTATGGTGGTTGAGTTTGCTGACTTTCCCCATTACCCTTTTAGAAAGAACTGTTTGTGCTCTGACTCTGGTCTTATAGTCACACAAGATGAAGGTCTTGTCTGACCCAGAAAACACAATTTGCTCATGGCACAAGTTTACTTTGTCTCACACAGTACCTGATTCATTATTTCATGCTATACTCCATCTTACAACCTGTGATTGAACTCAGTAACTCATCTGACTACTATTGCCATTGAAGTTGTGGCTAAAAGAAAATATCCAAAGTGATTCAAATTTGGTCATGGCTGTCAGGGCTTTCCCTCACACTGCTAGTTGACACTAGTTGAGAATTACAGATTTATACCTGTTTGGACAAGTCAATTTCCTCCTCTAAGAGGAGCAATTACTTCTCTTATAAATATCCTACTCTTGTGATCTCATCTACTCTGTCTCACATGAAATTTAAATTTTCACCTGAAACATTATCAGTCTCATCCACTGTCTTCTGTGAGAAAAAAGGTCAGCGTAAGACTGAGGCAGGTTTTGGTGAGAATGCTGTAATGAGTGAATAGGTGTTCCTATCAGAATTAGGAAATATTTCAACACTATTAAATAAGTTATAAAAATAATAGTTTCTTCTATTTAATTTACAATACACAGTTGCACCTTCAGAATAAAAGTAATGAGTATGGATGTGGTAGTGCTTATGGGTGCTTGTATGCGTGCTGATGTGTGTGTGTTAACCCTTGAAAGTTTAACATGTATTTATTAAACAAATGATAACTTTTAAATGTTAGCTCATGCCACGCTTCACTTTTGGCTGAAAGTCAATCGCTAAACTTGATCGTGCATAAAGTAGTTATAATAGATTGTTATAGGAAGAAATGGTGGGAATGAGGGTATTGATGAGATCAATAACATTTATATACATTTCTCTATGCATGTGGCAAGTCTTGTATAGCTTCATAATACTTTCTGCATCTTTTCTAATCCTGGTCATCTTGCATGGTATCCCATATAGCTCCTAAAAGTCAAATATAAAATCCTAACATGCTACTCCATCCCCATCAGTTCACAATTGTTAGTTTATCTCTGCCTCCCTGTGTTCCTTCACTTAGAATAAGACTCTGTTCTCTGGAATGTGCGTTCCTTTGGTAATTTGAGTCTCCTCTTTTTCTGTTTTCAAGGATGGGAGGAACAGTTTTATTGGACACCAACTGGGCGGGGTAGTGGAAGTGCCAAACAGCAAGGACCAGCGGGTCAAGTCAGCCAGAGCCATTCAAATCACCTACTACCTCCAGACCTATGGCTCTGCCACCCAAGACCTCATAGGGGAGAAGTGGGAGAATGAGTTCTGTAAGCTTATGAGCAAGCTCCAGGGGGAGCATCAGGACCTCCAGCTCTTCTCTTTCGCATCCTTTAGCCTCTGGAGAGATTTTCATAAGACCAGCATCCTGGCCAGGAGCAAGGTCCTGGTGAGCCTGGTGCTGATCCTGACCACAGCCACCCTCTCCAGCTCCATGAAGGACTGTTTGCGCAGCAAGCCCTTGCTGGGCCTCCTGGGGGTGCTCACCGTGAGCATCTCCATTGTCACCGCAGCAGGGATCTTCTTCATCACTGATGGAAAGTACAACTCCACCCTGCTGGGAATCCCGTTCTTCGCCATGGGTAACTATCCATCCTTGTGGTAATCGGATTCTTACCGATTTGGGGCAAGGTAGCACATTTCTTGAATTCTCAGGTGCAAATCTGTTTTAATTTTGCATTGGCGTGTCTGTGTGATTATGTAAAATTTTACTTGGGGTGATGGCCATTTCACCTTATTGACACTTTCAGAAAATTATGGGCTGCCATGACATCTTCCCATTTATATTGGGCAATTAAATGTTGTCAAATGTTTTTGAATTAAATAATATAGGGACCTTCTACTCAGCTTCTTCAAATTTTTTAGGTCAGGGAATATAAGGTACCAAGTTAAGGAGAGACAGAACCTACTTTAAACTAAACTCTGTGGTTCATATTATCTTTAAATTTATGGTGGGGAAGAGTGAATATGGTCAGATGAAAATCCTGAGAATCACTAATATTTTCTAATCTGAAAGAACGTCTTTATTTAATTTTATTAATTCATTTCAGACTTTTTACAGAAAATATCCTCTATTTAATCCACCTGTGTATAAACTAAACCTTCCTACTGTAACTTAGAAGTATATCCTCTAAATTTTTTCATCTCTGGTGAAAATAGCTTATGAGTATTTCAGTCAAGACTATCCTTTCTTGTATGTTTTTTTCAAGACACACATAAATGGTCTAGGGAATGGCATATGAGTATGAATGAGTGTGTGTGTGTATGTGTGTGTGTGTGTGTGTGTGTGTGTGTGTGTGTGTATCCTTGCTAAGAGAAGATCAAGTCCAAGAAGAAAGCTGAGTGATGGCTCAGCAATAAAACTGATTAAATTTATCAGAAAAGAGATGACAATGGTGATATTTGTGATACTGTAAGAGAGTTCTGTCAGATGTGATAGAATTCCCCTACATGCCATGAACTGGGTGAACTAAAAAATGCCCTTTAGGTTGTGAACTGACATTGACACGAGAATCTTCAACTGCAAAATAACTTGTTTTTGCTCACAATATTAAAACTCACTCAAATTACAGTTTACTACTAAATGAAAAAATTCAAAAATGTGGTCAGAAAGTCTAGGTTGACTGAAATATTTTTGTGGGTTCAACACTGTGACTTTTGAATTAATGTTGTAGGTAAAAAGATCAAGCTTCATTATCTAGAAATCAACTTCACAATGGTGCTCTTAAGTTAGTTCATCTCATTAAGTCTGTTTCCTCTTGAATAAAAATAAGAAAAATAAGTGTAGTATCTTCAAAGACTTGCTTTTATAATATAACCGACTGTAACTAAAGATAATACATACTAAATATTAAGTAAGTAGTATCAAGTTTTAGTAGTTAATCCACTGTTAAGTACAATAGATTGAATGATGAGTAGGAAATACCCATCAAGTTCAAGAAATTCAGTCTTCCCAGATTTCACATCATCTTTAACTGCCTGTTACATGTTAACAAAGAATGTTATTCTTTTTCCCAATGAACTATATGAATTTTTTTTTTTTGCACCAGTTACAAGGATGAGTCTAGAATTTGAACCATTTATACTTTGTTGTTTTTTGGACTGAGTTTCATGACTTGAAATAATAATATATGATTCACAAGACATGCACAATATGATTCACAAATAAAATATGATTCATACAAGATTAATAAGTATTGGTGCCTACTGGAACTTTTTCTAAACTGGTGAAAATCCAATTAAGCAATAGAAAAATTCGTCAGGAAAAGGTGCAATTATACATTCTATACAAATACGAAGAAAAATTTTCTCTACTATTACTGAATTGTAACACTAGGTCTACAAAATCAGAGTGGTGTTTTTATTTCATAAAGAAATAGCAGGAACACTGTGAGTCACAGTGAGAGGAAAGTCTAGACCCTGCAACACATACTTTTCATATTTTTCTCCTTTCTTCAGTGATCTTTAAATTCATAAATCACCTCTGTGTAGTGCAAATGAGGACTTTAGGAAGCCTCATTAACGGTGACTCTTCAATATTCCTTCCATTCAAGTCCTTAAAATATTCTAAAAGGAATTTTTCTGCTGTTTTGAAAACTCAACAACAAAAGACTTATAAATACATACTTATTGGATACAGCTTTTGCTCCTTCAGGGGGCAATTTGCTTTGTTGTGTTTTCTTTCTTTTTTAAAATTATTATTATAGTAAAATTATCAAAATGAAGAACTACTGAAATGAAAGTATCATTCCACAGAGTTGGGAATCTGGTTTTACATCCCAGCTTTTCCACTAATTTGTATATTTTATTAGAGATGTTATGCATTGACCCTGGGTCTCTGTTTTTTATAATTAAATAAAGGATTGGACTCTTTAGTCTTAAATTTTGAAAATATTATTCTTATTCTTAAACTGAAGTTAGAATTTGATCATTCCTTAAAGAAATTAAGCTCAAATCTCTAATATTCTTTCTCTCTTGTTGACTTCTAATGTGTGTGTGTGTGCGTGTGTGTGTGTGTGTGTGTGAGAGAGTGAGAGAGAGAGAGAGTGAAATCACAGCCTTGAATGCAGAGCCTCAAAGTTGTGACAGAAATCATCACTGTGATGGTGGTGAGATGAAACGTGATTTGAGCATAGATAAGTTGACTTTGACAGACACATCTTCTAGTGGGACAAACCGCACTGGTCTAATCCTTTGGTAAATCATAGTTTGCATGGTGTCAAAACCCCATGACCCAAATTTGGTTGGGCATAAGGGAGTACACCCAATGCCCAGTGTATTGTATACCTGTCTTTATATTCTTGTTTCTTTGGGGTAATGAGTATTTAATCCATTATGTTTAAGATTCAACTCCTCCATCCTCATTTGACCTTAAGCTGAAGCTCAGTATGTGCTTATCGTTTTCTGCTCTCCACTGTCTTATTTTGATCAGTGATCTTTCTATACAGCATTTACCTGTTCTTTTTTATTTCCTATTCATGCACTTAGTATTGCCAATGTCATTTCAGAAGCATATAAAATGTACCTATATATCCTACTTTTTTTAACTTGCATTAATTTATATGTTTTGCCTTGATAGCCCCATAATTTATATTTATCAAAGTTTATGTTCCAGATTTAGGCTTGAAAAAAGATGGTTTTAGCCATGTGCAATCTCTCTAGAAATGATTACACAGAGGTTCCAGACTTAGAATAATAATATTTAAAACACCTTAAATGACCCCATTTAAATCCAGTCCAATGTCCTTTCTCTATACAAGCATAGGCAATGAGAATGTCATTAATTTAATTTATAGTTCATTGTCAGCTTTTTTTTTCACCTCATTTGCTTTATGTGGATGTGTTTCCTCTTTCTGGAAGGAGAAATATGGGCTAATTTTGCACACAGATGCCAAGCTGGCTCCGGCTGTATTTTGCTGATCTTCTGTGGATAGTTGCCAGCGACATTAGTAGTCTTGGTTCACTATTATTTTTGCTCTTCTTCTTGAGTTTTTTTTATATGCCAAGAGTCTTACTTTTGTTCATTTGATATCACTGGACATATGTAGATGACTTGTTTCTTTCAGGCAAGCCCAAGGTTTTCAGATGAGAGCCTGTCACTCATCATTCAAAATGACCTTTAGGTTAATTTGTTAATTTACTCATATAGTTGTTGAATACCTACTATGTCCCAGGTGTGTTGGGTTTTAAAATAAAAAATACTGAGCAGAATTTATCAAATGCTTGCCCTTATGGATCTTACATTCTAGACCTTTCTAAAGACGAGACATCACACAACGAGAAAATCAATGTAAGCGATGTGATATTGTTGGTTAAGTGTTATATAGTACAAAATTAAAACAATATAAGAAGTAAAAAGCATAGATAGAGAAAAGCTTTATTAACAGAATGAAGTTGAAACAGAATTGAAGGAGCCATGGGGCAACCTGAGACTAGACCGTCTCTTACAGTGGAACTCTACCTGCGAAGACTTGTGATGGAATCTTACTTGGAAGGAAGAGCAAGGGAGTCTGGCGGGAGCAGAGTGGACAGCTGTCTTAGTATTAGAAGATAAGGTTGAGGTGGTGTTATAGAACCGGGTCATGTAGGGCACTAGGAACTCAACACTTTAGAGAACTAGTTGAATCATTTTGAGACAGGGAGTGTAATCTTAGTTATGTTTTAAAGGTATCTTTTGCTACATTATGGAAATTATTCTGCAATGGAACAAGAACATTTATAGGGGCAGTATGTAAGAAGGTATTACAAAAATCTTCATGGGATATCATGGTGGATTGAAATTGCCTAGGTGCTGTGATCGTGGTAAAAAGAATTAGACTCAGGATGCATATTTAAAAACACAATGGATAGAATTTGCTAAAGGATTGATCTGATTCAAGAGAAAGATGAGTCAAGGATGACACCAAGCTTTGACGACTGAATAGCTAATAGAAGGCATGTTTGCCATTTACTGTCATAAAGAGATCATAGGAGGAATAAGTTGTGGAAAATATTGAGTTTAGTTTTGCATCTGCTAAGTTAGAATTGCCTGTTCATTTTGAATGATGAGTGAAAGAAGAAAGTGGGGAAAGTGGGGCCTAGTTATAGAAAACAGTGTACATCAGGTTCAGATGTAAAATCTGTAAGTTGGAAATGGAAATACAAATTTCAACTTTATCGTGGCTTAGTTAACAGTGAAAGTCATGGAATTTTGTAATATTAACTGGTAAGATAAATATAGATGGAAAGAAAAAACAAGAAGTCTGAGATCTGACCCTGAATTTCCAACACTTTAAGGCTTGGAAGATGAAGACGATCCATAAATGGAGTAAGAGAAACAAAAGAGAATAAGGCCTCAGTAGTCAAGTAAAGAACGCACTTTATGAAATAACAAGAGAGCATCTGTTCCAGAAGCTGCAGACAAATTCTGCTCAATGATAACTGAGAATTGATCATTTGATCTAGCAACTTGAAGATCATGGGTGATTTTGACAAGACCTTCTTTGGGGTAGTGCTGAGAATGAAAAGATAATTTTAAGAGATTCAATATATCTTGGAGTAAAGGTGATTTTTTTAAAGGGGTTTTATGTTAAAGGGATATAGCAATGATTGTATGCTGATGGCCTTTTCAATAGAGAAAGAAAACTTCATATTAAAGCACAGAGAGGAAGGAAATTGCAAAAGTAAAGTCATTGAGCAGGAGAGAGAGAACTGGATTTGGACAGAACTAGAATCACTAACTTTGTAAAATAGCATATACAATTCAACCTCCATTGAGAAAAGGGAAGGCAAAACATATGGACAGATCCACATAGATTGGTACATGTGGAAATTCTCTTCTGTGGCTTCAACTTTGTCAGTAAAATATGAAACAAGTCATCAGCTGAGAAAAAAATTGTGAAAGGAGGCAATTTGAGGAAAGTGAAGGGAGTTTGAAAAAGTCATTTTGGAAAATTGGAGAATGAATTAAGGATGAAAACTGAGGTGACTAACGAAGAAGAACAATGTTCCAATTAAAGTTTATGTTCATAAAATAAGGGAAATCAGTCACTGTTTTTACTGAGTCAGCCCCCAACCCCACTCCATCCCCACTCCAACCATGCATAACCGCTTGTGGGAGGAATTGAGTAGACATTGATAAATTTAATGAAGAGAGAGAATCCCAGGAAAAGAAATGAGGGGAGTTATAATGTATGCAAAAGAATGACTCTAATGATAGATCATGATAATTGTACTAGAGTCAGCTAGACTATGTTGCAACAATAAATAATGCCTTTAATGTACTTAGATTAGCACAACAAAGATGTATTTATTGCTCATACCACAGTTTGGTATGAATTAGAAAAATCTCTTTGACAATTCTTTTTCAACAGAGATTCAGAAATCAAAGGTACTCCTATCTTGCAACTCTTTTCTTCTTAGTTTTTGCTCCTGGCCACTTTAAAGAGAGAATAACTAGAGAAATCACACCTACTTCCAGCTACCTTGTATCTGAAGTGAGAAGTTATTTCTCATAATATTCAGCCAGATAGACATAATGCTATTAACCAATTGCAAGGAAGTATAGAAAATGTAGGAAAGCAAATGGATTCTGTTGTGAATATCAACTGCCTCTTCCACATAAACTGAACCAAACAGCAACAAAAAAAATAAGAAGAAAATTAAAGAGAGAGAGAATTTATTCCCGACTGTCAGCTTAGTAAAAATCTGAAAAGATGAAAATATGATGATTCTTTGTGTTGTCAGAGAATATTTTTTTAAGATGGAGTCTGTTCCAGTTGTCTATTTCTGCATAAAAACACCACAAAACTTAATAATATAAAGTGACAAATATATTAGCATGATCATAGATTCTGTGGGTCAGTAATATAAAAGGGCATGGTAAGGTCAACTCTTCCCACATCTATATCTAGAGCCTCAGCTAAGGTGACTCAAGAAACTGAGTGACTTCAGTGTGCAAAGGCTAGAATAGCTGAGGCTAGAATAGCCAGTTCCAAGTTGGCTTCTTTGCTCACATGACTGGTACCAAAACTGGCATTTCCAAAGAATAATCTCAACTGAGATTATTGAACATGGCATCCAGTATAGTGTTGTCAGATACCTGACAATATGGTTCTCCAGATTCCAAGAAAAAGTGCTTTAAGACCAAAAGACAGACGTTTCAAGGTTGGTATAAACATCGAAGTCACATAGCATAACATCAGCCATAGTGCTGTGGCCGCGTACCACCCACAAAGTCCATCTCAGATTCAAGAGAAAGACGATGGCACTGCACCTTTTGAGAGAGTGACAAGGTCACATTGCAGAGTAGCATGTGAATTGAAGCTGCATTGTGGTCATCTCTGAAAAATGCAATCTGCTGTAAAATAGTAAAATAAGCGTGCTGAAAAGAAAAGAGGTAGATTCTAAAATATTTGGTATAAAGGTTTTGAGAAGAGATTATTATTAATAAAAATGAATAGGATTTGATCAATTGGGATAGGAGACAAATGTAAGATTAAAGACAATAGGGGTTCAAAGAACCAAAAGGCCTGAATACAGAATGGATTTTCCCTATGAAGGATACACATTGAGTTCCATGTTAATGAGACAAACTGACCCTGAAGTCTATAAATAAAGGCAAAAATTTAAGTGGAGTAATTTGCATAGCATATGACATGCACTTCGAAGGAGTGGGTGTTTTTTAAGGATGACAAAAGAGCAACATCTGTGTCCTCCCATGGGATATAGGATAACACCTATTATACTTTCAAGTTTAGAAATATAGGAGGCGGTGAGAATAAAATCGCCTCCACTGGAGAGGGTTGCCAGGAAAGCGCTATGTTCAAAGGACAAACCATTTTTATTAAAGCAAGGAGATAAAGATGATATTTGGAGAAGAGATTTTCTAGGTTTGGAATCTATCTTGCCGATGACAGATTGGATTCCAGGGGCAGAGGCAGGATGGAAGAGGCTATAAATGATCAGATTCAGGGATGTACAGAGTAGGATGGGAATGAGAGTCCAAGCAAAGACCTTGGAATTTTGAATGTTTGTGCTTTCTTGGCAAGGGTAGACAGTCATACCATTCAGCAGAATGATTCTGTTAAATTGTAAGTCAGGTTATGTCATTCATCCACTTAACACCCTTTAAGAGCTTCCCATCTAAACCAATGTAATAGACCAATGTTTCATGATCTCCAAGGTGCAACAAATCTGACATCTGCTAACCCTCTGACCTCAAGCCCAGCCTGTCTTTCTCTCCTCTTTGACTTGTTTCTTTACCTCCTGCAAATCTTCATGAAAATGTTACCTTCTTTGTGGAGACTCCCCTGGCCACTCTATCCAAAACCATAAATGATTCACTTATATGTTCCCTCTCCCTCCCCGCCTCAGTTTTCTCCTTAGAAACTATTGTCATCTAACGATAAATATATTTCATTTTTCAACTTGTTCATTATCTTCTTCCTGCAATAGAGTAAAAGCCCCCAATAGAAACAAATTTTCTTTGTTTTGTTCACTGGTGTTTTCTGAGCCCAGAGTAGGCGCTCAGTAAATACATGTGAGAGTAATGAATGAATGGCTTCTTAGTGTTTCTTAAATATTTCATCATCTGGTAAGAGTAACTAAATCTGTTTAATGCATCTAGATCCCTTCGTATTTCACTTAAGAAAAGAGAATACAAAGAAATAGGAAATATCAGAACTGTTGCACATAGAATTGTAAGCATTATAGTTGTGTTTCAGTTTAATATATATAGTATTGTAAACCAATTGTGCATTCATTAAAAAATAGTTAACAGATATGTATATAATAGATCATGATATAAAATATAATTGCTTAACCTGGGTCACTTTTAACATTTTTAGAAAATTATCTGGACTAGAAACTTCTTTGGAATGATCTCTTAAATAGATCATGGTGATATAGGTGGGGATTTAATGATGAGGAGGCAGCCAGAAGAACTCAGCAATGGCATAGGTAGCTGTTCCTCTTGGCTCTGCTTGAGCCAGTATCTGGAGTTAGGAAAGGTCAGGAATGCTGCAGAGGGACATAGATGTGACTTCTTGAGCACTTCTCTTTCCCTAGATTTGGATCAGTATTTTAACACACAATGGATCCTGTAAGACTTGATGATTGGCTAAAATTTTTTGGTTTTTTTTCTCCAATGATTGTGAAGGGTATTGAAAATATTACCTGATAGTTGGTTTTACTACATGTCCTATTTTACTTGAGGTTATTCAACTCTCAAAAACATGCCCCTCCCCCTCCCCCTCCCCAAATCCCATTGCTGAAAGAGAAAGGGCCTTATGATGACATTAAGAATGTTCACTAGAATTTCTCAGCCACATTAATTGCAGTCACCCTGATTTTGCTGATAAACAGTTATCTCCTGTAGGAAAGGTTGGCCGGTGATGAGAGAACATGCTTAGAGGCTGTAGTCAGTATACTTGAAGTCCCGTCCAGTTCCTGTCTAGATGACCACTCCCTGGGCCTCCCATGTTTTCTTTTTCATAAGATGAGGAAGTTGGACTGATTGGTCTTTTGACATCTCTCCACCTTTACTCTTTAATCAGTGAATCCTTAGTTGGTACTTAGGCTATTTGTCATGTCATCATGGTTTTGGAATCACGAGGGGCTGTAACCAAGTCTGTTTGACATCTTTTCCAGTGTATCGTTCAAAATGTTCACAGTAGACATTTCACAAACATTGACTTATTGATGGCTTTTGTGACTCTTACAATTCATAGAGCAAGAAGTCTTGATTTGGGGTTGTTTTTAGTTTGGATACTACTTTTTATACTATCACTATTCTTTTGTAGTGCTGAAATAGACCTCCCAGGACAGACATTTTTAATAAGTTAAGGCATTGTCTCACTAACACATTTTTGTAGACCTTTCAAAGGAGATGAGAAGGGAATAGACCCTGACATAGAAAACAACCAGTTATGCCATATATTCAAGGTAGCATTGAAAAGTATGTATTTTTTTATTATATAACATTTACTAACATTAGTAGTAATTATATTCAGATTTCTTAAGATTATTTTCTTCGGAATCCCTCTCCATCTACATTACATGTTTTACTGTAATTGCGATTCAGACTTTTTAAGATTATTTTCTTCGGAATCCCTCTCCACCTACATTACATGTTTTACTATAATTGCGATTTCTCCAGTGGTAGTTGGAGTTTAGGAATGAAGAAGAGTAGTATTCATAGCACAAATTTACTCAGTATTAGAAGCTTATGGACCCATTTATCTCAAGGGTAGCTAGTATGCTAGCCTTTTTAAATGAAAGATTTATAAATAAGCTTTATGCCACCTATTACAAGCTGTTCTTGCTCTATTCGTCATGAATTCACTATCATACATCAGTTTTGAATATTTAAGCAGACAGCGAAATGAGGGCGATATCAATTTACCTAGCAGATAGTGACACTGTTACTATGCCAGGTACCACCACTGTTCCTGCATGGACCTCTAAACCTACCTCAAGTGCATTTTTCACAAACAGCCTTAATTACTCTTATTAATTGAAACTGATTTGACTGTCGTGTTAGAATATTCCAAGAAATAATATTTATGATGCAGAGAGGCAGCAATTGTCAGTCAAAATGCAATTTTCTACCGTGCTGTGTCAGAGTAAAGGCTGCAATTTAAACTAAAAACTTAAAGACGATATGCATTAAGACTTTATCTATCGTTTTTCTAAAGACAAAGTCTTACTCACATGAAAAACTGATAAAAACTCAGATGAAAACTCAGATTTAAAACTGAAGATTACATCCTAGATTCAATTATTTTTCAAGTCAGTATTTTCATACTAACACCACCTAACAACAGCATGTGTAAAAAATAGCAGAGAAGCATGAGATAAATCCTGTGTTGATTTGACAGTCCTAGAAGCCAGACTTAGGCTTCTAAGAAATGAAGAATCCCTGAATACTGATTCCCACCTGCCTTCCTGGAATACCAGTTTATGGAGGTACCAAATATCTGTGTGTCATAGTTGCTGATTTCTTTTGTAATACTTGAGCAATGGCTGCAAAACTCTAATATTCAAACCTTCATCTTCAGAGCTCACTATGTATCCTTAGAACAATTATAACACTATGCTTGATTTTAATAAAAGAAAACACTTTTGTTCTTACTGCTTCCCACACTACATGGCCTAAATGAGAACTAGAATTAGTACTGGCCAATGATATTTCCAGTGATGGCTTCCATTTTAAGTGGAGCATCCTAAATTGAATATTGTTAATAATATAAAACAATAACCACAAAAGTCAATGATATGGTGCATCCTGGTGAAGTAGGGGTTAGGTACAGTCCAAATACATCTCAAGGTCTTGGGTTCACATCCTGGGACAGGTAGAAACTACCAAGAGAAAAACAACTAAATAAAGTTAAAATGTTTCTTTCTCCTCTCTCCCTGCCTGCCTACCTCTGCTGTCCATCATTCCTGCCTGCACTTTTCCTTTAAAAAGTCAATGATGCAAACCAAATAATGAAGGAAAAGCCATTATTTTATCAAAAACAGTTGGGTGTAAGATAAGATCAAGCTATTTTTAGTGCAGAGAGCAGAAAAAAGAGAAAAACGGGTTAGATGGTCAATTTCATCAAATGAGATCACAAAAACAAGAAAGTCTGCAAAAACCTCCTGGCTTATAGATATCTGGGTGAGGCTGTGAAGGACATAATGTGAACTCATTATAAACGTCACAGTTAATAGATTAATTCACTCTGTAATTCTATCACCTGCCTCCTCCTTTCCCCTATCATGGTCAAGGGTCAGGCAAAGCTTATAATTTAATGTGTTGACACATTTTCCAAATAATAAGTGCTGAATAATTATTTCTTGAGCAAAAATCTTGTAATTTCATTAAAAAAAAGATTTTTTTTAGAAATGGATACACATTGTATATGAAATTGTGTGTTCTTTTGAAAAATTCAGAACAATGGATTTTAAGCAAAATCATTGAAAATGATGATGTAATTAAAGAATTTTGGATTTCAAATATGGGAGTTTAATCTCGTTTGGTGCTTCATGCAACTTAAAAATGTCACTATTACCATTTTGTTATGAAAATGACTTCTTATTCACCCAGAGGTGCTTCTGGCCATGCATTTCACTCTAATTTGTTTGTTTGTTTTTTTTACATTACAAATCTCCATAACAATTTAGTGTGAGGAAAAATTTCTACCAGTTAAAACTTAATATTTTAAAGCCTGTCCTCTACCGATATGAAGGGCCTCCTTAATAATAAAATGGACAGTAGAAACTAGAGATGAACTTAGTGTATTTGATAACTTGAGTAACTATGCTTCAAACAACTGTTATAGTCATATAATTCTTGTAATTATTTTAACAAAGTGTTTCTGGTATGATTTCTACTTAAAATCTTTTTTCTCTTGTAGACAAGTTATATATATATATATATATATATATTTTTTTTTTTTTTTTTTTTAAGAAAGGTCCAGGTGAAAATGAAGACCAGTGGCAGGGAAGAAGAGAGAGGAAGCAGAAGCACATCATGTATATAATTTTTTTTTTAGTTGTTTACTTTGGTTCCTCCACCAACCAGAGATTCAAACCCAGGGTTATAATGCCCTGTGTGCCTTCAGAGGCCTTCAGAGCTAAGTCACCAGAGCATGACTAACCTACTCTCAAAATGCCAAAAATCTGAAGCATGGAGGCAATGATAGTGTATGATTATCAGGGGAAACAGTGAGATTCTCAAGAGACTGCAAAGGTATATTATTTGTAAATTTAATTGTATTATAGTGTTGAAATGACTGGTTTTTAGATCAAGGCATTATATTGTAAAAGGAGAGTGGCAAAACTAGAGTCTCAGTGAAAAAATGCTACTATTTAAGTTGATAAGAGATAATTTATTGGTAAAAATTTTTCTTCTGATAAGCTCCAAATATATTGGATATATAAAAAGACCAATAATTAAACAGATGAGCATAAATGAAAACACAATGATATCTGATGTTTTATTGTTCCCTTCAAAGAGTGCTACCAAATGCCTACAGATGCCCCTCAGATCCATTGTTCATTGTCTCTCTTCCCTGGAAAGTACTGTGTACACAGGACAGATGCTCTCACATTGGTGAACCCTGCCATTTGTATTGGCCACCTCCTTTTGTTCATAAACTTTCTCTCCAAGATGAATCAATACCACTGACTATGTTAGTAAATGAGTAATAAGTAAATAAGTAAATGGTGACTCCTAAGAGACTAGGACACATTCTTTCTCCTTTAATTAAATGAGTCTAGTCCTATTTTTCTTTCTGGTTGTGCAATTGATTTCAGTCTGCTTACCCCTTTGTCCACTTCATTAATTCTTCTTAGTATTATCCTGAAAGATGAAAACACTAAAGCAGAAGCACATTATTTGAAAGGTCTTGAATTCCCCAACCTTATCCAAACACTCTTACCCATGTGCCACCTACTTCTCAGCTCAGCAATCTTTTTTTTTTTCTATAGGCATCTGGCCAAGGGAGAAGGCTCTATCAAAGAGAGCCATGAACTTATTCTCTATGTAGCCTCTAATTCCATTCTTCACATTCTTTGCCCTGACCAAAACCAAACCCATATATGTTCAGATACACAACACATTCATGTTTCATGATATTCTTTTTCCCAGAAGTTCCATTCTGATTTCAGGGCTTAACTGTCTCTTAATGTATGACATTTTTTTATCTGACTCCCAAACCAAATGTGACTTACTGCTTCCCATTTTTTTTTTGTTCTCTGTATCCTGATTTACATGCCCATCTTCATTTTTGTTGTACGTTGTACCTTCATTAGAAAGCATCCACTTAACTATGTTTGCATCCTCAACAATTAGTAGTGGGCCTATTGTAATAGAGAAATATTTTCAACTTATATTTGGACTGAATGAAAGACAGCACTGCCATATTGTCCATGTGCATAACTGACCTCACCCTGGGTTCCTTGCACAGCACTTACATCCAGTTACTTTATTTACACTCTTCATTTTACCAACAGATTTTCTTTTCTAGCCTTCCCTTCCTTTTCTTTGATCTTTGCCCTGCAAAGCTGATTCCTATGAACTACATCCCTCAGATTCCCTTATCCTCTGAATTTTGGTTGGATTTAGCTGATACATGACTTCATCAGAAAATAGTAGGACAGAAGGAGAAAGAGGTCCCTGTCTTTCTTTCCTTCTCCTCCCCTTTTTATTTTGGCAATATCTCTGGTAGCGATTTTAGCCTCTGACAGCAGACACTCCTCATATTTACAACTCATTTTGGACCTTGGTTATACAATCTCATCCTTTTATTTCTTTAGATATAGACGTCTTACTCTTCATATTCCTCAGGTACCTCAGTATCCCTTGTTTCTTTTCTTTGGTTTTGCCCATACCTTTGTAGTCTCTTAATGAATTCTCAGTTAAGGTCTTTTTATTTATACCATCTGAGAAACTACCAAGATTTACAACATCTTCTTTGTTCTGCAAGTTGGTCTCTTGCCAGATATGATACTGGACCCTGATATCCTGCTGGATCTAAATCCTATCCTGAAGTCCCATCAGCTTACCTTAAGTCACTGCCTAACTCTGCCAACCAACCTTTTACAAGGGCACTGAATCCTACTCTCTACCAACCCAACTTAATGACTATCATGAAACCTAGAATGAGTCTGCATTTCCACCGGCCTTGCAACCAGCACCTAAACATCTGCTATATTGTGCCTGCCAATGTAGACATCTTAACCTCTCACTGTCTTCTAGACATCATGCATTGAATCTCCTTTTAGAGGCTGCTCTTATGTCAGGATTCCTTTTGTCCTCTTTTATAATTCCTGTGCTTTGTTTTCGCCAATACAGTGCAGTCTTGAGGGTATGCAAGCTTCCTATGCAGATTTCACTTCTTATCCCTCATGGCTATGTTTGAGAAAGATCTCATAGAGAACTTTTTAAACATCATGTATTACCATCACCTTTAGTAAAACTTGTAGTTGGCATTAATAAAGGCTATGTCTTCCATGGATTAAGAATGGAAAAAGTAATCTCTTTAGAGAATTACATGTCACCATAATCATTTTTAGATCCTGGTGGGTATTTTCTTCCTTACACCTAGTTTAAGCTAAAAGCACTTTTATATAAAATTATTGCCATACAGTTAGACTTTCCAAATATATATGAAAAGAGGCTGCCTGTCCTTGTTTTGTGCCACAGAGCCTGTGCTTATGCAGCTGGAAATAGCATTGGCATCCATTCCTGGCACACTGCATTGCGAGCTTCTACCTAATTTGCTGTCATGCTCACCCCGTAGTGTTTTTCACCCTTGCTGCTTTCCAAGTATCTCTTTTTCATTGAGTATCTATGTCTTACTTCCCACAAAGCTATTTGTTTTCCATTTTCAAGTTTGATATACATCCCTCACAACTCTTCTCTCTAGAAACCCTATTTTCTATTCCTAGGGAGATGGTTTTGTTTTGTTTTTTAATTCATTTCTCCTTATTACAAAATAATGTAGGTTATTGATAAAATGTTTTGTATATATGTATATAGACATATAAGTGTGTAGCTCTATAAAATAAGATGACTATATATATGCATCTATATATGAACTTTTAGTCTGATTTTCATTTAATAATCCAAGAATTTACATACATATGGAAAATGAAAAACATGTATATATACTATTCTTACTAATAGCTATGTGTTAACACATGTATAAATAGTGCTCATGTTAAGGAATGAAAGACCAACAGCATTTCAAAAACCTCCAATGTCTCTCTGATCACACCTCCCTTCCTTGATATAATCATTATCCTGACTTTTAAGGTAATCGGCCCTAATCTTTTCCTTACTTTTGCTACCTGTGTTACATCATATATACAAATGTATATTAATATGTCTTCTTGAGAAACCACTTCTTTTATCAGTGTAAACTGACTTTCCATCTCTGGAAATGGATTTTGCTTTAAAGTCTTTTTGAACGATACTGATATACTTTCATCAGAATCTTTTTTTTCATATTTACTAAGTATTTTTTTCTAGCATCAACATTTCTGTTTTCTTATATTTTCTATATGCATCTTTTATATTTATATAGTTGAATGTGATGATTTTTCCAGTTTAATGATTTTTATCTTTTAGCTGAAGAATGTATTCCTTGTAGTTCCTTTAATATAATTTCAGATACTTTGGAATTTAAATCTATCATCTTATTTTATTATTCTTATTTTTTTCACATATATTACATATTTTTTCACTCTTTTTTGGCTATATTTTGGATTTAATAATGTATTTTATTCCATTGTTTTCATTTTCCAAGCTGAAAGTTACATACCTTGCTTTTGTTTTTGTGATTATTTTGAAATTACAATGTTCATCCTTATCAGAATATAAGCAAAAATTATCATAACCCTTATTTTTCTTTATAATGAAGAAGTTAAACTATTTGGGCTTCGTTTAGACCCCACCCTTGCATGTTATTGTTGTGTAGTACTTTATTTCTAATGTCATTGTTTAACTGTATTAGACATTTGTAAATAGTTATGGTCATTCACATTTGTTCACTACTTTTTTCACTTATCATTTCTTTGCATCTCAGACCTTTCGTCTGCAATACTTTCTTTTTTTCTAAAGGAAATTACTTAGTACCTTTAAAAACATTCTCCGGGTAAATTTTCTCTCAGCTTTTTTGTTTGTTTCTGAACATGTCTTTTTAACCTTCATATTTGAACGTTGTTTTTGCTGGGTATAGAATTATCTCATTGCATTGACAATAATGATTCTCTATCATGTTTATTTCATTGTATCTTTTTTCCAACTGCTTTTAAGATTTTTCTTTTTCTTTGGTTTCCCACAATTTCATTATGATATATCTGTGTAAGGCTTTCTTTGTATTTTTATCACTGATAATTTACCAAGTCTTGACTTCATAGATCTTTTGAAATTGTCTTTTTTTTCTTTTTATTGAAAAAGAATTGGCATAAAGCATTTTATTTTTTAAGGTATTCAAAATAATGCTTTGATATTTCTATATATTCTGAAATGATTATCACGAGACTAGGTTACAACTATCTTCATTCATACTTGGAAGTTTTTATACCCTTGTAATGAGGACATTTAAGATCTACTATCTTAGCAACTTTAAAATATGCAGCACAGTATTATTAACTATAGTCACATTCCCATAATGTTTATTTTATAGAAGGATGTATAACATTTGCTCTCCTGCATCCATGTTGCCCCACCTGCCTCTGGCAACCACCAGTCTTTATATTTATGATCTTGATTCCTGTTTTTAGATTCCAAATATAAATGAGATCATACAGTATTTGCCTTTTTCTGTCTGATATATGCCACTGAGCATAACACCTTCAAGGTGCTTTCATGTTGTTGCAAGTGACAAGATTTCCTTTTTATGTCTGAATAATGTTCACATGGATTATAATAAAAAAAATTCTAAAATATTATCAGCTTGATATATTCAAATATTATCTGTCTTAATTTTTTACCTCCCTCTTTAACTCTAATCAGACATGCTACAATTTTTCATGTTTCTTATATTCCCTTATGTACATTTCTTTGTCTCTTTGTGCTGTATTCTGAATAATTTCTTCTGTTCAATGGAACAATTTATTGACCTTCTCTTTTGCTCATGCTTGGTCTAAATGTCTGTGCACCCCCAATTCATATGCTAAAATCTTAACCCAGTGATAATGGTATTCGGAGGCGGGACCTTTGAGAGGTGATTGAGTCATAACAGCAGAGCCCTCACGGTTTGGCTTTGTGCCCTTAGAAAAGAGACCTCTGAGGGTTAGTTTATCTTCTCTACCATGTGATGGACATAACGAAAAAAGGTCATTTATGAACCAAGAAGTTGTCCTCATTGAACATTAAATCTGCCAGCACCTTAATCTCGGACTTCCCAGTTTCCAGATATGAGAAATAAATGTCTGTTGTTCATATGCCATCTACTTTGGTATTTTTGTTATAGCAACTTGAATGGATTAAGATACTGCAACTAAACTGTTGCTCAAAGACTCTTTAAAAAGAAAAAAAATTAGTAATTATTCTACACTAAACTAGTCTCCTATGTACAAGTTCCCCATATCTTAGATATATTTCAACACACCCTGCCCTCCACCTAATCACCAAGCGTTCTTCCCCATTGTCCAGTGGGCTCCTCCACCATATGTTCCTCCACCCCCACTCCCTTTTGGTAGCCTCAGTTCTGTTGCAAATGTTCCAGAGTTGGTTATGTTTTGTCTTTACCTTTGTTTTTTCTATTCCACCTATGAGTGAGGTCATCTGGTATCTGTCTTTCTTCCTTTGACTTGTTTCACTTAGCATAATTCTTAACAAGATTTCATCTCTTCTAAGAGCTGTGTAGTATTCCATTGTGTATATATATGTACCACATCTTACCAAAGACCTTTTTAAAAAAATTTACAATTAGATATACTTTATTTCTACTCATTTGATTTTGGTATTTTTTAAGTTCCTTTTGTCCATATCTAATTTTGTTGTCTGAAGATATTTTCAAGGTTATAGATAAGTGGATAGGTAGACACATAGTTATACAGATATATTTAAATAAACAAGCATAGTCTTTTAACTTTTTTACAATCATTCCATTATTTGAGAACTCTATGACTCTTTTGTGCTTATTTTTACAGGTTTTCCATCAATCACCTTGTTGCCTTGTGTGCCTAGCTACCTATGAGTTTGTGGTAGTTGTTATTCCTTGGGGGAAAAATGCAAGTAATGTGGGTATTTTCTTCAGACTGCTGTGGTGGTATCCTCTCTTTCAACGGGACTCTGTGTGTGCATCTGCCTTGTACTTGTGGGGAATACTAATTTGAAGGCATCTCAAATGTAATTCACAGCTTGAAGTTCCCTGCTCCACCAAGATTATGGAACCCAGTGCATAAATGTCCACAAAATCCCATCTACACACATAATTTCTAAGATAATTTTTTTCTTTTTGTTTTTCCCCCTGCTCTATTCAGCATAAATACAGTCTTCTGTAAAATTTCTGTGACTTGGAGTGAGTCATGGGGATTAGTTCTCATGTGTCATTGTTTTGAATCTGTGACTTCTGAGAGCCCACCTTGATGTGGAGAAAGTGTTTCAATAAGATTTCTGCCATTGCATAGACCAAATAACTAAATTTCTGTCCCTTCTCATCCCTTGGGACTACTAAACTGAATTCCAACTGTGCAGTAATGTAAAAACAAAGAAACAAAAAAGTCTCAAAGAAATATTGGAATTGCTATTAAATTCTGATTACCCCTGAGGTTTAGTCTTGCCCAAGAATTGTCCTTAAAGTTTCCCATTATGTTTGTAGCTCTCTAGTGATTTTTAGAACATGAGATTTATTTGTGTGTTTACTTCTTATACAATATTTTTCTTGTTTTCAGCTAAAATATTGATTCAAATACCACAATCAAAAGTAACTTCAGTATCACTTAACAATATAATGAGTTCTGTTTTTGAACAGTCATCATACTAGCGATACATAAATGCATATATAGATATGTATTGTGTATTTAATATCAATTTTAACTACCTTCAAGTCTAAATTTGTTCTTCATATAATTCCGTAGAGGACAATTTGTTCATTATCATGAATCCAGTTGAAAATATTCAAATACAAACTTTTTCCAATTTGCTTTATTGAAGATCAATTATTGCTTTTCCTCTAAAACGCTAACGGCCTCTTCCCAAAGGAAAGTGCTTGCCTCTACGAGAACTTTCATCTGCTATAGCAGCAAATTGGTTTATAACATAGGTGTAGTGTAATGATTTTATGCAGAGTAGGACACAACCACATTCTCAGTGTGGAGGGTGATACCAAACAAGTATAACAGTGACTTATTTTCATATCCATGTTCAGAATGTTGAGAGGATGGCAATCACTATATTGCTAGATTCTATTCTTTTCTACAACTTTTCTACAACTCAATGTACATTATGAAAAAAATAATCATAATAATGTTCATGGTGACTACCATAGCTGAGAGTTAGAAAATATCATTCTTTGTAGTACTTTGGGTTGGAGTTTAATTAGATCAGATTAATAGAAAATATAATACAGCTCTGCCAGACAGAAAAGATACAATTATTCGATTACAGGTAAAAGGAATTTCTTATAAAACAAGTGAAGACTGGACACATATATCCTCTTATCCAAAGGTGATGAACTCAAATGTCTCTGGGGACAGGCTGCTAGTTCTGACATAGTAGTATAACTGTAGACTGTTATACGGCAATAGAGAATGGTGAAAATTTGTGCATTAGTAAATATATAAAGTATTGAACTGTTCTTTAATAATATACAGATATAAGACATTTTTGCAGGTCAAACTGTGTGATGAGGGAGGCAGAAAAACTGACAATGGAGATTCAGTAATAACTGAAATGCATTCAGCACTTAGAATGTCCCAGGGGTAATACTTGAAGGTATTAATTTACTAAATCTTCACATTACAGAAACTTTTGCTACAAATCAGAACAATGAAAAATAGCATTGTAATAACTGACTGAAGATCATATAAGAATGTACATTTTGAGCTGGGATACAAGCACTGGCACTCGAGTTCCATCTAAGCTCTCTATCCCTTAGCATCCTGTCTCTCCATGTCTTCGTAAGTCCCTAATTATTTAGTTTAACGATGCCTTATAAACACAACAAATGCTGTTTACCAGATTTTCTCAAAACTCAGACATATTTCCCACCTGGTAAAATAAAAAATTATTGAAACATGTACAATATGTCATATATGCATATTAATTATACACACATATATACAACTAATCAGCTCAATGTAGATTGAAATTTATCATATGGCAGGTATGCTTTGTCCTCTACTTAAAAATAATTTATATTGTAAAACCAAACAAATTAAAAGGAGAATAAAATTTTAAAATTAAAAACTCAGCTCAATATAACATAACCACAATATAGAGTCCATGGGTGGTAATAGGAATATCAGTGTGTTTGAATGAAAAATCTCAGTGATGAAATGTTCGGTGTTCTATAATTTAAATAAAAGTGAAAAATAGGACATAGCAATAAAAATGATTTTGAATATGCATAGGCAGTATAAATAGCAATTGAATCAACAAATTTTATTTAATTAAAACTGTTGTTTACACATCAAATGAAACATTTCTACAACAAGAAATTTGAATGAGAATAGTTATAGCATAAATTGTTCTTCCTCTATTTTTATATAGCTCTAACTTTATAATGCTAAAAATATTTTGACTGAATAGATAGCTTTCAACTGTCTTGCTACTTATGCACATCCTTTGTTACTGAAAATAATTTGTATTTTCAAAAAATAATAGATTATTCAAGGAATAACTTTAAAAAAAATCCCATGTGTCCTGACTTGTATTCTTGTGTTATTTATAGGTGTTAAGCATGCTCTTCATTTTGTGCTACTTGACCTTTTTCAATATTTATTTTAAGAAATAGAAAAACAATCCTATCAGCATGATCATTTTTATTCAACTTATCAGTTAAAGAAAAAATAAGAATGGGAACTATGCATAAGGAAAACAGGATTCAATAAGAAATTAGGTTCAGAGAATAATTCCAAGGAAATTCAAGAAGATATATAACAGATATGGACATATAGATACAATGTTTTGTGAATGAAATTTCATTCTCATAGTAAATTAAAATGTGTTGGATGATCACAACAATATTTGAAACTCCCATATGCATTTTAGTGTAAGAACTGATTGAACCCTAAGTTAATATTCAAATAATAGAGATAGCACTAACAATGGAAGATAAGAAAATTTGTCTCTTAAGCCTCAAGATTAGAGAAAACCTTACATTTTAAAATGTAATTATTTTATCTTCCTTTAAAATTTCTCAAACTCGGTACATCCTGGTGGCCTAGAGACTTAGCTTGCTGGAGAAACAGTCTGCATATATCCCAAGGTTTTTGCTTTAAGACCCAGGACTGAGGAAACAACCAAGGTGAACAACTAAATAAAAAATAAACTGCTTCTTCCTCCTCTCCCGTCTTTCCTACCTTTTTGCCTTCATTTATGCCTTTGTCTTTCCTTTAAAACAATCTTTTTTGTCAAATCTAAGTTATCTCTCACTTTTTTTTCAATTTTGATTCATAGGTACAATTACGACAAACTATCTGTACATAAAAGTACTGATTAAATCATACTTGCTTTTTATTGAAATTCATTTTCCTTTCTGATGATAATCATTGGTAAATATCTTCTGAAACTATCCATAGCTGTGGCTTAGCTATTCTTCAATATTTATTGATCTGCACTTAAACATTATATGCATTAGAGTCTTTCCTATTTAAGAGAATTTTTTTTAGGGAAATTACTCTTAAATAATTGTTTTTAACATTTAATTATGACAAAATAGGAAACTCTTGAAAAATTTTGGTGTCTTCAGTAATTATAAAGCATATGGTAATTATCAATTAATGAATATATATAGAAACCTTGCCAATGTAAATATATTTATAATAAAACAGTTATAGATTAATTAGGTCATTATTCATCTAGAGCCTATATTAAATATACTATATAACAAGATGAAGAAAATATGTAGTTCTTTTTGTTTAAATATTACATATGTGGTACTGTCCTACATTTATTCAAAAACTGGGTTAAAATCATTCAATTTACTGCCAAATGTTTGATGTTTACAATATTATTTTGCAAATGCAAAAGTAGAATTATCCTTTATGCTAGATTCTAAGATTAGAATGACAGTTTAACGTAGATTACCACACTATTTAGAGTTTGTAAATTTGACATTCATGAACTTTTAAGCAGCTAACAGTTTTCTAAACTCATTGATAATATAATACCTTGTTTATTCATCCTTAAAATGTCAAAATTACATTAGACATCTACCAAAATTTTATCTCATTACATACAACACCTGTTTTGTCATATGATTTCAGACAAAAGAATTAAACTTGCACATTGTAGTTATTTGGCCTTCAAATCTTGAAATGCCAAATGTGATTTCCTAAATAGAGAAAAAAAAATTTTTCAAAATTGTTTTAATGTCATGCTTCTAAATTCCTCTCAGAATATGAGCCTGAACTATGGAAAAACTAAATATTTAACCCATTGGGAACTAAAAATTATCTTCTGAAATTCACGAACATATTTTGAATTATGCATAAAAGCAACATTGGGATTACAAGGCATCATTAAAACTTCTCTTAAGTATTTTCTTTTCTTTCAAGATGCTCAAAACTGACTATTGCAGGAAATAAAATGAAGCAAACAAAAATCTTAGAAACTTTAGTACCCAAATAACTTTCTGTCCTTTCTCCATGTTATCTCTAACAGTATTTATGCATTTCTCTAATCTAACTTTTTAATGTCATATATTTAATCCTCTTTTATACTAACCTTCAGAAACATATAATCTATATAAATAATCTTCTAAATGTATCTCTATATTTAATTATATTCATTTAGTTATATTATATTTATTGAATTACATTTCTATAATTCTTTAGTTCAATTCAATTCCCAAAGTATTAGGGCTTGTTTACTTTCTGCTTACTGCATGTGCCATAATAATATCTTCTATTTTATTTTCCTTTCGAGAAGCTTTTTTTTTAATCTGGATATGCATCAGGTGCCCTCAAAGACAATACAGTCTTCTTTGGAAGTCAGTTTATACTACATTCATGAGTTAAAATATTCGAGTATAAAAACATCCAGTCAAAAATACTACGTTCTGCAAAAATCTTTCAAATATGAGGGAGAAATGAAGGACTTCAAGACAAAAAGTAAAGGAATTTGCTACCACTAGATTTCTCTTTAAGTTGAAATAAAGCTCAAAAACATTAAACAGAGCAATAAATAGATAAAACCAGAAAAAAAAGACATCATGGCAATAGAAAATCCTCATATATAAAAAATCAACCCCAATGGAAATGAGGTGAACTCTCCAATCAAGAGGCCATAGAAATGGATGAGAAGCAAAACTCAACTATATATTTGCTTTATATATTTAGTTGAGCCTATATACTAATAAGCGTTATGTTTGCCTCTTGTATTAAGCCTTTTATTATTATATAATGTTCATCTTTGTCTCTTGTTGCCTTTTTAACTGAAAGTTTCTTTTATCTGGTATAAATGTAGCAATTCCTGCCTTTTAATTTTTCAATTGGCTTGAATTTTCATCCCTCAACTTTATATGTTTATCTTTGTGGCTTAAGTGAGTCTTTTATAAGCAGTATATAGTTGAGTTTTGCTTTTACTCCCTCTCTCTCTCTAGGTCATTTCATGAAGCTTCAGTTCTAATTTTTACACAAATGACAAAATAATGACTCATTTAGGATATAATCTGAGATATTTTGCAGAAATCATTTATCATGTTTCCTAAAGAGACCATAAGAGGAAAAGATCAGATTGTGGTTGAGTTGTTGGAGAAAATTCAAGGGTAGATTAGACTTGATGTCAGCCTCATGAATTGGCAATTCTTCTACTTAGAAATACAGCTGAAGTCATTTTTAATAGCTCCCCTCCCTTACAAACAACCGAAAGCAACTAAAGAATCTTTACTGCAAACTATAAATTATAAAAAAACATCTATTCTATTGGACCAAAAATGAGCGAGGATGAGAGGGTATATCCACCTCCTTGGATTAGGACAGATTACACATTTCCTGAGAGTCAAATATCACAATTCTTCGAAGAGCTCAAACCATTCTCTCAGTACTGGAATGAGCTGTAAAAGCCAAAGCCAGACTTAGGAGATTTAGAACAGTGTCCCATGAGAACCCAGTGTAGTATTTTTTAAATGTTAGGAAAATTGGAGCACAGAAAAGCATAGTCTTCACTGAGGCAGGGGAGCTGGGGTGAAGGCTGGAGGCATAGCCTATGGACTACCTCTGAATGTAGGGAACCCATCCTTTAAGGGAGGGCTCTGTGAACCCTATTGATCTCTTGAATACCAAAAGCTAAGTGGAAATATGCAACAGCATTCTACAATGGCCAACACAAATTGAAACTTGAAGGCCAGTCTTTCTTACTCCAGCTATCAAGCATCTTGTAAGGGTTTCTCTGTAGCTACTCTTACATAGAATTGCCTCTATTCAGTATCCAGGAAGGTGTCAGCACATACAAATAAGGAAAAAAGAATACATCTAAATGCAAAATGCAGATGATGAAATTCTGCAGGAAGAACAACTTTTCAGAAAATAGAGAAAATGCAAAGCATGGTTCATAGAAAATACAAACCATGACCTCACTAGGGATTACAAGATTGTGAAAACTGAGACACAAAATAAAACAGAAAATTTTAAGAGACAGCAAAATAGAGGGAAAACAAATTGTCAGAGCACAGAGAAATAAAAGGGAAAAATAAGACCATTATTAGAAATATGAGCTATTTTGGAAGCAACAAAATATAAAATAAAGAAGAGTGAAGACACATTTGGAACAGAGGACAGACGAAGATATCAGATAGAATGAAATAAAAAAGAACAAAAATAGGAAAGCAATTAGAAGATGATCGAGATGGAGACAATGGCATCAGCATAATGATAAGCTGTGATTCTGAAAAGATAGAAATAAGGAACAAAAATAAAATATTCTTTATTATCACTAATGTTCTTCAAGCAGTAAGATGAAAGACAAATGATCTCTTCTGCATGATGACTTAGAGAGCAGTACACATGACCCCTTCTTGAAAAGAAGCTTCTCACAAATGACATAAAATAAAAAGTCTACCCAAATGGAGACCAGTTTCAAATTTAGAAATTTAATAAACCTTTCTATATAAATAAAAACTTAGAAAAATCCTGCTAACTCCGCAGAACCAGTTGCCAGTATTGACATTTGCAGATAAAGAATAAAATGTGACTATGATGCATCTCAAAGTATGAAAAATCTATTTTGTGTATTATATACATTATATATTATTATGTGATAATTTATATGATAAATAATTACATTATTATATTGTTATGTATGTATTTTATATATATAAATAGCACAATTAGGGAGAAAGTAAGAACTGTGTGTACCTCTTGTTTCTCACAATAGAGGGATATACAGAGAGTGCTCACTGTGAAATATGAGATTTTAAATATATGTCCTAATTTTTTATCATTTTTACTTAGAAGAAACACTTAGAAATTTTGTAGTTGTGAAAGTACTCCATATGAAGTTCAGTTTTCTTGAGAAATGTATTGAAAGAAAAACAATGCTAAAATCTTCTATTAAGTTATCAAAATATTTAGTACTTCTGTTTGATATTGGAAAGGTACATTTAGAGCATGACTTTTATCCTTCATATAACAAAACCCCATTCCTTCAGTGGAATAGAGAGAATTTTTATTTTTTAAACAAGATGCACAGTTATGGAGAAAAGAATGTTAGGAATTTTAAAATGGGATTAGGAACATCAGAGCTTACTTTTCTCTACCTTTTTATTATAAATACTTTTAAACACAAAAAACTCAAAGAATTATACTTCATTTGAGAGCTTACCTTTTCCTATCCTTTATTTTAAACATACAAAAATATGAAACAATTGTACCTAGTTTTATAATAAACTTTACTATACTTTATCATAGAACGATCCATCTATCAACCATTTTATTTTTGGTGTATTTTATACTTTGCCCCTAAATATCCACTGATGTCATTTACTGGAGTTCAGTGTTATTTACAATTAATTTGTTCTCTTGAGAAATTTTATGTTCAACAAAGACGCAACTTAATTGTTATCATTCATTGATTTTGAGGAAAAAAATCTGTGTAGCTCAAACCCTTATCAAGATATAAAACACTGTACATTCCAAGAAAGTTTCTTCATAGCCCTACCTATCGATTTCTACCCCCACCTGTAAACCTCACAGGCAGCCACTATTCTAATCTCACCATTGATTAGTTTTGCCTCTTCTAGAGTTTCATAGAAATAGACTCATCATAGTTGATAGAGGGATTCTTTACAGGATGATCATGTATTTCACTATCTTCCATTGATAAAGGTTTTTTTATGTCATTAAACACAGTGCTAAAATTTTTATGAAAACCTATAATGAATAGTATTGAATAGTATATACTATTTCTGTTTGTTAGAATCTTGATAAAACAAAGAAACAGATGAGTCTGTATATTATTACTAAAATTATGTCATTGGTGGAAGACATCATATCCCATGTTTCTTTGAGAAACATGGGAAAAAATTCAATATTGAATGCTGATATTATTGTTCCATATAATACTTGAAGTAGATACCTCTCTCTCTCTCTCTCTCTCTCTCTCTCTCTCTCTCTCTCTCGGAAGGAAGAAGTCAGGAACAAAGGCAAGTAGGCAGGCAGACAGGAAGGGAGAGGAGGAAGAAGTTTTTATTTAATTGTTCATTTTAGTTGTTCCCCCAGCCTCAAGTTGTGAACCTTGGTCCTTGGGCTTTACGTGGACTACATCTCAGCTGCAGATTTAATGCCTGTACCACCAGGGCATATCTTCAGTGATATTTAACATTACTAGAGAGCCAGATGCAAAGAAGTAAGGAATAGTTCAGAAAAGGTTGGAAGAGAGAGAGGGAAGAAAGACTCCAATAGCACATCAGTATCTATTTGACATGCTCTGGTCACTCATATTTCTGCTAATAGGCAGATGAAGGCATATGCACTAGGCTTGCTGAAATAAAATCTCTTTGGCTACTGGGTATAGAATAAAATGAGCACAATGAATAAATGCAAGAGAGGAGTCCCAACATAATTATACCATACACACACACACACACACACACACACACACACACACACACACACACGGAAGCAGTAGTAGCCACTGTGGATAAAGAGAATGATATGTGAAAGTGGAATGAATAATTTGCCTGGGTATAGAATATGTATGCAGATACTTTTCTTATATCCTTATTGGCAATATAAATTTCTTCATTTCTGCATTACTACTCATATTCTTTGCCAATTTTTAAGTGGCTCATTATTTGAATTATTAATTTGTAATTATCTACTTTTATAATGCAAGTGTCTATGCAACTATTAATAAATCAAGTGTTTAGAATTCATTTGTCAACTAGAGAGAACTGAGAAGGCCCTGAGGGAGTCATCCTTTTTCACTAGGAAGGTAGAATACTGCATTTGACCCCATGCTTGAAGTCAGGTGAATGAGGTGTATTAAATGGAATTGCAGTCTCAGGAAGTGATTTATCAAAGTGAAGAACTTAAGAAACTGGAGAGTAACATGGTCTGTAAAAGCCCCAAAATGGTATTGCATATGAGGAAGGATAACACAGATGAGGCATCTGAGAGCTTAAATTATGATTGAAAAGGAGAAGTCATGAAATCAGGGACTCAAGGCTTCTTTGGTGACCAACCTCAAAAATATGAACAATTCTTTCTGGCACTCCTTTCTTCTGTAAAAATATCCCAGGAAGTATGTATAAAGATGAAGAAGAATATGGTACACTCTGCACTTTACAAGAGGAATTTCCTTCATCTTTGTATGCAGAGTCAAATAACAGTGCCAAAGTTGGAATAGTGATTAAGAAATATGATCGGTTTAATCAAAAAATTAATGTAATAGCATAAATAGAAAAAGACCTAGACAGGCACGACAGTAACACAGGGGTATTTAGGGGAAGGGAAACAGGAAATACTGACTAGAGGTTGCACATGGTTGTCAGTTTCAACCTCACAAGTAAAAAAATACTACCAAAGTCAAAACAAGATTGGTAGCTCAGCGAATTGTCAGGAATTGAGAAATTGATGGAAGTCAAGATGGTTGGAGGATAGATAATAGAAAACAATAAGCCTTGATACTGGGATAAATACCTGTGTCAACCAGGATGGGTCACATGTTAGAATGTAGTCATTCATGTGATTGTGAACATGGTCATCCTGCAAGCTCAAGAAAGCAAACAATTACAACAGAGCCATCATGGAATAAAAAGCCATAAGGGTATTATGGGAGAAAGAGAGAGCTGTAAAGGGCATTTCAGGGAGGGGATGACTAACCCAACCTTGAAGATGATAAAGGCTTCCAGAGAAGATGAGACAAATAGCGAAAATTGTGATGAACGACAATTAAGAATTCACTAGCTGGATGAAGAGTGGAAAATTAAATTCCTGTAAAGGGTAGCAGAATGAACGAAAATGCGGAATTGAGAACTGGAAGCACTCAGGAAAACCGTGCATTTCAGTGAAAACAGGCAGGTAATTCATTAGAATTTTATGTTTTTAACCACTAATTGTACACTTAGTGGCATTTAATGAATGTTATGTTAAATTGATGTGGGCACCATGGGGCGTAAAGATTAAAGAGCAGCTAGAATCTAGTTGAACGTTTTCACATTTTGCTGGAATGTCTGTGTACCAACACAGAATGCAGGACCTTTGAGGAGCCACATTCAGCTGTCTTTTTTACCACTGATTTCCCAGTATCTAGAATGGTATCTAGTAAACAAATACTTGATCAAGAGAAGTGAATGAATGAATGAATGAATGGTGATAAAAATGCAGTTCAGTATGAAATGTTTTAAATTCTATATTTTTGGCTGATATTTTTTGTATTATAGACCAACTTCCCTATTCACCCATAAGTTGTGGTCAGCAAATAAAGATCATCTTAGTATTAGCCTTCATTAAACACAATTTGAAAAGAAAGTATGCAAGAAATAAAAACACTATACCTTCCAGAAATGAGTATTTTTCTCAGTTTATTGCAGTGTTCTCAACCAGTTTTGTCCCCCAAGGAATATTCAATGATATCTAAAGAGATGCTTGATTGTCAAGATAGGAGGAATGCTACTGGTCTCTGGTGAGAAGAGATAGGGATGCTGATAAACATACTACGATGCACAGAATGACTCCATGACAAAAAAAAAAAAAATATCAAACCCAAAAATGTCAAGTGTTAAGGTCAGAAATCCTCAATTTTTAGCATCACAGTCTCTGTTCATTTGGCTCAGATTATCAAAAGATGACTTTATCTTTAAACTCTTAGAATTCTTCTAGCTCTCAAAGTCTGCTTTTATTACAATGAAAGCTCTTGGCTCCTCAATAGACCTAAATACTGTAGGAAGCCTGGAGGAGAAAATGAATTTTGGCTCTTGAATGGAGTATGTATTGAAGGGTTAGCCACTTGCCTGCTGCTAAAATGAGATGAAATATTGGAGCCAACTTTTTTCTTGTTTTCTTTCCAGAATGGAGCCTAGGAAAAATTAACAAGTAAAAAATGATTGTCTCTGGCATTTCTCCTAACTTAATCTCTAACCATTATTGGTATTCACTTCCTTCTATTTGTTTGCATCTTCTCTTTGTATGTTGTTAGCGTACCCATCAATGGTTCCATTATCTACCTAATAGTTTCATTATCTTTCTCTTCTAAAACTACCCTGATCTTGGTGTCCTGTTTTAGTCATTTGAGAGGACCCTACATTAGTATTAATAGCTGACAATTGCTTTGATGTTACTACGTGACAACTGTATTTTCATTTCTAGATAAAAATAATATACCAAATTTATTGATCAGTGATGATAAGATTCAAGCAGTGACTTTACTAGAGCTGTTTAAAGCTTGGCTGTTACTTTGAGCCCTTTAGAATTGAATATATATGTAAATTCTAACTATAAATCTACGAGTCTGTAACCAACGTTAGTCCTCATCATTGACTGTAACACTCTCTGTAGTTGACAACTGGAAGTAGCTAAACTAATAAAACATTTCACACTGATAGATAGATGCAGTCCTAAATCTTTGAATGTCTACCATCATCAGAGTGACACAGACTCACTGTGGATCCTTAATACCTGCCCCAGGAGGTGCCTTCCAATTCCTGGAGCTTCTGCTGTGATTGACAAGATTCCAGCTGCCTCCACCCACACTGTTAACTACTTTGTATAGTATTTTAATTGGATTTCCAACTACAAATTATTGTCAAACTGTTCTTACTGTCGTTTTTTTTTTTTGTTGGTGAGATAGTGTTTTTCTTCCTAGATTCTAGTAAGTGTAGTTGAAAGCTATTTTTCACTGATATTTGAGTAATTGTTTGGATATGTTCAAAGAAAACAGAAAATCTCAGACCTGCACCAAAATTTGATCTTCTACAGTATCTTTCTTAAAGTTCCAAGAAATACACTATATCTCTGTTTAGGAAAATCAGTTATGCAGAAATATGTATAGCACTATTCTGTGTCTATTTTCAACTGTTAACTATGAAGAGGATTGAAATGTTATCAGTTAAGCACAATTTTATGACTCACTGGATAAAAAGTGCAACTTAATGATGTTTACATGGAAAAAAATAGTAAATGAGGAAATCAACAACATAAAACAAGTGGTTTGATTTCAAGAGTGTCAAAAGCATATAATGACAGATAATAATATATTGTGATGAAAAGGGAATGACATCATTCAACTTTCAAGCAATAACATGTCCTAAAAAGAGTTCCCTGCAATTTCAAAACCAGAAATATTTTTATACTGATATTATTACTTTTTAAAAGTTCTATCAATACAAAAAAAAGTACAAAGACTAAAAAGTAACTCCAGGTTTTACCACGCAGAATAAATCATCATTATTCTAAATGTCTCATTAAAGATTGGTTAAACATTAATTAGAAACTTCTTTCTGAAATTTGGAGGCATTTTCTCATTGTCTACTAAGTTCTACAATGTGACTGCTACAGTTACCAGATGTGATTTTGATTCCATAGACTTTATATAACATTTTTCATCTCTAGAACCTTATTTCTTTAAAATTTTAGGTTCTGAAATGGTGCAGGTATTTATTTTTATTCATGTGCTGGGTACACAATGGGTCATTTCATTGCAGGTGTTTTTCACAATATAACTGTTCCAGAGTGTTGTTGTTTTTTTCTTTTTTTTTTAATTTCAGCTTTCTTATTTTTCAGTACCCTCTCTAATTTCATGAATTTATATATAGGGTGTGTTTTTGCTTTTGGTTTTTAAAGGTAAGTTTCAAGCAGGAATGAAGGTGAGTAGTAAGGCAGACAGGAAGAGAGAGAAGAAAGAACCTTACTTTATTAGTTGCTCATCTTGCTTGACTATAAAAACTCAAAATCTCAGAGATAGAGAGAGAAGTGTGATTTTGAAGAATATAGAAGAACTGAGGCCCTCTTTAAGTCTCTCCTCAAATATCATATGAGGTCTTCTGTGTCAGATATTTGAAACACATATTGGAAACTAATGCGCATGCTTGAGCATTTCCAACTAACATGCTTCCTGGCAGAGAGATGTACTTGGATCAGAATATTCTAGAGAATCACTCTCGAATTTGAGTTCATGATTCAAATCCGAGTGCCTCAGATCACCCAGAAGACTTGTTAGAACACAAATTGCTAGGTCTCACCCTCAGATTTTTTGATTCAAGGAGAATGCAAATGAGAATTTGCATCTGTGAAAAGTTTCTAGTGTGCTGGTCCTCGGTGGCAATTTAAGTGCCACTGGTACAGAGAAAAAAAATTCAATTCCTTGTTTAGTCCAGTGGTACCAGATGCAGAGCAAAGGAGTCTGACTGGGGAGCAACTTCTTCTGTACTGTTTCTTTTTTTAACTTTGTTTTCAGAAAATTCTCATTCTAAAGCTTTCTAGTGTCTTGCATATTACATCTCCTCTAATTAATTAAAAAATAAACTTTGTCCTACCCAGAAGGTCTTCACTATTATATAGATCTCAACCAGACCGTCTTTTCAGCCCAACCTCCATTACTACTTACCTCCTAAGGTACTGCTTGCCTCTGGTCCTTCAAGGTTCTGCATTTAGTCTCTTCTTTGGCATCCTTCTGTTCAGGAAGAGAGGTTCCTTCTTTCCCCAGAGTTAGTTACATACCCTTCTTCCACCTGTTTTTCCACTTCCTCCATTTGTTAACATTTCATTTATTATTATCTGCATTCCCATTTTCTTTTTTAGTAGAGGTTATACCTTAAAATGTATACCTTTATCATTTAATGGGGTTCGGGGAAGCAAATATAAATGCCTGTGTTCAATCTTCTGTGTTTTATTAGAAATCTCCCTTTCCTGTTTAATTGTCTCCCCTCATGCCTCTCATTGGTGGTTTTCTTAGGATAGAATGAAACTAAGTCTTAGACAATGCACATAGCAATAGGCATATGGTTTCTCTTTTGTGAGAAGAGTTCTCTCTTCTTCCATATACCTCATATGCTCAAGTCGTGCTCTTACCTTTAGAGACCAGTGTGCCTACTCGGGGCTTTGAAAGGAGTAACGTATCAACTTTAGCAGCTCTTTCATTTATTTTGGCCTATATATGGCAATATTTGATTTATAGTTTATTATGTGAGTTGTGTATGCATTCTTGTTTCATTGAAGATAAATATTTTCCTCTAATTTTCATTTCTTGTCAATACTGGAAATTTCAAGAATGAGATTAGATTAGAAAATTGCATATTCTAATGTCATCTTCAACTGAAACCATTTCTGAGAATTTTAAGTACCCTGAACTTTTTCGTACCCTAGATTAAGTTAAAATGAAAACCACTGGGAATTCTTCAAACTGCCTGAAAAAAAAAAAATCTAATGAGTATGAAGTTTTATTTCCCTTTCTGTTCATTTTTTAAAAAAAATTTTATTCTAGCAGAACTTAATGTAAAAAATTTTAAGTAAAAACGTTAATATTTTAAGTTGAGCAGTTCTTGATTTTAAAGAATTCAAAATTTACATAAAGTATATTTAAGATAGGTAGTGTGTGTCTTTTTAAGGATGAGTTAATAATGATATAGCTGCATTTTCTAGATTTTTTGATGTGAGACCTGAGAGTATTAACTGCTTAAATATATTATCTGAACCAATGAGTACAAAATGGATCCCATCAAGTACATGCGTACTTGTCAAATTTGATTCTCTATTTTTGGTTCTGTCACTGTAAGCAGGTCACTCGTGAGAGTATTCAAGAGGAAAATAGAAGTAAGTGGGGAAAAGAACAGCCTCTTCGCTATTCTTAAAATCTTGAAGTTTGGGACATGAATAAATGATCAGTAGTTCTAGTTTCTTTTATTTTGTTTAAATTTAATGCAAAGCCCCATCTTTTATTTTATTTTCCTTAAGATCTATTGATATTTTAGGAAGCAATCTTACCAATATCAAACAGAATTCAAACCATGAGAGATAAACAGTTCCAGATTTTTATGATGTTTCAGCAGTATATCAGAAACTGAAGCAATCTTACCAATATCAAACAGAATTCAAACCATGAGAGATAAATAGTTCCAGATTGTTATGACGTTTCAGCAGTATATCAGAAACTGTAGGTTTGCTCTGGTGGTCTAGCAGTTAGGTCTACTGCCTCTGACTGACATAGTCCACATACATCCCATGGACCCTGCTGGAGACCTGGGGCAGGTACAGTACCCAAGATGAACAACAAAAATAAAGATAAATTTAAAAATGCTTCTCCTCCTCTCTCTTCTTGTTTGCCTGCCTACTTACCTTCATTTCTGCTTGCACATTTCCTTTAGACAAAGAAAGAAAGTAAAAAAGGGAAGAAAGGGAGGAAGGGAGGGAGGGAGGGAGACTGTATTTGTCGTTTTACTGAAAGTAACTTTGCAAGTTAATCATTAAAGGGAATTTAAGAAATAAATTGAATTACTAGAGATTCAGAACAAGACCTAGAGAGATCAATAAAATATATACAATTCATTATTAGGAATGAATGTGACATATACTTGAATATAACATATATCACCATATATCATTTTCCTCTCTGTCTTTGTTCACCTCTCTACCTCTACCTCTTTTCCCTCTCCCTCCCTTCCTCTCACTTTCTCATGTTCACATGCACACAATTTTCTTTCTACTGCTTCCTGATTAGGTCATAGAATCTAGTTTGCAATTATGGGAAAGATTTTCTTCTTTCTTCAGTTTTGCAAGACATCATTTTCTGTCCACCTCCCCGCCATCTTTAACATATTAAAAATAAATGTTTGAGACCATTTCCATAGGATGTTAAAACAGCATATTTACACCTATAACCAATTACATTTTTACATTTTTGTGTTCATCGAGCTAAGCATATTTCATTACTTAAATTTAGTTGCTGAAAGTCCTTAACCAAGAAGAAATCACAATTCATTGTGAAATATATAACATTTATTTTCATTTTTCTCCATTTTTATTCCACAAAATGTGCTTCTTTAAGATAAGAACTTCTCAGGATAATATTGAGTCTCTTCACACCAAAAGTTCTTGATTTTCTTTGAAACAATAGATTTCATTTTTTAAATAAGTTATATTACTAACATTCATATCATGATTTACTGATAGCAGGCCCCTAGTAAATGTTTCTTCTCTTTCCTTTTAATGTCTCTATCAGTTGAAATCATTAAACTCCTTTATTAAAATAAGTGGCTACTCTGTATTTAATATTTTGGGTTATTCTGAGACCTTTTAAATGAGGGTTATAGTCTCCATGTCCTTTAAAAACATAAAAAGTTGCTTTTAAGACTTCAAGAGCAGAGCTATAAAGTATAACTTCAATCCTGCATGCATATAACTAGTATCTTATTTTTGTAACTAGTTTTCATGAAAAATTATCCTATCTTCAAATATATTCTAACACCTACAGGTGATATTTTACCTTTGAACTGGTTTTCATGAAAAATTACCTAGTTCAAATATATTCAAATGAGTTTCAATTAAAATCAACCTAACATTCAGCACATTTAAATTTACTTAATGGAACACTCAGACTGAGGGGACATTTCTTATTTAAAAACATTTTTTTATTAGAACCTCATCAAAATGCCAGAAATATTAAGAATAATCATGAGTAGATGCAGCTCACAAGAAACATGTATAATAATATAAGCCAGGTATTTTTCCAAATAACAACTTGTGAGAAACTCTCTTAGAAATACAGCCACGTAATGACAGTTATCCATATTGTACTGTCATACTCCAGACGTAATTTCATTGCAAAAAGAGTGCTACTCTTGCATGCTATTTTTAAATTTTCAGTTTTCTTCCACACAGCAACGACATACTTCATAGGAGGAAATGCAACTTCAGATTGAATTTTAGCACTGGAGTAGAGTATATTCTGCTAATTATTGCACATTGGTTTCTGCTCTTAAACAAATTATAGATTTGTAGTATTTAATTTCATGATAGGATTAAACCTTGATTTCCCAAGAAGAAACTACTGTATGTTAAAGTTATTGGAGGTATGGAAAGTTAAATAACTGTTCTTAAATCCAGAAGAGCATTTGAGGTATCTAGAATTGTTAATCTTTGGGGGAAGAAAAAGTCTTCTTCCAACTGGTGACATTGGATATATTACTGTCAGTTTTATTTCAGAGAAATTTTGTTCACCATACATTGCCAGCTCCTTAATAATAAGCAGTGAGTAGTTCTGGTCCATTCAATGTGAGCAAGAGAGATGTGTATCATCTCTGGACTGAAGCTGTGGAAAAAACATATGTAATTCTCCAGTTTTGCTCTTGCATTGCTGAAGCAGATGTAAAGTCCTTAGTGCCTCAATGCAACTTCCGAATCTTAGAGCTACCACTGCCTGAGTGCCTGTATGATAACTGGGGCAAAATTTCCATTAATCTGCATAGGACTTATAGCTTGAACAAGAAGGAAACCTTGTCTATGGTGCCATTGGAACTTTTTTTTTTTTTTGGCAGTTTGTATCTTTCAAGAAACGTGTTCATTACCTTTAAATTATCTGAGTTATTTGCATAAAATTTTAATAATCTCTCATAATCATTTAAAAATCTGTAGAATCTGTAGTGATGACATAACTCATTCTCAAGCTAGGTCATTTTTATCTTCTCTATTTCCTATAAAGTCTGTTTAGAGATTGTCATTGTCAAAGAATCAGCTTTTATTTTCACTGATTTTTCAACATCAAAGTTTTTATTTCCTATGGTTGATTTCTATTCAGTTGATTGTTCCCTGTCTTTGCTAATTATAATTTAATTTTATATTTTTCTGATTTCCTAAGTGGAAAATGAATTCATTGATTTGTTATCTATATTTACTAATGTGTTTAATTAATGCAATAAAATTTCCCCTGAGTATTGTTTTAGTGGCACCCGTTTTAGCAGTATGTTTAATTTTTATTCATTTCAAAATACTTTCTAAATCTTTTTCTTTGACCTAGGAGTTCTAGAAGTATATTATTTAGTTTCTAAGCATTGACTTTAATTTTAATTATATTTTGGCAAAAGTATACACTTTGCAGAACTTGAATCCTTTTAAATGTATTGAAACTTGTCTAGAAGCCCAGAATATAGTCTATCTTGATAAATGTTCCCTGTGCCATTGTTGACTGCTCCATAAATTCAGCTAGGTCAAGATGTTTGATAGCATTGTTCCAGTCATCTGTCACCCTACTGATTTTTATGTCTCCTTCTTCTATCACTTATTGAGAGAGAGGTATTGAAACATCTGACTATAATTTTGAATTGTTCTCTATCTTTAAACACTTCATTTTTGCTTCATTTGGTTGCCTAGTTATTATGTACATTAACATTTAGAATTAGTATGTCCTTCTGAAGTATTGATCCAGGAATGATTACACTAAATCTACTTAATTAGATATTAATAAAGTCATTCTAGTCATTTAGTTAATGTCCATTTGGTGAATCCTTTTCTATTTGTCTTTTTTAAAGCCTATATGAGTATTCATATTTAAAGCAACTCTTTTTGGACATTATATAGTCATAGCTTGCTTTTTATTCACTATGACAATTTCCATTTCTTGTCATTTTGATGATTTAAGTCTATCATTTGCTTATTTATTTCTTTTGTCTTATCTTTGCTTTCTTTTTTGTAAATTTCAGCCTTCTTTTTTATTTAGTGTTTTTATTATTCCATCTTTTCTCATAGATTAACTTATCATCCACAACACTTTGGGTTTCCTTTATTATTTTCTAAATGGTTGCTCTAGTACACATCCTTAACTTATCATAATATAACTTCAAGTAATATCATATGATTTTACATATAAAGAAACTTCCAGTTCTCCCTTCTAGGCCTCGTCACTGTTATGATATTACTGTTCCCATTAATTAAATAAATATTATAAACTCTGCGGTATATTGCTTTTTTTAAAGAAAGGTACAGACAGGAATAAAGGTGATTATGTAGCAAGGCAGGAAGAGAGAGGACAAAGAAGCATTTTATTTTTATTCTATTTAGTCGTATACACTGGTTGCATCCAGCGGACTTCAGACCCAGGGGTATGTGACCTGTGCTGCTACAGAGGTGATTTACTTAACCTCTTCTCCACCAGGGCATGCCTACCATTATTTTAAATAGTCATCTACCTTCTAAAAGACTTAAATAATGAGGAAACTTTTGTATATTTATTCATATAATTACAATTTTCTAGGTTCTTTATTCTTATTTATCAATCCTTATTTCCATCTGTTACCATTTTTCTTCTGTTTGAAGTAGAGTTACTTGAAAGTTTCCTGTAAAGTCATTACTTGCCTTCATCTTGGAGAGGTATTTTCTGTAGGTAATAGAATTTTAGATTGGAAGATAATTTTTCTTTCAGTAATTTAAAGATGACATCCCCTGTATTCTCACTTGCATTTTTCCATTCAGAGATTTCCTTTCATCTTTGTCTTTGTTTCTCTGTATGTAACATGTCATATGCTCCTGCTGTTCTTGAGTTCCTCTTAAGAAAATATCATTTTGAGTAAAACTTGGTTTTGAGTAATTCCATGATGATGTGCCTTAGTGTCATTTTCCTCACATTTCCTGCACTTGAGTTCCTTGGGTCTGGGGATTTAGAGTTTCTATTACATTTGGAGAACCTTTAGCCATCATTTCTTAAGCTATTTTTCCCTTCCTCCCCATCCAGTGGTTTGATTTCCATATCTGTCAGACTGCTTGCTGTTGTCATTCTGCTCACTGATAATGAGGACCGTTTTTTAAACTCGTTTTTCTAAGATTCCTTGTGAAGAGTTTCTATTTCTACATCTGGGAGTTTACTGATTTTTCTTCTGCATTGTCAAATCTACCATGAAGCCCATACAGCATATTTTTCATATCTGAAATTTTAGTTTTTATTTCTAGAAATTAGACTTTAGTCACTTTTATATTTCATATCACTTCTTACTTTTTAAGCATGTGAAATATGGTGAGAATGGCTATTTTAATGTCCTTACCTGCTAATCCTAACATCTGTGTCAGTTCCGGTTTAGTTTTAGTGAATCGATTTTGCTTCTCATTAAGGACCTTATGTTCCTGCTTCTCTTAATAAGATGGTAGATATTGTGAATTTGACCATATTGGAGTTTATGTATTTTATATTCCCGTAATCACTACAGAGCTTTGTACTGAGACTTAGTTAATTGTCTTGGAAACTTCTTTCAGTTTTGTATTAAAATTGTCTTAGTCAAAACTGCAGCTGATCATTTCTCCCCTACTGAGAAAAGACCCTTCTATGTACTATAATTAACGTCCATGAATTAAAGGTTTTGCAGGCCAACTAGTAGAAACGGACATGATTCTAGTCCTATGAGCATCAGGTCTCATGTTCTTTATTCCTTTTGAAGGATTCTTTCTCCAATTAGGGTAGTTTGCTGACACACAGATGCTGTTCAGAACTCTGATGAATTCTTGAGGAGGACCCTGGCAGATCTGCAGCATTCTCTGTCATGCAGCTATTTCCTCTCCATCATTCTATTCTACAGACTCTCGCCAGTTTGCTGTGCCTATATTCTCAGCTGCATCTCAACTCAGGCAGTCCAACAGCCTCTACCAGGTTCTGCCTCCCTGCATGGTGGCCTGGAAAGTCTCTCAAAGCAGTAAGGTAGGGATACAGTAAATAGACTCCCATTTCTCAGGATTCATAGTCTTTCATTGTCCTCTGTTAAGCACCTTTTGTCAAGGTTTTGGTTATTTCACATGGGTGGAAGACAGTAAGTATATTCTCTTTGACAATCTTGACCATAAATGGAAGTCAAATTTACTGATATTTTCAAATCAATTGTCACTACATCATAATCTAGTCTATAATGACAAATACATATACATCGCTCCATATATGTTAATCTGAAAAAAAGCAAACTCTATAGTGATTTAGGACATTTCTAATTTCTGGACTTGCTATAGAAAGATACCAGATTTTCTATTAATAGAGAGAGGATGGTCTTAAATACTGAGAACTGTTCATTACTTAAAAAAAAATAATGTGGAATTGATTCTCTCCACCAAAGTTGTTTAGCATTGAAGTATATGTATCACGTCTTAATTTTGAATGTTAGAAATACATTTTCAGTATCCCTCGGTTTGAAGGAGTGGAGTGCCACATTCTGTTTTCATAAAGGTTTTATCAGTTATGAGCAAGTTCCTAATTTTTGATCACGTTTTTTCGAAACGTCATTTAGATTATGCTAGCAAACAATTCTTTGTATTTGTATCTCTGATTCTGTGGAATTATGTATCAGAGAGGACTGTTGTGTGAAAGGATTTGTATTGTGATGCTCTTTTCCAAAAGACAATATCAAAATACAATGGTTTCTTGGATTATGATTTTTAAAGAATGAATTGGCATTTTCTTCAGTAATCAACCTAAAGCAGATATTATATTGAAAATCACTTAAAATTCTTAAATTCTTTAATTTTCATATCATAGACTGACAAATGTTTTCTTCCCTCCTATATATACTCTTGATGATAAGAATATGTTCCAATGCTGTGCTGATTTATCCAGAAACAATATGAGTGGCAGTAAAAGGAAGACTAGATGTACATTCTCAGATGTCAAAACAACTCTATTATAAAGACATTCCACTATATTATAATTAAAAGAATAGCTCCCCTCTTCCTAAAAACAGAAATATGTTTTATACATTACTTAAGCAAAATTAAGTTAAGGTAAAAGATGAGAGAGAATGGAAGATGGGTCAATGGCAAAATTCTTGAAAAAGTTGTAGGACTAGAAATATTGCTGTGAACATTTTTGGAAAATACCATTTATCACAGTAACACTATAACAATTCCCCAATGCTATAAAATACTTATAATGTTTCACATTAAAATTACAGTAACAATACTAATACTGCAAAACTTAAGACATACCTCTGGTGGTATCTGCTCGCTCTAGTGCGCATCCAGATTTGCATGACATCTCTCCCACTGGACGTAGGTTCCCTGAGAGTAGGGTTTATATCTTAGTCATATTTTATTTCAAAATTAGCACAAAAGCTTGTTGCAGAATGGGGTCTGAATACGTACATGTTAGCTGTATGAATAAAAAGTTTACATCGTTGCAACTAAAAAATCAAAATAACATACTATCCTTCTAAAACTACTCTGTTCATACTGACTAATAGAATGAGTAGAAATCCTTCAAGAACAAGGGTGAAAAAAAATATGTCAAAATAGGAAATATTTAAGAGGTTGAAATATAACTATGATTAAATATTGACTTATTGTTTCCCACAGGAAATATTAAGGGAAAAATATACATTTAGTAAATGCTATGATGTTTACTTTCTGCTCCTCCAATTCATTTTGGTAGACAAATTCAAAATGGAAGAAAGGTTCCAATTTAGACCAGCTAGTGTTTTATGTAATGTTAACATTTTGGTAGTCATTGTTTTCCTGGGAAATTATTTCATAGTCCTTGGTCACATCAACGCATTACCTAAATATTCTTTTTCTTAATGGAATAGTTTTACATGCGAAGTACTTTCAAAAAGAAATTGCTGGCCTTGTGCTGCTTCTCCATTAATGCATTTTAGGTGTTTTCTGCTTTATATTCTGATTCCAATTTTTCAATGACTACTCTGATTTTATCTAAATCAATAGAATACCACTTTCTGTTCATACTAGAATCTTTTCTATAGAAAAGTTTCAGAGCATTTAACCTAACTTAACTTTTTTAGACATATAGTAAAGGAGTAAGTTTACTTACATTTTAAGTAGAATACTGAAGGGTACAAAATTGCTCTTAACTAAAATCTCATTCAATCCTAAAGACAAATCTTGCACTAGTATGCAAGTAGGTTTCTCAAAATGTTTTTTGTTTGTTTGTTTGTTTTTTCCCAATGCAACAGGATTCTTAACTTTTCTTTAAAAAGTTCAGACCATTCCATCACCACATCATTGCATGTTGTTTCTATAGTGGTTTGGAATTTTCGATCTATGTGAATCTATATAATTTGTTTATCAAGATGAAATTTAGTGTATGTGTGTCAATGATTACAAAGTGATTGGAGTACCAAGCCAATAATGCTGTGGTAGAAGTAGATAAGTAAATGTTGCAGTAACACAGCACAGGAGATACGTTTTTCTTGGGAAGCTCCATCACCAAAGCTCACATTCCAACAGACATTGAGTATCAGTACTTTATCAAATAAACTTAACCACTACCACTATCACCATCCATTTCATTGTTCCCTGTGTTAGAAGATTTCTGTCCATTTTTCTATTGTTTTTTCTAATCCATGTACACACCCAGTCTCTTGACTCACATCTCATATTTGACCAAAAGAAAAATTAATCTTTTACTCCAGCATGACTGAAACTAAATGTTACTTTGTTCCTATTCTAAGCTATTTTCTTGGACATACAGTCTGTCTTCTCTAGAACTTTGTGGTAACTTTAATCATTGGCATTTCTTTTCAATATATTATATAACATATCTAACCTGATTTTGTTTTGGTTTTTCTTTTCTAACTCTATTTTGCTAAAATCAGTTGATTAACACATTGACTATTTCCTTCTTATTTGGCCTCCAGGATCCAGAGAGAATCTGTTGTGTTTGTTTGGTTTTTAGTTTTTGATTTTTGTTTCCTAAACAAGCTACTACATTTTATTCATTTTAAAGATTTTTTTCAGTTTTTCAACTTTTAAAAGGCAATCCTTACTCTATCACTTACTGCTTAGGTGGTCTCATTTAGTCCTACAGCTTTAAATACCATCAATGCTCTGAATTCTCCCATACTTACAGCTCTATTCCTTATCTCTTTTTTCATTCACCCATCTTGACATAATTCCTCAAGGGACATGTCATTTACAAATCTAATGAGCATCACAACACTAATTTCCCCAAGATCAAAACCTTTCTCTTTTTTTTTTTCTCCCTACAAACCTGTTTCTATTCTTATTCTTTTTCTCCACCATTCACCCCTTCCTCTGGCCAAAAATTTAAGAGTTCTTGAGTCCTCTATCCTCACCCTTACAATCAAATCTCCATATATAAGTCCTGTCATACCTACCTTCAAAATGTATCTGAATCTGACATTTCTCCTATCTTCATCTTCTCCTTTCCATACTAGTGGGAATGTAGCCATCCTTCACTTGAACCTTTGCATTGTCCTCCTAACTACTTGCCTGAACTGGCCTCTGCCAGCTTCTATTCTCCACATGAAGCACATGGGCACGGTGATCTTTAAGATGTAATTCAGATCATGACACTTCTCTGCTTCAAACCCTTTAGGGACTTAAAAGAAACACTAGCCACATCCCTTGCTCCCCAAAACTCCCAAAAGGAGAGACAGGAAAGAAGAAAGAGACAGTATATTTGAAATGCAGTTTTTGAAACTTTGATAAAAGGGTTATTTATAAAAGTAGAATGTGGAGAAATAACATCTAATAAGTTATTACTTCTGGTTTATAAATAAAGGAGGCTGTATCACTACGAGACCTGAAGTTTCAAAGGAAGTAGGAGCTGGGAATCTGAAAAAGAGAGTTACGTGGAGAGGGCTAACTGACAGGAGTTGTGACCTTGAGTCAAGGACATAGAATGCTATGGCAAACATTCTTCAAACTGAGAATGAGCACAATAAACTTCCAACCATCTTTCTCCTACAGACTTCCTCTTTGTGGTTTTGCAGTTCCTTATAGGAAGCCAGTTGATAAATCGAGACAGAGCAAACTTTAAGGCAGAGAGCAGACTGAAGATTTCAAAAGCACAGAAAGAATATTGAGGACACTACTCAGAGCTAGATTCCTCCCTTTCCACTGTGTCACACCAACGAATGCCCTCGTCTCACTGTTCCAGTCACAGAAGCCTGGTGATGGGCGGTCAGCAAACTTGATTCTGCCTTGGGACTTATCACTTCCTTTAGATGGAACTTGAACTTTTACCTGGTTCTCTCCATCCCATCATTCCAATCTCTGCTTGGTGCTCTCCTGTCTAGAGAGGCCAGGCTTAACACCTTTACTTAGACCAGCCAACCCACACCCAGTCACTCTGATCCTCTCAGCCTTGGGATTGTCTTCATACATCTTTCATTATCTAAGAAACATAGGTTTACGTGTCTGTTGTCTTAACCTACTTGTTTATTGTCTCCCTAACCAGAATTCAATTTCCAAGAATGAAAATACTTTGACTGTTAGATTGCAACTGGTTCCTAGAGCTTTGAAGTATAGGCTCAATATATTTTTTTGAATATGTGATGTGTAAGTAATTTAATAAGTATGGAGTAAGAGTGAAGAAAAAAAAGTAGTAAGAAATATAGCCAAGTAAATATAAAGTTCCAAGATTAAACAAGGCAAGACCTAGGGTTTAGACTGTATCCCCAGGGCTCTGTGGAGCCATTGAAGAGATAGTAGCAGAGTTGCTCCAGATTTAGATACACCTTGCTGAAAGAGCATTTGGTTGCAGTGTAGAGACTGGATTAGACAGTGGTCAGGTTAAAAGCAAGAGACAAGTTAGGAGAATATTATAGAAATCCAGGCAAAATAAAAAATAAAAATAAAGAAAACCAAAGGAATGTAATTCCTGACATTTTCTGTTTTCCATCTTAAATTTTAGAAAATCAAGTACAGGGTTGAAAAAATAAAGTAAGCTAAAAGAACTTATACAGTGAACAAACTTTGCAATAGTCCCTGTAATTTCCAAGCCTTAATATTCTCCTTCAGGGTGAGTACCTGAGCCAATCCAATTCACTGGGTAAGGAGATAAATTTGCAGGATTACATTACAAAGGACTGTGCCTTCTGTCTTGCAAAAAAGTTTCTCCTTTCCTGGATGAAGTTCAATCCTACAAACATATACTGAATTTGACCATCTACCAGTGAACTTCAAACTGGATTCTTCCCCAGTCTAGCCTTGAGATGAGACTCACCCTCAGCCAACACCTTGATGGCAGCCTTAGCAGGCTGAAGTAGAGGATTCAGTTATGCCATATGCAGACTCATAACCAATAGAAACTGTGATATAATAATGCAGATTGTTTTATGCCACTATATTTGTTACTATACAGTTACATAGCAGTAATATCAGCTAACACAACATATTAATTTCTTAAGAAGATAAGAACAAAAGATAATCCATGAAGACAAAATATAAAAACTGTCACAGAAGTGGATGATACCCATAGAGTGAATTAAGATAACTGAACAAAAGGGTAGCAAGAGCATGATAGCTGTATGCTCAGGTTTAGAGTGAGGTATCTTTTACAACATTTATCATACTTAATAATAAAATAAGTTTCAAGTATCAATTTGATTCTCATATCTCTCAAAAAAACATTAAACTTCCTAATACCAGGGGTAGTGAGAACACATTTTTGCCTCACACTGTCTCCCTTAGCACAGTCAGGTAGGGAGAAATAATTCAAAATATACATCTACGTAAAAGATTTGATGGTGCAGCATGTTTCTGAGGCCTGAAGTCTCTGATGCAAAGTTATATTATTAGAGACACTTGGCAGAGAGCCCTAGAAATTTGGCACAATTGTTTCCTGGAGAGGAGGTGTTCCCTTTTTATGATTTTTAAAATTGATTTTACTGAAGGAATATTGCATTATGACATTAAATAGTTTCAAGGTATATATCACAGTGAATCAACAGTCATACATAATACAGTAAGTTTACTACTCTTTCATTTTTTCCTTACTATACAATTAATCCCTTTTACCCTGTATGCCCCACCACCTTCCCTCTTCTCTTCTGCAACCATTGATTTGTTTTCTTTGGCTAAATTTCTACTAATGTTTAAGTTAGATCATTTAAAAAAATTTTTTTGTTTAGTTCATTTATTTCTTTAATAGCTCTATACATCACATATGAGTGCTATCATATAATGTTTGTCTATCTTTCTCCTTCTGGCTTATCTCACTAAACATAATTCCCATGTTGCTGCAAATGGCAGGATTTCACCCTTTTTATAGCTGCATAGTATTCCATTTTGTATGTATACTGCATTTTCTTTATCCATTTATCTGTTGATGAGCACTTAGATTGTTTCCAGCTCTTGGCTATTGTAAATGGTACTTCAGTGAAAAGGGATGAAAAGGAGCTATTCTTAATAAACCCCATCAATTTCTGCCAAATTCCAGTCATTTGCAATGAAAGGACACCACCGCTGTGATTTATCTTTTCTTTCTTCTTGTCCTTTTTTATGGTTAGTCTCTTTCTGAATAGGAAATCCTTTGTTCACCCCATCCCACCTGTCTTTCAATCCAAGATGTATATTTTTTTCCAATGAGTATTGGCTCCTGTCTTCATACTGTTGAAAAACAAAAAAATTAAATGATAGAGCAATGCTTCATAAATCATTCCTCATATTCCTTACTCTGATAGCAGATGTGTGATAAGATTTCTGAGTATGTCCAGATTTCTCCTTCAAAACTCCAGGAAAATTGGCATCAGATTTGCAGAGTCAGCATTTTTCTTATTTTCAAATCCCTAGATACTAAATTTTTAAATCATTTTGTCTCCCAGAGAATATTCTAAAAATTCTCACTGTTTAACCATCCAATTTTGTCTATTTGATATTATATTATTTTTCATTTCTTTTACCACTTTATTTTCTAAACACATTTACTTTTTTAAAAAAATGCTAATAAAGCCATCAATCACAGTAGTTTGAAATTTATTTTTACAACTGCTATCAAGAAATTCAAAATGATTTGAATCTTCCTTTGAACTAACCTTTTTTTCTTTATTACCAAAGTATTGTATATTCAAGATTCATAGATAAATAACATGGATAAGAAAAAAATTAAAACTTCAACTATTGAAGAAAAATCACTGTTAACATCATCATCACTGTCTGCATCACTTTATGGTAAGAAAGACAAGTGTACTTTAGTTTATATGTCTGGGGAAACTTCATTCTGATCATATGGCTGACCATATTTCCCTGAGAAAAAAATGGAGGCATTTGAATGGCAAAAATGGGCCAGGGTTATGGGCTAGTGACTAAGTGGAGGGGAGGAGGCGGAGCAATCTGAGCAGGAGCAGAGCAGCCAGACCATCAACAAGTAAGTCTGTGTGATGCATGAGGGTCATCACATTGTAATGATATGCATGATATGTCCAGTGGAATTTCATACAAATATCCAGGGCCAGTGCAAGGAATTTTGGCACCTTAGTCAAAAACCAAATTTGTCACCCCTATAAGCCCCACTCTAAATGTGTTGCCTAAAACACATGGTGTTTAACCATCCCAGTTCCAAAAATGCCCACTAACTCTCACAGTGCCAGAGATAAGCCCCATAGTACTAAACTGCGGCTTGACCATCGTACATTGTTCTGCTCCCTTTGAAGACACAGGCACACCAGGGTTGGAAAGTGAATCCTCTTCCTGAGCAGCTCCTGTTTCCTCACAGTGGGTGGGAACAGCAGCAGTGGCTGCAGTCTGCTGCAGTCAGAGCTGACAAGGACTGTCTTTAATGTAGGGCAAAAGGCTTTTGGCCCTCCTCAACAGACTGGGGCAACTCACCTGCCCCTTTTGCCCCACATTAAAGATGGCCCTTGTTTATTAAAATGGGACAACACTGACATTTATAGTAAAACAATGGAATGGTCAGAAATAAGAAAAAAAAAATTATTGTCCCAATTAAAATGGCACATATGGTCAGGCTACCCAGCAAAAATACCTAAAAATGCTAAATAAAACATTTTTAAGATAAAATTTTATAGCAAATCTGAGCTGGCAGCAAAGAAAAGAATCACAGGTTACAAGTAACAAAGAAGCAATAATCCTGAGCTATAACTGTGCCTTCAAGGTATCATTTGTCTTGAGAGTAACTGCTGATCCTAGCCAAAGACTTGGGCTTCAGCAGGTCATACCTGTCACTTGATTACACAACAGTAATACAGGAGAAAAAGCCTGTCACCTGAGTAGGTAGGAGGCAGTTTGGGGATCTCACATGATGTAGAACCCTCAAAGAGTTGTACATTTTTTGGCTGAACTGAGAAATATTGACTCTTCACAGGGCAACAGTAGGGGATGCATATCTCTGCCCTTTGTGCTCGATGAAATGAAAAATGTAAAAATGAGAATTCCTATCTATAATCCTATAATCAGAAACAGAGATGCTTTTTCAAAATTGTCCCTCAAGTGCCATCTTCAAATAGTCCCAGTAAATAGTTTCAAATAGAGCATCAGCTCACCAACAATAATAGACTAGAGTCAACAGCAGGAACAAATAGCAGAATCAGACCTTAGAGATGACAGATTTTGAATTAGCTAAAATAATAAATAATCTAAGCATGTTATCTAGGTTAATAAAATATAATTAAAAGAATATTAAAAAAACTTCTGCGTAGCAGTATTTTCAAAATTGAAAGGCAAATTTAAAAAAACAATACAAATGAAGCATCTAGAAATACACATCAACCAACGATATCTAAACAAAAGTAGGTAGAATTATCCTACTATCAGGGGGAAAAGACATGAAGGTAAAAAAGATTTTGCGAAAGATGAAGATTATCACCATATATTTACAAAAAGGCACAAAGTTTAGAAATATAAGAAATCTAGTTTATATTCTTAATAACATAGTTTCAAAGCATATAAAGCAAAAAATGTCAAAAGTACAAAAATAAATTGAAAATTTGCTATTACAGTGAAATATTGGATATTCCTCTCCAATAATTAATAAAAATAGCAGAAAGTATCAGTGATAATAGAGAATATTTGAATAGCACAATGAACAAATGTATTCTAATAGCCATAATGTATCAAGGATGGGAGCTTGCAAATAGTTTTAATTGCAAATGAAATAGTGGTGGAAAATGACTATGATCCTGATCATATAGCAAGATTCAACAAATATCAAGAATCGGTATCATATTTACCACACTTTGTAACACTAATGCTATTAAGTTAAAAATCAATAACACTTAGAAATTCCACTTGTAACTTGAAGGTAATATCTAAGTAACTTTGGACTAAAGAAAATTCATATCTAAATCTTAAAAGTACATGTAATTGAATAAATACCACTTATAAAACATGCACAATGAAACTAAAGTAGCAAAATTTATAATCGTTACTAAAATATATTTTTATGTTTTGTGTGTTTGGTTATGAATATCCTAGCAAGAGATACATAAGACCCTTATGAAGAAAATTATAAATATTTCTATTTCATGACAGTAAAGGGGAACTAATTAAATGAAGAAACTTGCCACCTTCATAGGTAGGAAAGCACAGTGTCATATAAATGTTCATTGTTCCAATTTGATCTGTATACAAATAGTAAAAATTAATTCAGCTCCATGATTCAGCCTACTGTGGCCAAAATGTTATGCAGCATTTTTTAAAAGCTAATCTTAGAAGAAATATAAAGAATGCTTACCTCAACAAAAAGCATAAAAACAGTCTAAACAAATCAAAATACTGCTTAGTCATGCCTACATATAAGGTAACATTTCAAAGAACAAAAATGATGATTATAAATATTAAGAAAGAAGCTATCTCTGGGAGGAGAAGGAAGGGGATAAACATAGGAGAAAATATTTGTAAGGTTATTTCTTAGGTGGGGTGGAATGTAGAAGTTAGGGTTTTTGTTTCTTTAAAATGAAAAGCCTGTTATACATGTCAGTAACATACTTTTTTGGGGGGCGGGGAGGGTAATTGTAGGTTTCCCTATTTTGGCTTTTTAGAGTAAACAAGGTGAATTCTTTGAGCAACTATTTTATTGAAGATATTTAAAGTGGTTTATCATAACCCAGCTAATTAGTCTTGACCTGATAAACGTAGTAATCGTCACAGCTACTCAGTTTTCATAGAGGATATTCTATTTTGCCTATTTCCTATCTTATATCATTGCCTTGCAGAAGTAAAAGGAGTTCTGTTACTTTTAAGTTTTTCATTTTATTTGTATTACCTACCTAACATCTGCTCAGACTGATGATTCCTGCTGGACACACCACCCTACGTTCATCCATATTCCCAAATGGCTCCTGGCTCAATTTCCTTTTTCAAACTTTCAGCAGGTGCTAATAAGAATGGGCAGAAAGGGTAGATATAATCAGAAAGGAAAGGAACAGAGAAGTAGATTCCACTTCTCTTCAGTTCTGAGATGACCTGTCATTAAGGACTCTGACACCCTAGATTAGCCCAGCTCAGCTCTGCCTGGCACACCCCTGAAAGATTCTACAAGTCTCCTACCAGGACCCATCACATTGTATGATAATTGCTCAATGCTTCTTTCTATTCATTTACTAAGTACCATGAAATGAGGCGCAAGTTTGCATTATTCGCTACTGTATTTCTGGCACCTAACTCAGTATTTGGCACAGAGTAGGTCTTTAATGAATAGGCTGACCATATTTCCTTGACACAAAAACAGGACATTGGGATGGCAAAAACAGACGGTAGTATGCACTGGTGACTAAGGCGAGGGGAGGAGGCGGAGCAATCTGAGCAGGAGCAGAGCAGGCAAACCAGCAAGTAAACACTATGTGATGCCAATCTACAATCGCATAGTAACACGTGTTCTGGCAGGATTTTATATAAATGGCCAGGGTCAGTGCAAGGAATGTTGGCACCTTAGGTGAAAACCAAACTTGGCTCTCCTATAGGTACCACTCTAAGTGTCCTGCCTAAAACACATGCCACTTTAATCACCACCCTCCCCCCCACCCCACCGCCGCATTGCCAGAGATAACCCCACTGTAGATGACCTCCACAGTGCCAGAGATAATACCCAGGGTACTTATCTGCAGCTAGACCACGCTGCGGTGCTCTGCTCCCTTTGAAAAAACAGATGCACGCATCTGGGGCTGGGAGGCAAAACCTCTTCCACTTATTTCTTATTTCCTCTTAGGAGGCAGGAACAGCAGTAGCAGGCCCCCACAGCAGTCAGCATTGGTAATGTGGGGCAAAAGAAGCAGCTGCTTTTGAGCCCCCTCAACAGACTGGGCCCAGGGCAATTCAAATGCCCCTTTTCCCCCAAGGTAAGATGAACCTGGTTTCTTAAAAATGGAACACAATTGGGTATCAATATTAAAACAACAGGATGGCCAAGAAGTATGAATAAAATGGTAGTGTTCCATTTAAAGCAGTATGTATTGTCAGCTTTTAATGAATGTTTATTGAATGGATGGACAAGAAAGACTCCCAAGCTTCGTTAGCAAGTGTAAATGTAACTGCAGCAGCCTAGAGAAATGAGAGCTTTTCAACTTCCCTCCCTTTCCTTCTTCTTTTACTCTTATCACTCTTCTTACTAGCTAAATGCAAGTCTTCCACAGGAGTTTTTAACAAAGATGAGACTGACCGCCCAGTCTCCATCAAAAGCCCACTTTACCAGACTCAGTAATTTGAAGAATAATTATTATCATCAGACTTGCTGGTGATTTTTGTTTTGTCCTTTATTGTTCAAGGGCAATTTTTCACATCATATTCATCTGCTAGAATCTAGTAAATGCTATAATGCACTGGGAATGCTGCCAAATTATTCTCATTGATGTCTTTTGAAAATTTTTGAACACTGCGGTATTGATTAGGAATTATCCTTTTTTATGAAAAATAAAATTTGAGAGACTTGTATTTTTAATGGTGCAATTATAGTCAGGTTTGCTTCAATCCTTAACTGATTTCCATAAACCACTGTGCCATGTGTTTGCTGCAGCTGCAGCACTATGTTTAATTTTAGTCCCTGCTGTTATAATTATAGAAACATAGAGCTACAGGACTTGGAATTAGAAGGTTCTTTTGAAATAATCTAGGCTTACTCTTTTATTTTATGTCTTTGTACCCATCTCTGCATTCCCTGTCTAAAATACTACATACAATTTGTTTCTGAAGACTGATCGTTTTAGAGGGTAGAGATTTCTAACCCAACATCAAAAAACACTTTTGAAAGAAAAATGTATAGAAAATATCTGACACTGACGAGAATAAATTTATTAGGAAACTCTTTAAGATATTTATGATTTCAAACATTAACAAGATAAAATAAAGGGACTTTGTAATCTGATGGAACTGTGTTTAAACACTTCATCTGTAACTATAGTAATCTAAACCAGGAGATGGCAAGCTTTTTCTCTGAAGGGTCAGATTATAAATATTTTAGTTTTGCAGCTCCTTTCTTGAGCAAGTACTCAGCTTTTTGTAGCTGGAAGTAACCATTGACAATACAAAAATGGGTGAGCTTGGCCAGTAGACTTTATTTATAAAAACAAACAGCAGAGTGGATTTGACCTGAAATTTATAATCTGCCAAAACCTGATACATTGTCATTTTCCAGATACAGAAACGTAAGAAATTTACTTAAATTTGCTTCCTGTGATCCACAATCATTTGATAACTAATACATTTACCTGCTCCATCCCCCTTTTACCTTTGACTTGTCATTTCTTCTGGATTAGAAACTGCATAATCCCATGTTCTAGCATGAAGTCAAGTCATAATAGTCATTTACCAATTGTTGGTAGAATGAATGAATGGATGGATGGATGGATGGATGGATGAATGAAAGGATGAATGAATGAAAGGATGGATGAATGAGTGAACCAAGATATGCTTAGGAAAACTCCAGAAAATTACAAAAATACAGATATCGTCAAAGAATAAAAGACTTGACAAGACTTTACTTTCCTTATCTATTTAAGTTTGCACAGCATAGTACTATTGTGCAAGTTTAAATATGTAAATCTGAGGTGTAATTTATACAAATATATTTTGAAAATGAGGTTTTTGCCGGCCATAATTTGAGATTTTGTCAAAAATGCAGAGGATTAGGAATTTAGACATGCCTTAAAGATTCATCTTGATAAATTGTTGATATCTGTGTTCAGTTGGATTGCAATGGACTAATTAATGGATCATTTCTCTCATGAAAGTTTATCTTAAGAGTAATCCACAAACAAGTTCCAAGCTGCAGCTGCAGGCTTCTGGAATACCAGAGAATGCTTTCATTCTATGTTAGTATAAGCACCTAGAAAAATATATTTCAGGTTATCTGAAATTCTTCCTGAATTTCTCAACCGATGACTAAACACTAAAGAATGAGAGGGAACATTTTTGCACCTGAGAGAAGAAAACAAGACAGAGATTAGTTTTTGTACTTTCTCCCCTGGGTGACATCTGCCAGTAACAAAAATTATGTCTCACTTTGTAAAACTGAGCAACGTCTGTGAGGAAAATCATTGACAGGCAAACACTGTCTTGCTAGGAAATAAGGAGCCCTGCTTTTGGAAAGCACATTTTCCCTAGATTTTCAAATGTAAGTCTGTGCCTAACAGATCAAGCAGCCTTGGCAACCTTCTCCAGCTGTGACAAGAGCAATAGAGAAAGATCCTCATGACCCCCGCAGCTTACATTCTCTGTCCTTGATTCTGCTCTCTGCAATTGTTTGGGGGTTGTTTTTAAGTAATATTGTGTATTTCCGGTCTCTTTGCTCTCTGCAGTCCCCAAGAATGTGTAAAGGACAACCACTACATGCTCATGGCTTATTGTAAGTTAGGAAAAAAAAATTTAAATATGTCAACCAATAATTCTATTTCCAAAGAGTTATTTGGAGATGCTGTAAGCTTTGTCAGGGACAACCATTGTCAAGGACACACTTGTAGCTGCTCAGCTACAATCTCTGGACTCTGTAGCATTGTTTTGCACATTCTTCAGGGTAACAATACTTCGTCCCTTGAGAACATCTTTAATTTTGTATAAATAATTCTAATTCATTCAGAGCACGTGAACCAAGGAGATGAGCAAGTAGCTTGCTCCAGTTTTTCATCAAGAGCTGAGATGTGCTGTTAAGTGGAGGTACTGGAGCTCGGGAGCTTTGAACACTGGGAAGAAGACCAGATCAGTTTCAAGGGCTGCAGTTTTCTAACCTGGCTTCTCAACAGGCTGTCAATACAATTTCAAAATGCTCACATTTCAGGAATGTTTTCGACTTGGGAATGAGTGTCTAACTAACCAAGGAAACCACTTTTAAGTAAATGTCTCTGTCATTTTGAAATTAACATTTTCTTTATAAAAAATCATATAGTGCTAACCATCTGTCATTCCTTAGTCTATGACTTTTATAAATATTATGTCACCAAACCACTTAACAATCTTATACAGCAGATACTATCTGTAATTTTATTTTCTAGATGAGCAAAATGAGGGAAACAAAATTACTCAAATTCAAACAGCTAGTTCGAGTGGTACTTGGGTGATCTCCCACTCTGATCAGCTCCAGAATACTTAGTATGTTTCTAAGTGGCATCAGTTTTACCTTTTTGTGGTTATGTCCCTTAGATTCCTGTCCTCGGTTCTTCTTCCTCCAACTCTGGATACAACAGACAAGTTTTATCAAGAAATATGGGTAGCATAAGCCCGAAGAAATAAACACTATGGGCAATGAAATCTTCAAAACTGGTACAAGGACTAAAGGAAGAAGAAGGGCAGGGAAGGTCTCCAGGTCTTCAGGAAGTCAGGCTACATCAGCAGCCTGAGACTATTCCACACCGCGAATGTCACATTTGTTAAAGCACACGTGACTTTGGCTTCTGCCAGAAGAACCTAAGTACGTCATCTGATTTTGTTCTAAATTCAGATGTCTCAAAACTATCTCTGGTGTGGACTCTAATAGAAAGTCCTGCTAGTAAAGATTCTGGAAAAATGGAGATCCCTTGTGGTTAGCTCCTGCCTTAAAATATAGCATAGGAGGGGATCAAGAGACTAAGTGGCCAACAGGCAGATTTAAAGTCAGAAAAGATATGTTCCAGAACAATTGATATTATGGCTGAATCATGAAAGGTCTCAAAGTTGGATATAGACTAGAATATGAAAGGTCTCTAAGTCAGATGCAATGTCAAATAATCAATATTTATTAGTTTTCTGTTACCTACCAACAGTGAAACAGGTGCTCTGGAATATATTACATTTATATCCAGCTTCCATATTTTAATATTGATTTGACTGTAAGCTTGGGATAGTCCATTCCTCCCACTTTAAATTCAATAGAAAGTAGTATGAATCCTGATATTAAGCAGGAGTGAATAAACAGAAGGAAAAGAAAAATGGAAACATGTAAATTGGTTTTTCTCTTCCTTCGTTCTCTCTGTATGACTGCTTTTAAGGCATATTTTTCAACGTGCTGTTTCTCATATAAATAAGCACAGAAAAGTGGCAAAAGGAAATGCATTTTCTCTAGCGTTTAAGGAGTCTGAGAGTTAAAACTTTTAAGTATTTATGGTTTTCATTTTAGACTCTCATGCAATACAGCGACCTAGAAAGCTTTATGGTAAAGTTCAAAAAATATTCCACAGAATGACTGGGGGATTATCTTTGGAGATGAAAAAGAAAATCATTTTGTAAATTATTTCTCTTTCTCCTTGTCCTCCTCCTCTTTCTTTTACTGATTCTTTTGAAAATTCATCCACTGAGGAAAAAATACTTAGGAAACATGGACTTCAAACTTTTCGGAGTCAACTAACATTTCTTCTTAATGACACTACCTGAAGAATAATACAGGAAATGTAACGTGTATAATGCTTAATTTTTAAAGGAAAGGTACAGTCAGGAATGAAAGTGTAGGCAGGCAGGAAGAGAGAAGAGGATGAAGCACTTTATTCATTCAGTCATTCATTCATTCACGTTGGTGTTCTCCCAGGCCCTGAGTTTTGAACCTGGGACCTTGGTATGTATAAGGGACTGCTCCCAAAGTGTAGTAGACCACTAGGCCACCAGGGAATGCCCCATGTGGATAATTTCATCTCAGTATAGCCTAGTTACAGTTACTACATTGTCCAGTGACTTTATATAATGGCGTTAAAGATACAGTTGAAATGTTTATATATTTCTTAGGTAGTTCTGTTTTTGTTGTTGCTATTGATTGTTTTCCTTGTATTTATGAGACCTGAGACAAAGAGATCACAAAAGGACTGTGGTCAAATCCATTTGTACACTGGGTGAGAGACCTTTGCAGAAAGCAAAACAATTATACTTGAGATCTGTATAATGACTGTGCTTTCATGTTATGTCAGTGTACTTTACACATTCCTCACTGAAAGGAATAAATATCTAAATCATCTGAAGTTCCATTTGTTATAGGAGTCATTTTAAAATGCCACCTCAAACAAGAAGTAAAAGCAATTTCAGAGCAAGGTAGGGGTTCCAGGAGGACTGATTTAAACAAAGAACATGATGAAATGAATAGACAATAGGTACAATCGTGTCGAGTAAAGTGAATATTGTGCATCAATTTATTATTTGTGTATGAAATCATTAATCCTCCCTACAACCCAGGTAAACAGGTAACATTTTTCTAGCCCCATGTTGCATATGAGAAAAAGTGAGAGCTACACTGAGATAAACAACTAGTCTAAGGTCATATAGCTGATAAATGACAAGCCTGATTCTAGAAGCCTGTTTCAGTCCTGATAAACAGCAGAATGAGAAGACTAAAACCAACATTTACATTGAATTATAATCAGATTTTGTTCTCCACCACTGCTCATTGACTGTTTACTATCAATCTATGGGGTATTACCCCTCCCCTTGCTTTGGCATTTTATTCCAAACTCAGTGTCATGCCCATATTATTCCTCTCTCCATTCTTGACTACTGTGTAACCTGTGGAACAAAAGTAGTCTTCTAACCAGTGACAACACTATCTAATTCGCAGGTTCCACACCAGACCAAGTGAATTAAAATTCCTGGGAGTCAGATGCAGCTCTCTGGTTTTAATAAACCCTCCATGAAATTGTGACACAGCTGAAATTTAAGAACCACTGCTGTGGGCGATCCACCTCCTTGACTGACCTCTTATTTCTCTGAACTCCTTTTCTCAGGGGTGCTTCCTCCACACAGCCTAAGGAACTCCCTCCTATATTGCCTAAATCTTCCCCAGTGCCCTTCTCCATAATCAGTGTCATTCATTTGCTCTCTAAACTCTATTATCTTTCCAACTCACCCCTTTCTGTGCCTTTTCTACCCCACTGTGACTTCCAATACATCATTTTGATCTCTCACACCCTTACAGCCCCTCTCCCTTCCTTAAATTCCATAGCTAATTATTATAATCACCTGTCAGGACCCCCACAAGAGCAAGCCTTAGACCAGGGATCAGAGTTGGGGTATATCAAGGCAGTGAATTGTCTCTGGCGCCACTCAGCCTAGCAAAGGAATGAAATCATTCAGATCAATAAGGAAAACCCACGGAGAAGTCTGACATGTGGGGTGTTTTCTACATGTAGTACGTGAAAAGGTCAGATCCTCTGCACCAAGGAACAAAGGAATGGCAATGCTTAAAGAAGCCCACCAATAACTTCAAAGGACAATCCCACTTTGCTCAACCAGGAACTGAAACCTGGCCTGACGACCCTTGCTCCATCCTCCTTGCCCACCATGTGTGTTTTTTCAGTAAAAACCCAGGCCACCGGTTTGACAAACCTGGTCTGACCTCCCTTGGTTGCCTTCATTCCTTTTCCCTCTAATTAAATCTCTGCTTGCTTACTCGCCTAACTCTGTCATGGGTTCTTTCAGCTACTTGAACCCCACATCACCCTATTAGGAAAATGCTTGAATACCTAGCCCTCTCTATTTTTGCTGTCCTCCTTTGTTCAGACTATAATGATGGTTAGATCTAACTCTTTCTACCCTGTACTCATCCATGTGTAGCAGAACATTCTCAGAGAAAACACACAATCATCTAACAACTCTCAATTTGTTATGGCTGAGCCTCCAGAAGACTGACAGCCGGGCACTCAAAGGCAGAGAAAACAGCGCTTTATTGCAATCACTGGTGCTGGCCCAGGGGTATTGTTACCCAAAACTGAGCAATGAGGGGGCTAGAGGAGCTCCTTTTATACTCTGAGGTGAAGATTCATCTCCTTGGCTACGTGTGGTTTCTACTGGTAACTATTATCATTATGTACAGCTGTAGAGTGGGGAGGCTATGCTTGCTTGTCTTCAGTCATGATAACAGGACATAGCTGCAGTCTCCATAGAACAGTAACAGGATATAGCTTTAATCTCTATAGAACAGCAACTAAATGGCTACAGTCTCCATAATACTGTGGAAAATTCCTGGCAGACTAACTGTTGCACTGGGCTCAAGGAAAAGGTCTTCTACCACAAATTTAAATATATTGCTGCAAATCTAAAATTTTCCCTGAAGATGCCTGACAGTTTTGCTACATATTGCCAACCCATTCAGTGTCCCACTTTATATAGATGACTATGTTGTACCTTCTCTATTCTCAAATCCTGAACACCTCCCCATCTTCACTTTTAACTGATGATCTTATTTTACATTACATTAAGAAAATAGGGACATTCAGAAAAGACTTCCTCAGATACATAATCTTCATTTTAGTATAGTCACTTGATGTTTATTTTTCCTTCCCTTGCTCCTGAGACAGGCAGAATGGGAGTCCGGAACTGGCTGTTCCACTGCACTTTGTCTCCAAATTTAAATATTAATTTAATATTAATCACTTGGTTAAGACCACTGACTTTATAATCCATTAACTTCCCCATTGTGGTCTACTTGCCAGGTCCCCTCTTTCTCTCACTGAAATCATAAATATCATTAACTTCCCCATATTTATGATTGTTAATGCATCTGTTTCAATCACCTCATTTCTCATCTCCCCTAAAATTATGTATAAACAATAGTTTCCATTCCCTGATCGAATTAAAATAATAAAGTATGTCCCAAGAAGAAAAAAAAAAGGCAGATGGGGCAAGGACAGTGGATTACAGCAAAAATGGTTGTTAAGTAATGCTGTGTTTCTTGAAGTTTCATTACAGAAGATGGGTACCTAGGAAGAGACTATCTTACTAACTTCTGCCTTCAATTAACACTCTCCCACCCCAGGCCATATACCTATCCTGGAATGTGGGCTCTCAAATCTCTGATCTATAGGAATCTGCAGCTCAGGCTGGAAAGTTTTATCTAACCCTAGTGCCACTCAATACCAAACTTATCAGTCACAACCCCATGGCTTCTGAGTCCCTTTTGGGGGGAGGATATTAAGTAACCTATGTTCTTAGCATTTTTTTTCAGGTATTCTTAGACCAGGATAAAGAACAAAGAACAATGACAGCCCTCAAATATTTCAATCACTAGAATCTCTCATTTAAGACCACTGTTACAGTCGCCCCCTCTGTCCCCAACTGTGCAGAAACTGCTTAAAAACTTCAACCCCTTACCACCTAAATGAGCAGCTTTGCACTCTACCCACTAACTGGCTCTCCTATGTGCATGGGTCCTCTCCTCTACCACCACCACCAAAAAATAAAACATATAAAGCATTGCTTGGCCTTCGGTTAACTTCCACAAATAACTCACATGGCCCTTTGGCTGCTCCCCCCACACCGCCACACCCAAACTGTTGCATTCCTGCTTAAAGTCATTGCCTCTGCCCCTTCACTGGATGGTTGTTGCTCAAATTGTGGACTTCGAGTTAGCAACATTGAAATCACCTGAAGTGTGTTAGTTACACAAAGCCTCGATCCTCATCATTCCACCAAACAACTCTTTGTTCAGTGTCAGTGACCTCCATGTGACAATTCTCCGTATTCTTGACTTATTGGCAGTACTTTGCAGTTAATCAGTCTCTCCTATGATGTATTTCCTTCACTTGCCTGTCAATTCTCTCTCCTGAACTTTATGCCATTATCAGTGTTTTCTCCTTCCCAGTCTCCTTTTCAGGTTCCTTCCCTTCTCCCCACCCTCCTACAGGTGGAGTGCTCTAGGCTTACTCCTTGTTCATATTTCCCATAGATGTTACTTTCATTCAGTCCCTTGACTTTAAACACCAAGTGTGTTGCAGACAATTCTCAAACATGTATCTCCAGCCCAGACATCTATCCTGAATCTCAAGTGTGTCTTTATGCTCATATACCGAATAGTCATTTGGAGCCCCAAAGACATCTCAAGCCTAGCAGGTACAAGATAAAACTGATATTTTCCCATAAATTATCCTTATCTATAAAATAGCAAATTCTATCCATGGACTAATACTTCACAACTCTCTTTTCCCCACACAATCCAGTAAATAATGTTAATTTTATCCTCAAAACATGACCAGATCCTCACCACTGCTTACTCTCTCCATTGTTACTGTGCTGGTCCGGATCAGCATCGTTTTTCATGGTGATGCCAAGATCAATTCCTTGGTCTCCCTGCTTCTACACTTGCCCCTCACCACCCACTATAATCTATTATGAAAAATCAGCCAGTAATTCTTTTTTAAAATATCAGACATACCATGCTCTTCCCTGTAGTGGGTTCTGATTTTACCCAGAGAAAAATCCAGATTCCACACAGTGGTCACATGGCCATTCTGCCGTTTCCTATGATTCCTCTTGTTCAGTCTGCCCCAGTCATATGAGCTTTGTTGCTATTTTTGGAAGATACCGAACTTACATCACGTAGAGCCTTTGCACTTTCTATTGTTTCTGAAATGTTCTTCTGCTTGACTTATTCATGTTCATAGAACTTCCCCCAGCACCTCTGGGTTAAGATTGGAGCCCCTTTGGACCAGTCCTCTTTATCTTTATCCTCTTCTACTTTGTTCAGTTGCACTTATCACATTGTAATGTACTATACATTTTACTTATTTCTTATAATTATTGTTTATCTGTTTTACCCTGCTAAGATGTAATCTCTAAAAGGACAGAGATATTGGATATGTTCCAACTGCTTTAGAACACTAGTACAAAAATATAGATGTTTAATGAATTAGTAAGTGATTGAGTGAGTAGGAACGATGAGTGTGACTTATAGTTGTAATATTACTCTGATGCAAGAGAAAGCACATTGAATTGGAAGTCAGAAAACCTGAAATGAAATTTGGGATATGCCATTACTATCTGTGACTGCAGATAAGTCACTAAAGCTTTCTAAGCTTCATATTGCATATATATCAAGGAGGAATTATGGTACTTAGTTTATTAAGGGTTTTTTTTTTTTGAGATAATATTTGAGAAATTGCTTGGAAAGTGTAAAGTAAGGAACCATATAATCTGAAGTGGGACAATTGTGAGCATGAAAAAGGGCATTCTGATTAATTATAAATGTAAGGCGGAAATAAGCCTTGGGGAGTAAGCCTCAGGAAATAAGCCTCCACTAAACTTACTATCTCACCAGCCTAAGCCCCAAGCTATAAATAACTTCTGCTTATCTCAGCCACCAACAGACCTGCCCTGATCCTACTAAATGGAAAAATGGAAAAATTCCAGAGACCCACCTCTGCCTTACTCTAGCCCACCTGGAAACCTCTGCCTATAAAATCTGTAACTCACTCCTGTTCAGGGTGCCAGTCTTTGGAGATCACGCCACAAGTACCCACTGGCGTTAAATAAAATCCTTTCAACTTTCCAGAGTGTGTAAAACCTGTTGCTTTCCACTGGCCAAACCTATTTTGTTGTAACAAATGGAGTAGATAATACAAACTAAGACATAGTTATCCTATACGTATCAAATTCTGTTGGATTTACCATATATGTATATATATATTTGTCATCACTACCCTAGTCCAAGTCATCTTCTTTCACCTGATCACTGTAATAGCTTCCTGTCCTATACTGTCTTGTTCCCTATCCTTCCCAGCTCATCCTGAATAATTTTATTAAATGTAAATCATATCAAGTTCCTCTTCTGCTTCAAATGATCCAGGGACTTTGCATCTCACTCATAACAATATCTCAATTACTCAGCATGATCCATTATATCTCTGACCTTATCTCCTTTGATTTCTCCCCATATTTGCTCCACCAAAACTATTATTCCTCCAATGTGCTGAGCATGACTCTGCCTCAAGATTTTCGGTCTTACTATTTTCTCCACCTAAAATTTCTTTCCCTTCCAATATCCTTTACTTCTCTACTTAAATATCACTATCATCCATATAATAAAATAGCAAGTCCTTCTTCTGAACTACACTGACACAGGCATTTTTCTACCCTCCTTATCTGCTTCATTAACTATATTTTTCTTCATAATATGTACTATCACTTAAAAGTGCATGTTTTGTATGATTTATCTGTTCTCTCTCTTAAAATAATAACAATAAGAACTCTTCCTTTTCAGTTGCTATATCCCATAACCTGAATCAATTTCTGGCACCTAATTGGCAGTCTGTATATCTGCTGAATAAATGAATGGATCACAGAAATTGAATGCATGATTAAATACAAATCAGATATAAGTCTACTTGCTTAAAGCAATAGCAACAAAGCTAGGAAATGCAAGTGCATTTATCCCAATGAATTCCTTTCAAAATGCTTTCACAGTGTTTGAGACACCCCTTGATGTGGTTTGGTATGTGAGAAAGAAGAGTATTAAGACCACTGTGGTGGTGATGCAAACAAGAGAAGTCAGAAAGCACAGGGTATGCCAGCTAGTGTTACTCCACTTGAGTTCATACAGAGCCATGCAAAGAGCCCCAAAGCACATTCTCTTTTTAAAAGAATTCAGTATTAGTTACTTCCCTAATTTAGACTCACCATAAGAACAAGTTTCTAAATACAATTTAAAGTCACAAATGAAGTGGTAGCATAAGGATGACATACTTTGCAGTCGATTCAATAGTTTATATATTTAACCTGGAAACAGCCTTACAGAGTAAGCTGCATACAATATATGAGAACAACATAAAGAAACGTAACTTTTTGACAAGAGACTCCTTAAAAGCATCTACTTTCTAAATCGTCGACTCTATCACACAAATACTGGAAATGAAATATGACCTATAAACAACACAAAATAGTCAGTTAGCTATCTTTTTCAGCTGTATTTATTTGCATATATGTGGCATGAATATTTAAAGACTTAGTTAAATGATACTGTGCAGATTCCATAATATCTATTGTTTTATGAAGATTTGGGAAAATTATATAAAATCTCTCCTTTCAAAGTTGATCTAGATTTTACCATCATATATAAATAATACACCTGAAAAAAAAAAAAAAAGGTGAAGAGAATATAATCAAAATAGGGGAGGGAAGAAGCAAGGAAATATTCAAATTTGGGGTGCGGAGCAGTAATACAGGAGCTGCAGCAATATGTCATTTCAGTCTCAAGTTTTCTATGAAAATACAATTTAGAAGTTGAAAGAAGATATTAAAGAAGACAGAATTTTGAAAAGTGAACTAAAGATCACACTGGGCAAATTTAACTGTTCGTATGTGTATTGTCCAAATATATTAATTAATTAATTAATTAATATCATATTAATTTTTCTTTCTTTTGATTTAATATCCAGGAAATCACACATTTAATAACATGTAAGAGCTTCATGAAGAATTTGGTAACATGGAATCTCATGTACATAATGCATGTTCTAAGTCGTGAGCAGATGACTATGTTAGTCTACAAAGAATTTACAAAGTCAATACCCTAACTTCAGTGTAATAACCAAATGAAACATAGCAACTTAATAACTTGACATATTTCATAAGTAAGTCATAATTTATTTTATAATGCATGGTAGTCAAAATAAGTGGATAACTATTTAGGGAAATATAACCATTGATACAATTTTTATTGTTCAAAATGGAAAATTGGGTGTCTTTATTCTTGTATTTGCAGTGAAGGCGCTCTTCCTCATAAATAGGGATATTCTTACCTCAATAAATAACAGGCAATGATAACTTTCAATAGAACAAACTTCTCTCAAGTGCTTGAATGTTAAAACCATGGTTTTCCAGAACTTGACTGACTTGTGTCTTACTGACCTACATTGCAGGTCAAAACTCAGTTATCTAAAGATACATCTGAATCTAGTTCATTTTTCAGGATCCATTAGGAATCTACAAGCACTTTAAATGTTTCTGGCTTATTTCTGAAATACATAGTCAAGATAAATGTTCATACTCATTTTAAAAATTCTCCATACTAAAATTGATTCAGCTAAGATCTCCCTATTGCACAGAATTAGGACTCTTGAAGAACTATGTGTTTTTTACTGGACTTTTCCCTGGGTAACATTTGGATTTCTCCACAGGTAGCCCTTCAGCCTTTATGGTGGAGGCATGGTCTTCCATTCCCATGTGTTACAATGGGCCTTTGATTATTCTTTGCAAATGTCAACCCAGACTTCCATTTGATTTATTATTAGAGCATATGGCTCCTCTTTAAATCAGTGATAGAGAATTTCTTTAGACTAAGTTCTTGTCAGAAAGTGTAATCTTAAACTTTCACTTCTTAACTGTCATCAAAAGTGTAGCAGCAAGAAATTTTATTTATTATGTGTGGGACTTAAATTGGATGTGCCTTTCCTCCATATAGTCTACACTTTTTTCTCTATTTTAAAAATTAATTTTATTGAAGGAAATTTGTATCACAACATCTTATAGGTTTAAGGTATGCATCACTGTAAATAGTATATACTAAATTAAGTTCACCAACACCATTTCAGTTCTTCCTTCACCATATATTTTCTATAATTTTTATCATCAATAATAGCTTAAACTTTATTCCAGGATAATATTCTAAGAAGCTAATTTAATCCTTAGAAGAAACCTGTGAGTTAGATAAAATTATATTTTCTGCTTTATAAATTGAGATAAAGCAATTTGTTCAAGGATATATAACCAGAAGGTGACAAAGTTGGGTATCAAACTCAGGCAATTTGTCTCCACTGCCCATGCTCTTAAACTTTATATGATACCATGCATAGCTAGCCATCCACTTGTAGCAGACTATTTAAGCTCCTTAATAGGAGCTCTTCTTTAGTTTTCTTTACTTTTGCTTTGGCATTAAACTATTTACTATATTGAAGGTCATCTTAAGGATTAGGCTTAAGAAACTGATAACTGGACTTGATAAAAAAAATTTCTCTGACATAGTTCACTATATCACACCATGTACCTTTCAGGAAAATTAATTTCTCTCAGGAATCAGAAATGAACAAAATAAAATAAACATTTTATTCTACCATGAGAATAACATTTCCTCATTTTCATGCTGTGTACACTTTTGCTCCACCTCTCTTATCTTTGCCATCTGTGTCTTGTACATTGATCTTATTTATTACAGTCTTTTTTTTCTACATTTAACTCCCTTGTTCTGATATTTGTGCCACTTTAACTTTAAATCTATTTCTGAGAGCAAGCACATAACCAAATTATAATTGTTACTAATAGATTTGGTAAGATGGAAATGTTAATTTATTTGAGAGAATATGATTTAGTAGTCCTAATAAAGAGATGTACTATTTCAGTGAAGGTGAAGTACTATCATTATTCATATTCGTTCAACTAGAATTTTATGTAACTTCTTGCGACACTGAGTTTATAGTTCCCCAGGTTTCCCCTTCTACTGTAGTAGTGTCTGGGAGACTTTTGGCTTACATTCACAAGGTGAGGGGAGATGGGGAAATTGGAGCCAAAACTCCTACCTTTTCTGGAAAGGAGTGGAATAGAACAATAGAACCTTTCCATGACTGTAGAAGGAGAAGGAGCTCTGTAAGAAGATGAAAGAAAAAGATGAGAATATGGTTTAAAACTCATAATTAATAATAAACAAATCCTGGAATAAACTATGCAATCAAAATACTCAAGAATAAAAGTCCTAAGCCTTCACCTAAAGGAATTAGAAAAATAAGGAAAAAAATGAAATCAAAAGTAAACAGAAGAAAAGAGATGATAAAATTTAGAGAAGGTATCAAGATCAAAAAGAATACACAAAAAAATCAGTTAAATCAAAAACTTGTTCTTTGAATAGATAAACAAAATAGACAAACCTCTAGCCAGACTCACAAAGAGGAGAGAAAACACAAATTAATAAAATCAGAAATTAAAGAGGAGAAATTATAACTTATAATGCAGAAATAAAGAAATTTATAAGAGATACCATGAAAATCTTTATGGCAAAAAATTGGATAACTTAGAGGAAATGGACCAAGTCTTGGAAATATTACCATTCCAAGACTATATCATGAAGTAGCAGAAAAACCTGAACAAGTAGATAATAAGCAAGAAAGTTAAAGCAGTAATTAAAATCCTCTACATAAAATAAGTTTCAGACTAGATGGTTTCACTAGTAAATTCTACTAAACTTCCAAAGAATCAATACTAATCTTTCTCAAACTGTTCCAAAAAACTGAAGTAGAACACAGACTTGCAAACATTTTTATGGTGCCGATATCACCTTCATTCTAATATTTGACAGACTTCACCACCGCCAACAACCAAAAAAAATGGATCAGTATCTTTGATGATGATGAAAAAATCTTCAATATAATACAACCTAACTGAATTTAAAATTTCAGTAAAAGAATAATACACAATGATCAACTGGGATTTATGTTAACATACAAGGATGACTCAAAGAACACAAATCGTAAGTGTGACAGACTACATTAACAAATGAAGGGACAAAACCATACTGTTATCTCATTGATGCATGAAAGATATTTGATAAGATTTGACACCATTTAATATTAAAACCCCTCCTAAAAAATAGGCACAGATAGAATGTGTCTATTTCAACATAATAGAGACTATATATGATAAACCCACAGTCAACACCAGTGGTGGTAAAACTGAATTCTTTTACTCTAAGATCAGGAAAAAAGACCACACTCTCCTCACTACCATTTAATATAGTGTTGGAAGTCCTGGCCAGTGCAATTAGACAAGAAAAGGATATAATTAGTAAACCCAATTGGAAAGGAAGAAGTGAACCCATCACTATTTTCAGATGACATGATAATATAGAGAGAGAACCCCAGAGGCCCCAGTGAACAAATACTGGTAGAAGCAACAAATGAATACAGCAAAGTGGCGGGCTGAAAAATTAATATTTGAAAACCTGTTGGATGTGTATATGCAAGTATCAAACTTGCAGAAAGCAAATCCAAGAAAACAATCAACTTACAATTGCATCAAAAATAATAAAATACCTTGGAAAAAAACTTAACCAAAGAAGTGGAAGACTATTCAGAAAACTATAAGGCATTGTTAAAATAGAAGAGTACAAAAGAAATGCAAATATATTCCATGCTCATGGATTGGAAGAACTAATATTGTTTAAATGGCCATATTACCTAAAGCAATATTCAGATTTAATGCAACCTCCCTCAAAATCCCAAAGATAGTCTTCACAGAAATAGGAAAAAAACATGAATTCATTTGGAACTGTAAGAGACCCCAAATGACAAAAACAATCCTGAGGAATGAGAACAACAATGGAGGTGTCATGTCCTCTGATTTCAAACTGTATTGCAAATCAACAGTAATCAAATCAGCATGGTATGGGAATAAAAGCAGACATACAGATCAACAGAGCAGAACTGAAGGTCTGGAAATAAACTCACATAGATATGGACAATTAATTTTTGACAAAGGGGCTAAGGACATACAATGAGGCAAGGACAATCTCTTTAATTAATGGTTCTGGGAAAATCGACAGCCATGTGCAAAATGTTGAAACTAGACCACTGACCTAATGCCATAAACAAAAGTTAATTCAAAATGGATTAAAGATTTAGATGCAAAGCCTGAAACCATAAAATACATCAAAATGGATTAAAGATTTAGATGTAAAGCCTGAAACCATAAAATACATAGAAGAAAATTTAGGCAAAACACTCCTTGGCATTGATCTAGGAAATGTCTTTGGGAACTCAACTCCAATGTAAAGGAAATAAAACCCAAATAAACAAATGAGATCACATCAAACTAAAAATATTCTGCATGGTAGAAACTGTTATCAAAACAAAAAGACATCATATGTCCAACCAGGAATTAATATCCAAAATACATAAAGAACTCATGAAACTCAGCAACAGAAAAAGAAAAATTCCAGTTAAAAATGTATAGATGATCTTATCAGACACTTCCCCAAAGAAGATATGCAGATGGCAAATAAGCCCATGAATAGATGTTATCTGTAGGAAAATGCAAATCAAAACAATCAGGTATTGTTTCATACCTGAGAATGGTCATTATGCAAAAGATTGGAAACAAGTCTTGGCAAGGTTGTGGAGAAAAAGGAACTCCTATACACTATTTTGGGAGCATAAAATGGTGTAACCATTATGGGAAGCAGCTTGAAGATTCCTCAAAACACTGAGAAAGGAAATCGATATTGTTAGGCTGGCCCAGAAGGACAAAATGGCGGCCCAGAAGGACAAAATGGCGGCCATACCCGGGAAAAAGGAAGCTGACGAAACCACACCTGGAATCACAAGAGCAATCCCCAATCGCCACGTATGAAGCCCGCAAAATTCTTTTGCATAAAGATCGCGCTTCCCTTTGTTGGGGCGCGACTTCCCCGGCCCTCGTTCTGCAGACCGGAGAACCTCGCCCGGGTGCGCAAACCCCGATAAAGCCCTGGCTATTCGACTTTTAGTCTAACTGACTTTCTTTCCTCGCGGAGCTCAGAAAAAACCTTTCAGATATGATCTATTCATTTGTTGGTATTTACCCTGAAAACACAGCAACATTAATTTGCAGAGATATATGTACCTCCCCACCCCCCATTCATTGCGGCATTGTGTACCATAACCAAGACCTGGAAACAACTGGTGTCCATCTTAGATAATTGGATAAAGAAGATACTGTATATATACCCAATGGAACACTTACTACTCAGCTTTCAAAAAAGATTAAATTCTGCCATTTATAGCATATGGTTGGACTTAAAAGGAATTTGCTTAGTGAAATAAATCAGAAGGAGAAAGATAGACATCATATGACGTAACTCAGGTGTGGTACATCAAGAAACCAAGCAAACGAATCAAACTAAATGAAAAATAGTCTTTTTGTCAATTAAAAAATAAATGGTTGGAGGGAGAGGAGTGTGGTGGGCAGTCAAATCAGATAGAGGTGATTAATTGTATTTTGAAGGAAGAACTGAAATGGTGATGGTGAATTAAATTTAATACATAAGATGTGGATTGGCTATGATGCATACCTCAAATCGATGTAATGTTATGATGCATTTATTTATTTAAGTTAATTAAACTTTAAAAAATCTGGAAATAGGTGTAGTTGTGGTCATTTTAAGGCTCTGCATTCAAGGGTATGAAAGCCTGCATCCAGAAATGGAAGCAATTTGATGAAAAGAAAGTAATCTAGAATCTAGGCCTGAGTGTATGGACTGGAGAAGAGACATCCAAAGAGCAGCTAAGAGGATATGGCCAGAAGGCAAGTAGAAAACTGGGGAAGAGTTACAGTGGAAGGGAGGGACCAGTATGTTTCAGCTGTGATTTGGCCCTTCTGCCTGGAATCATAATACAACATTCAGAATGCCTAATAGGATTTCCTATAGGGCACAGTGAGAGTCATGGAAAGAAGAGGGAAAAGTCTTCCAGAAAAGAACAAAGGCATACAAATAAACTCACTGTGCGGCAAATTTATAAAAGAACAAACTGATTGCCTTTGTTGGAGAATAACGTGAGGAAAAGCAGAAAGTGATACGTGATTTTATTCACTTTAACACTCACTTAAGGCTTGATTTGGATCACTTACTATGCCAAGTGCCTTACACAGACCACACTGAATCATCCCAACAATCCCTAAAGTAGTTAAAATGATAATCTCCATTTACATATAAGGAAGTGGAGAAACTAAGAGATGATAGATCACTTGTGTGAAGTCTCACAGAGACTCTGCCAAGACCAGACCAGCCCTCCACACCCACAGCCTGACTCCAGAGTTGACACTCAAAAAACCAGGCCCTGCAGTTTCAGACCTGGTTAAGGAAGGGTCTTTGCTGTAAATGCATCCCCACCATGCCTGGGTGGTATTGGCTTATTCTTAGCACACTTTAGGTTTTGTCAGTTAATGAATTTCCTGCTTGTACATCTGCAAACCTGCTTTATAGTTTTTTAAGGTGCTTCCCTCAACAAAAGGAGGAAAGAGATATCATGGTAGGCATCAAGAGAGTGTTTCTCAAAGAGGAGATTCTTAATAGAGAGCAATGACAGATGGCTTAATGGAGACGTTCCCATGTTGCATGGAATTTGGGGCCCACTCTCAGGTTTTGTGGCATTGCATGAATGTCTGTCGTGTCCAGTGTGTTCCTGAGAAGCCCTTTGGTTCCTGGATCGCCTTACCTGTGCACATCAGTTTCACCACTAATAAAATTACAGCGATACTAAAGCTCTATTTCCCCACAGGATCCTTGGGGAGACTACTTAGGAAAATTCCCTGGTCCTTTAGAGAAGAACGCTATTATTATCCCTGTTATTGCTATGGCATTATTGCGTGAATGATGCCCCTTATTGGATTTAGGACAAAAGAAGAATCTGTATGTTTATTCATAGACTAAACACCCTAAGTGTAAAGGAAAATGTATTGTTTCTTCATGTCATACTTGGAGAATACACTTTAAAAGCAGAGAATATTTTAACAAGTAAAGGAGGCATTTCATTTCTCATCAAATAGTAATTATTATGCTATTATTGGTTTTTCTCCATCTGAAATTACCACTATGAATATGCTCCTTTCTTCATGAATTTAATTCATAGCCTTTCAACTGTCACTCAAAGCTCCTGTCATTAGCCATGCATCTTCAGTGCTGCGCTCATTCATCTAGAAATAACTCCATTTCCAAATATGGAAAAAAATCATCAAAGATAAATTGTCATATGTGTATGTATATATACATACATACATATGCAAACCTGATCTTGGTGATATTTGTATGCTTAATGGTAAGTTTAAAAAGACGCTATGTAACTGAGAGTGGCGAGACTGACTGGTGACCATTTTAGACACGGGTGGCCCCCTCATTGGTGGTAAAGAAGGAATGCTAAGCAGGACACTGCCAGATCTCACACTCAGGGACCTCAGGGGTTGATTAATGAACCGTCTGGGAGAGATGCTGTCACACATAAAGTCAATGTCAGATAAAACAAAATATTCTTCATAAATCATGCAAAGTCAGGATGCTGCCATTTCCACTAGCCTGACAAAAATCTCTTAATGCACATCAGCTGTCTGTCCTGCTCAATCAAAGAGAAACAAGAACTCTCCAGGGAACAATCATCCGATATTCAAAGCCGTCTTTCCTTTTTCTTTTTTTTTTTTTTTCCTTCTGAGTCTCTTTGTTTCTGGGCCCTTTGGCATTCCTCCTTGACAGAAATTTCTAGGCCTAACTTCCTTCCCAGTATCCATACTGTGGAGGACCTAATAACCTGACACTGACAGACTGACAGATGCAATTAAATTTTGACTGCAATAAACTCACACCACAGTGTTATCTCAGCTTCAATTTAAGACCCATTACAAAGTCTCTGTCACACACACACACTTTCTTAAAGGCCATTTTCCTAGGTATCAGCAAAAGACAGAGGTTTTGGGAATGGCGTACCGAAGGCTCTGAAGTCAGAGATCTACTTGAAGGCTTCCCACCACGGACCTAATAGACAGTTTATGGATGACAAAGGTGGTGGCTTCGAGGTCCCAATCTTTAACCTGTGTGCACATAAAGAAGGATGCAATGTTCTCGCTAGAATCCTGTCCACTCTCCTCCTTTAACTGAGCACGCCTCTCTTTCAGACATTGCTAAGAACAAACAAAAGAGCCTGGGCTGTTCATGAGTCACTCCCTCTGTCAGAACCACATCCTGCCTGTCCTGCCTGTACTGCCTCTCCCACCCCAGCAGCCTTTCCTTTATGCAAAAGAAATGTTTAACTCCTCCCTGAAGCAACAATTCCGACTCTGATCTCTGCTCTCTGCTCCCCCGTCAGCTTTCCAATCATGGATAGGAGTAGTTTCGATCTTGCATATCTGACATATTTCTGTTTGCCACAGAAATGCCCTTTCTCCGATGATAAGAAATGCATCCTAATGATTTCCACATACCTACCCTTCCTCAGAAAGTTTTCAAGAAAGAGAGTTCCTAAGAGTGTATGTGCTAGCAGAAAAGGAATATTATAATAATGCCTCTATCAGACATATTGAGCTGTGCCTAGCTCTGAGGAGGGCCCCCAGAGAGATTAAAGGCAAATTTCCTTTCCTTGAGGAATTTTCACTTTTATGAGGGCTGCTTTTAAGTTCTCTAATTGTTAACTCTAGATAGCAATATTTACCCGTTTTAGAACAATTGGCATAAAAAATATTAAAATACTTTTTCAGATACAATTCCATGTTTTGTTTTGTTTTTTTTAAACAATACACAAGGTATTGGAGTCTCAATACCTTACTTACACTCTCCAACTGGCAGGGGAAGGGAAGGTATAGTGTAATTTTCTCGTCCTGAGTGCACTAACTTCTTTGTATTACCGGTCTTTATAATCTGAAAGGAGACTTATTTCCAGGGTCTTGCCTATGTAAAGTTGCTAACACACTCTAAGCTGAGCAGGTGCAGAACTATCACTTGGAGTAATCATTTTGATAGGATTCTGCCTGCCTTCAAAGCATACATAGCTCTCATTTAATGTTCCATCTTGAATCTTCTGCAAAGAAAAATGTTTTTTAATGTGTACATAGATCCTTAAGAATGTGTGCCTAGGAATACAAACAAATATGATGACCTACTAGACACTGATAGCTAAAGTTTTTGTAGTGAGAATTGATGTCTTGGAGACTCAAAAAGAACTGTAGTGGGGGAAATTCTACTTTAAAAATTCATATTCCTGATACAGACTTTCTCTCAGATGCCAAACATCTATGTGCAAAGCAAAATTTTCATTCAGTTGCCTGGATAGGCTTAGAATGGATCTTTGGATTTGCTTAATAGAGCTGAATGTCAGGGTATAAAATACTGTTATATGCCTGTAAAACATACTCACCATTTAGCCCCATCAAAGTGTGTGTCTTTGAGTTGACTCCAGTGTGATACTTCTCCTCCCATTCACTTCTTTTTTGTCTTTTTTCTTCTTCCCTTTGCATTTCAGAAAAATTATGCTATTTCTGACAGTCGATTTAAGGGCAATGACCTAGTTTCAAGCAAGCGCAGGGTTTTGAGGTTGCTGGAACTAGTCAAAACAAGTTGCTTGCCTAAGACCATGTACTTTGTCATAGAAAAAGTAAATTTAAGAAGCTGTGGAAAAGCTGTAGAACAAAAAGCAGGAGTAATTGCTTCTATTGGTTGTGGCCTCCAACTCAGGGTCTAGAAGGAGTGTGCAGTGCTCCCTCCAGTGTGAAATGAAATGTGAAAGGGACCAGTAAGGGCCACACTCAGACACAAACAAATTCCTGGCAGTGAGCAGGCTTATGCTGTGCACTGTCATAAATCATCTACAAAAGAGCGTCAGAGCGTGCAAGACCCCACTTCCGAGACAATGATTCAGACTCCTTCTAGAAGGCTGGAATTCCTCTCTGGAAATTCACAATTTCACATCGATGGATGTGTGCAGCGGGAGTGTTGTAAAGCAAAATGCAGTGGTGATTTGTCAGAGTTTACAACTTTTTTACCTACTGTAAGAAGAAAATGGCTGAAGTTATGTTTTCTGCAAAATAGGCAGCAACTGAAAATGCTTGCGACGTTCAGATTGCCAGAATTACAATGATTTACTGCAGGAGTATCCCTTTGGGCTTATCAGATACTCTTTCTTATTATGGTTTTGTTAAATATAAATGTAGAGACTAAAAAATAGCAACTTGTCCACATGGGTACAGATACTTTCTTGATATTAAGTGACCTATTTGAATGTTTCTTTTTAAGCAGAAGACTTTTATTACTTTTGCTTCATCTTCGTAAGTTCAAAGCCTTTGTTCAAATGAATGTTTTCATCTTAATGTGTAAATTATCTCCTCTGAGTTTCTTTCCCTGCTTTGCCAATGTTTTTCATTTTATTCTATTTATAAGGAAGATGTCAAGGTGCTTACATAGCATTTGATAGGAATCTGCATTAAAATTGCCTCGTTATTCAAGTTAAGTGTAACATACCAATTTATAATTTTAGTAAGAGCCTCATTCTAATGCAGCTCTATTTAGAGCCCCGCTATTTAAAAACCTCTTTTATATCCCAGATGTGACTAGATTCTGCTAAAATCTTGCATTTGTTTAGATATTTCCACTCTTAAGTGAAAGCCCGTAGTTCCTTGTAATACTTCTCTCAAGCCCCATTATACAAAATTCCTTATATTAGTAGATTACATATTAATTCACTCATTCAGCATTAAAGACATATTTATTAAGAGTCAACTGCACCAAGTACTTCCTTAGCCCCGGGGAGAACAAGACATGATTAAGATGATTGATGAGATGGTCTGTGTGTTAAAGAACCCACGATCAAGTAGAGTAAGCAGAAATGTCAATGGATGTGCTGCCCAGTAGGATAGATACTATAATGTGATAGATGACTTTATGTAACATAGTAGCATATAGTTATATACAAAGCATAGTGCTGTAACAAGATAGCTGAGACCAGTTCTTCACTTCATTGAAAATACAGAGCAACACTTTAGGGGGAACTCTTAAAAGGAGTGGCTATGTATTCAATAGTAGATTTATTATCCATTGGTAGGATTTCATCCAAATCAGTGAGACTAAAGAAAATGCTAAAAGTAACTCCAGAATTTGTTTTGTCTCAGTAGTTTAGAAACACCTTTTTAGGATTCCATTCATAGTCCCAGGCCCCAGCCTGCAAATCCACTTTAATTCATCTTTAGATATATTTGTTTCATTCTTGCTGACTTTTCCATTTTATGTAAATAATTGTCAGTGCCAGTTGTAGAAAATTAATCCTTGTTAAACTTGGAATGAAAATCCTTTGCTCATCTTAGCTAAGAAATGTCCTGTTCAAAATTATTTGTATAGACTTCTTTCTTTTAACACAGAGAAACAGTTCTTGAAATCATTATCACCTAGAAATCTCCATGTATGTGTATATTTGGGAAGAACAGTATCTTAGAAAAAATAGAGCCACTAAATGAGGGAATTCCCCCCCTAACCAAACATGCACACAAATTCTTTATATGAAGAATAATAAAAAACCATATTTAATCAATGTGGTTTATATATTTTATGATATAAAAGATAATGATAAAAATCTATCAAATCTTCATTAAAATACTTGAAATTTGTCATCTCACTGCATGGGAGATCAGAAAGTTTTAAAACTATTGATTCTTAAAACAGAAAGGTAATCTAATCCAGTATTCTCATTTTGAAAAATAGATTATCTAAGGCCTAGATTCCTAAAACATATGAGACGAGATAAGCCAGATAATCACACAGAATTACACACAGAATTAGACTTCAGGTCTTGCTTACTGCTAGTAGAATGTTCTTTCTCCTGTTCCATATTTATATAAAATCTGGTTCTGGTCCCTTTATTATAATGTCTTATAATACTTAGATTAAAAAGTAGGTCTTTTTTCTGTTGTTCATTGTTTACCAAAATAATTTCGTTGGACAAAGGACTCAGGTAAACATGAATGGCATAATTTGGGACAATTAGCACTCATAGACAAAAGAATCTTGATGACTGTGTGCCCTGCTATTTCAGGTTCCTGCAGAGAAGCCACAGAGACACTGGCCCCATCAAGAAATCTCACCCCTTTCATAAATCTCTCTACTTAATGGGGAAGTAGGAGGCGGGGTGAGGGGAAGTGGTGCATAAATATGTTGGGCTCAGGATCCAAACAGCTGGGCTTAGCTGCCAGTCTTTAGAGTGGTCCTGGGCATTTGCAGCTTCCTTTACATGGAGAGCTTGGGGATCCTCAGTCCTACAGAAAGATAAATTGAGTATAGCCTTCTCCCTGGGAGATAAAGGGTCCTCGGGTACCAGGCAGCTCAGCGGCAGACAATCTCGAGTAAACTCATTGGACGATGCTACTGGCCTTCCACAAAATGAGCTTCAAATGAGTATAGGAGCTTCAAGAATCTCCTAGCTGTCTAGATTTTAAATGAACTAATAATAACAGTTATCAGGATTTAGTGTCAGACAATGCATGTGCTAGTGCTTTTCATGTCCAAACTTTAACTCCCACATTTACTCTGAAGGAATATGTTATTTGCTCCACATTGTAAATTACAAAAGTAAAGCAAATATTAGTGTCGGAGCTGAAATCCAAATTCATGTCTTTCCATGACATGTTGTTTACATTTAGCTTATTATATTATTTAACCAATGAAATACAATCATAGAATCTCACAATATTAGAACTTAAAATCAGCGTTTCACAGCCTGTAACGTGCCTATGAATCATGCAGGTTCTGATTCATTAGCTCTTGGATGAGGCTTGAGATTCTGCATTTATAACAAGATCTCAGGTCAAACTGACACTATTTTTCCAGCTATCACACTGAGTAGAAGTGCCTAAAACATCTTATGGATAAGCAAGTTTAACTCTCTCATTCTATGGAATTTGTTACAGAAAATCAGAGGTGCTATCATTAAGAAATTTTTTAAGTGATTCCATTTTTATCAGAGAAGTAACGTATTCTTCGAATTCAGTCCTATCATGAGATTAATTATTCATACACCATTGAACTCTTTGGACAAAGTATTTTATTATACATTTCATGGATGGAATATATATGTTTATATTTACTATAAAAACTGAAATTTCCTACTATCAAGAGAGACATCTGCTGATTGGCCACTGTTCATTAAGAGCACTCACCTCTGCCTCACCTCCAGTGGTGACTTCAGTCCAGTGCCCTCTCAAAGACTCTATATAATTGTAATTGCAATATGGAGGTGGGGATGTTCTTCACACATCTTTCATAACACGGAGAAGTCTTACTGAGGAGGAAAATCCACAGGAGTCACATAGGCATGACTCCCAGAAGTCCTTCCTGTCAGCCCCTAGGTAGAACTGCGCTTCTGCCCAACGAATTGCTCATTCGTTCAGGAAACTCCAATAATCGGTCCCAGAACTTGCCCTTTACTCAGCTGGAGAACGATGAAATCAAAGAGGCATGTGCAACTGAGAATAAGTTGGGAAACAAGCCCTGATAAATTGCCCCTGAGACAGAGAGCAGAATGAGCAGCAGTACTGCCTCTGACAGGAAAGAAAAGTTGCACAAATGTATTAGGAAGGACAGAGTGATTAAACACAAGTCAACAAAGAAAACCTCTTAACTCCTGTGAATTCCCAACTTTGTGAATGTCAACACAGGTCCTGGAGTTGCTGTGGAGGAGGAGAAATGCACATAAAAATGAGGACTTGTGACAGTTTGAACTTTGTTTGAGGATTATAGCAAGTCTAAGAGGGACTCATCAGATGCTCTTGAGAACAAACTCCTTGCTTTGATCGCAGGAGTTGCTGCCACATATTAGAGAACTTTTAAAAAATAATATAATCTCATTGCTACTTCTTTTGTTTACAAAGTCATACTTATTTTAAGATATTGAGCTCCTTTCTCACCCACCACCAGAGTTTGTGTCTTTATCACTATCTTGTTCCCTCTCCCCTTCCCTCCCCACTCCCTCCCTCATTGACAATGTGGCTTAGCTGTTTATTTGTTTCATTTAACTATATTCCACATGAGTGAAACCATCCTGTGTTTCTCTTTTGCTTTCTGACTTATTTCACTTAAGATGACCCTCCAGTTATATCCAGATTCTTGCAAAGGGCACAATTTACTGTTGTTTTTCGCTTTGCCTTGTTTTAGTAGCTGCAGAGAATTCCATTGAGTATATAAACCACAGCTTCTTTGTCCAGTCATCTGTTGATGGGCATTTAGGCTGTTTCCATGTCTTGGCTATTTTGAACTATGCTGCTCTGAAAATAGGAGTGATTAGGAATTTCGCATTCTCTGGATATATGTCTTGGAGTGGAATTGCTGGATCAAAAGGCACTGCCATCTTAATTGTTTTTGAGGAATCTCCATACTGTTTTCCATAGAGGTTGTACTAATTTACATCTCATCAATAGTGAAGGAGGGTTCCTTTTTCTCTGCACCCCCTCCCCCCAAACACATTATTTCTCGACTTTTGGATATAAGCCATTCTTGATGCAGGGTGGTGGTATCTCATTGTGGCTTTTATTGCACTTCTCTGATAATGAGTGATGCAAAACACTTTTTCATGTGTCTGTAAGCCATAGGTGTGTCTTCTATGGATAGGGGTCTGTTCAGTTCTTCTGCCCATTTTATGAGAGGGTCTTTTACCCATTTTTGTTGAGATGTGTGAGCTCTTTGTATATTTTGGAGATTAAGCTCTTTTCTGATGTACGTTTTGTAAGTATTTTCTTGAATTCAATGGTTGCCTTTTTGTTTTAATAGCAGTTTCTTTTGCTGTGCAGAAGATTTCAGATTTGATGCGGTCACAATTATTTACTTTCACTGTGTTTACTTTTGCTGTAGCTGTTCTTTTCCCAAAGTTCTCTTTGAGGTTATTTCTGGAACATTTTCCCAACATTTTCTTCCAAGTATTTTTTTATTTTGGGTGTTATATCCAAGCCTTTGATCCACTTTGAGTTAATTTTTGTGAATAGTGCTAATGAATAATCTAGTTTCATTTTTTTTTGCTGATATCTGTCCAGTTTTCCCAATACCATTTATCGATTAGACTTTCCATCTTCCATTGTATGCTTTTGAGTTCTTTGTGGAAGATTAACTGTTCATATAGGTATGGTTTTATTTCTGGATTCTCAATCTTTTTCTACTGATCTGTGAGTGTGTGTGTGTGTGTGTGTGTGTATGTGTGTGTGTGTGTGTATGTGTATGTATTCCAGTACTATTCATTTTAATGATGATCACTTTGTAGTATAGTTTGAATTTGGGAAGTATGATTCCTCCACTGTTTTTTTTTTTTTTTTTTCTTCTCAGGATAGCTGGCTAGTAAAGGTCTTTTGTGATTCCAAATAAGCTTCAGCATTGTTTGCTCAATTCTCTTTAAAAATACCTCTGGAATTTTTATGGTAATTGCATTAAATCTGTATATCGCTTTGGGTAGGATTGCCATTATTATTAAGTTAATTCTTCCAACCCATGAACACAGAATATTCTTCTATCTCTTTGTGTCTTCTATTTCTTTTGCTAAGGTCTTATAGTTTTCATCGTAGATGTCTTTTACTTCCTTTGTTAGATGTATTCCCAGGTATTTGATCTTTTTTGTTGTTATTGAGAATGGGATTTCTTTCTTCTCTATTTTATTGTTTGTGTAAAGGGATGCTACTGATTTTTGAATGTTGGTCTTATATCTTATCACTTTGCTATACTCATTTATTGTTCCCAGAAGTTTTTTCTGGAGTCTTTCTGGAATTTTCAATGTATAATAACATGTTTTCTGCAAATAATGATTTTTTTTCAATTTTTTCATTTCCAATTTGAAGTCCTTTAATATCCATTTTTAATCCTATTTTTCTGGTCAAGACTTAAGAACTATGTTGAATAGTAGTGGTAAGAGTCTTGTCTCATTCTAGCTTTCAAGGGAAAGACTCAGTTTTTCATCATTGAGTATTAAGTTTGCTGTGGGTTAGTTGTACAATGCTTTTATGATGTAATTTTTCTCTTCTTCCTCTTTCAATGTGCATTTATAGCATGAATGGGTGTTGAATCTTGTCGAATGCTTTTTTTGCGTCTATTGATATGATTATGATTTATTTCCTCTTTGTTGATGTGATGTATTATGCTGATTTGCATATTTTAAGCCATCTTTGCATCCCTGAAATAAATCCCACTTGAGTGGAATGTATTATTTTTTTAATATGCTGCTGAATTTGGTTTGCCAGGAGTTTGGTAAGGATTTCTGTATCTATATTCATCAGTGATATTGGTCTATAGTTTTATTTTTTGGTGCTATCTTTGTTTAGATTGGGAATCAGTGTAATACTGGTCTCATAAAATGTAACTGGAAGCTTTCCCTGCTCTTCAGTTTTGTGGAGGAGCTTAAGGTGGACAGGGATTGTGTCTCATGTTTGGTAGAATTCACTAGTAAATCCATTTGGCCCTGCACTCTTATTTTGGGGAAGTTTTCATTACTGCTTCAATTTCTGTATTTGCAAATGATCTGTTCAAGATATGCAAGTCTTCTTAGTTCAATTATGGGTTCAATTATGGTTTCTAGGAGTCTGTTCATTTCTTCATAACTAACAAATGTGTTGACATATAATGGTTCATAATAGTCTCTTATGATCCTTTGTATCTATACAAAGGGGTCTATAGATTTTATTTATTTTTTCAAAGAACCAACTCTTGGTTTCATTGATTTTGGAAGGTTGTTTTGTTTTCCATTTCATTTATTTCTCTTCCAATTTTTATTACTTCCTTCATACTGCTGATTTTTTGGCTTTGATTGTTCTTCTCTTTCTAGCTCCCTCAAGTATGAGGTTAGATGTTAAATGTGTGCTCTCTCCTTTTTTTTTTTTTGTTGGACATTTGTATGACTATAAACTTTCCTCTCAGAATGCTTTTGCTGCACCCCATCTGTTTGATAGCTACTCTCTTCATTTTCATTTGTTTCCAGATAATTTTTATTTTCATCTTGTATTTCATTGAATGATTCACAAGATGTTCAAAAGTATGTTGTTCAATCTCCCCATCTTTGTGGCTCTTATGGTTTTGTTCTTTTGATTCTTTCTATTTTCAGCCCCTGGTGGTCAGAGAAGATGCTTTCTTTCATTTCAATATTGCTGTATTTGCTGGGACCTGTTTTGTGTCCCAAGATATGGTCTATCCTTGAGAATGTTCCACGTACATTAGAGAAGACTCTATTTTTTTTTTTTTTTAATTGGGGTAGAACACCCTTTATATGTGTTTTTGGTCCCTGTGTTCTATTGCTTCATTTAGAGTCCTCATTTCATTGTCAATTTTCTGTTTGCTTGATCTATCTGTTAATGGAGTATTGAAGTCCCCTACTATTATTGTGTCACTTTCAACATCTGCCTCTAACTGTCAGTATTTGTTTTATATACTTAGATGGTCCAACATTAACATATGTTAATCAGGGTTACTTCTTCTTGGTGAATAACCCCCTTTATCATAAGGTAGTACCCTCCTTTGTAGAGGAAAACTGTTATGCTCAAGAAAACTAGGAAATACCAGCAAAATACCCTGTCAGTCATATCTATACCCCTGTCTGTATGTAGCTGCAGATATTCACCATAGCGATAATATATTTATAATCATAAAATAGGAAATAAATGGCTTATCTTAGGTCATTCAATAAATATTCATTGTCTTCTTTGTCACACAAATGTTTCTGGACACTAGAGATACAGCAATAAACCAATCAATGTATTTTTTCCCTCATGAAGCTTGGGTGCCGGCAAATAAGACCACCACTACTAGTAACAAAACAAACTACATATTATATTTATATGTAGTAAATATATTTATACATATATATAAAAACTTTGCTTACAAGTGGTATAACAAAAAACAATTCAAGATTTCAAAATATGGGGCAAAAAATGGATAGCTAGTGCTATTTTACATTGTGTGGTCTCACAGCGGTTTTCTCTAAGGAAATGACATTTGAATAGAGATCTGTTTCAATGAGTGAAAGGGAAGAGAGAAAAACTTAGAAGCAAAAATATGTGTTCTTTTCTTGAAGACATATCACAATCTACTGTCAGTTCCTTTGAACAGTGAAAATTCCTCGTGACCTCAAAACCAGGGTTTTTGAACCTGTTCTTTTAAGCTACCAGTTACAAAATACTTATGGGCCAAGCACTGTGCTAAGTAGGTCACAGACCTTATCTTCTATAATCCATACAAGTCTATAAAAGACATATCATGATCCTCATTTTATAAATGAGATAACTGAGACTCGTGGGGTTAAGAAGCCAGCACAAAGTACTCAAAAGCAAGTGGAAGTCTAAGATTCACTCCTGAGTCAATGCACTTAACCTCCACATACTCTCCCTTATTTCCAATGCATCTGTACCACTGCGTTTCAAAACCATCTTAATCTTCACTTTTGCTATAACCTTCACAGCTTGTTAAACATGCTCTTTTCTCTCCCTTGCTACCTCTCATGCCCTTTCTAAAGTGAGTCTACAGTCTCTCTGGATTTTTCCACATAGTCAGGACTCCATTGTACCAGGAAACAGTAGTACGGTACCGGCCAGGAGTGGCCTGTTCAAGCATCTGTCTGAATAGACAGCTGCTCAGGAGAAGCAAGGTTCAGAAGAACAGGCTAGTCAAGAGATTGAAATTCACATAGAAATCAGGCAGGGAACACAGGATTTAATAGGTAAGATACAGAGCCTAGACAAATAGAAATATTTGGAATAATGTCAAGAAGAACTAAAAATGTCAAGGAGAACTCTGGTCATCCACAAGTAATTTTTCCCCTCTGCATTCACACTTTTTTAGTGATGTTAGCCTTCAGTTCAGCCTTGTAAAGTGTCGGTCATAAAACCAGAGAATTTTGGTGTACCCCTGTCACTCAGGCAGCTACAGGGCAGACCATGTAAAGTCCACTGACTCCAGTTTGAAACCTGGCCCCAGGACTCCATTAAAAAGGAAAATCAGAGGACTTCAAAGGATCACCGCACTTGGCTGAGACAGAGAACACGTACCAAGAGCACAGAAGTGACATTGTTTACCTGAGTTGATTACAAGGAAGCTTTTTACCTTTGCAATTTGCATTACGCATGTTTAAGTTAACTTGTCCATGCAATGAACAAAAGTTAAGACAAGGAAAACAAGAAGCCTATAACATTTGCTGTGGTTTTTATAGTCAACATTATATTTAATATGAAGCATAGATCTCTAAGTTGATATCATCTATGCTCTTTGCCTTTGGGACAAGAAACATAATCAAATGAAGGGCACAGAAATAGCACTGTGTAGTTATGTCAGGAGGGGAACACAATATTAGCATGAGCTCCATTCTTACCACCAAGAGCATCTGGTTGTAAATGACAGATATGTTTTTGGTTTTGTTTTATGTTGAATCTTGTGCAAGTTAAGTTTACATTTGTATGTGAAGACTGGAAAAGTTCTCAATGCCCTAACTTGGTTAATGACAAGAGATCTTTAATTATGTTGGTGGAAAGAGTGGTAAGATAACTAAAATTTCTAATAATTGTAGTATATATTAATGAGGCCCAGGAAGAATACCAGTAAAGGAAATTAAACTATATTTCTCAAAGCACAGAGTCTCTATACCAAATATTTTTCATAGCCCTTTAATACTTTAAGTGTGAAGAATACTTTTAAGTGTCATTTCTGTGATGAAAATATTTAACTAATGGCTGATGGACTAATGGGTAAATCTGATGAGTTTTCCAGCTATTTTGATTGGTAACTGTTCCATTCTACATCCTTGACCTACACCAGCTAATAAAACATCAACACTAAGAGGAAGATGAAAAATATAAGAACCAAATGCATATAAAGGACCAAAAAACACAAAACACATAACCAGGTAGTAGAAGCTACCTGAAACAGTGTCAGATATACAGATATACGTGAACAACAAATGAATATTACTAGCACTCGACTATAATTGGGAATAAGATAAGCAAGGATAGTCCATTTTTAAGCTGTGAAACCAATTACAAGGATGACACTTGATACTGAACCAAGAAGAACCTTATATACTTCTTTATATCAGAGTCCTTTTCCAATTGAGCTGAGCCCGCTGGAGAAGGAATGACTGATTGCAAACATGGGTATATAGTTCATTGCAGAAAGGCACCTGGCCAAGGCAGTAATAGGGATTGAAATCCAACCTAGGTTCTACCTACCAAACATACGCTTTGCTTGGAGTTGGACCCACCTAGAGGAAGGGGTAACTTCTCTTGATTCCTATAATCAGCCCTCTTGCCAAGTCATGAACCGATGATATTGCAGCTACCGTGAAGATTGCCTATTTCTAATTCCTACAGATGGGCTAATGGGCCAAGAGAGGTCCTAGTGAGGCAGTCATATGTCTTAAATGGGAACTGGGGGTGAAGAAAGAAAGGAATAGGAAGGGATAACATGGAAAAGAAACAAAAAAATAAAGAGCTGGAGGAAAGGGATCAAGTTAAATCTGGAATTTTAAAAAGTAAGTTTATTTCATGATTTCTTCCAAAAACTATCTTATGTTCAGAATCTATCAAATATTCATTTGGAAATAGAAAGTTAAATTCAATATCTATATTAGTAGGGCTTAGCTATAGTAATAGAAGTCTGTAAAACAACTTGAACAAAATGGAAATCTTTTCTTCAGAGTGTATATGGACAATCCAGGGCTCACACAATGACTGCCATGTCACCTGAACATCACCTGAAATGCAATGTGCTTCCAGGCAGCCAGATACAGCAAGTGCCCTTGTTCTTATCGTCCAAGAGAGATTCAGCCATCTTTTCCAAGTTTTAAACATCAGGGTGAAGTAGTTTATAAGGAATCCATGTCACTGCCTCATTTAAAAAAAAAAAAAAAAAATTTGCCAGCAGCTGCTATACTGTATTTCCTCTAATATACCATTGGGTCATGCTTCATCATTTGGACACTACAAGAGAGACTGGGAAATATATTCTTTCTTTTTTTTATTTTAAGGAAAGAATCAGGCAGGAATGAAATCTAGTGGGCAGGCAAGCAGTCAGGAAGAGAGAGGAAGAAGCAGTATTCATTCATTTTTATTTTGTTGTTCATTATGGTTGTCTCTCACCCAACTCCAGGTCACAAACCTGGATTCTTGGGATGTATGTGAACTATGCCAACCAGAGACCGTGAATTTAACCACTAAGCCACCAACTCTGCCTGAAATGTGTTATTTCAAGTGGTTGCAAACACAGCTAAAATCTAGGGATTCTGAGAGGGAAACAGATATTTGGGTAAGAAAGTAGTAGTTTCCAATACGAAACCCAGGGATATGAACAGTTAATTGACAAAAGATAAATAATACTGAGTAGCCAATTGGAGAACAAAAGTGTAATGTAGTATTATTTAAAGGAACGTAAATTAAGTCAGGGAGATGGCACATTCCCCTATCCAATTATACCACTCCAAAAAATAAATATATTGAATAATATATAGAAAAAAGTAATTGTTAACAATGGTTATCTTAGAACAGGTGACTATAAATAAGGATTTTTTTTTTAAAGAGCCTTCTTAAATTTAGAAATTGGCAGTATTAATTAAATGATAACCAACTTTTTTCTTTTGACTCTGCCTTTTTGTCCAACTTTTGCAGCAGACAAATGTAGTCCTTGACTCAGTGACCTAAATCAACTGTGTGGTAAATAGAATTGCATGTCAATGGTCATCTTTTTTTTCTTTTTTTCATTGTATGATATCACTCAGAAGTAGTCAGTGAAGGAGACACTGAACAAATGGACTAAATCGAACAAAAATATAAATTTTTTTTAACAAATGAATTAAATTAAACAACAGACAAGGTCAACAAAAAAAGCAGCTCACTGGTTGCAGGAAGAGAAGGGGCAGGTGGACAGGCAAGCTGGGTAAAGGGAGACAGGAATTGTGGTAAATTTAGCGTATATATGCAGATATGGTTTTACTATGGTGCACACCTTAAACCAATAGAATGTTATAATGAAGTGTTCCTTTAATAAAATTGATGCAAAAAATCGAAGCAAAAGAAAAACGAAAAAGAAACACAACAGTCATCTTTTCTTCTTTCCTTTCTATAATCTCAAGAGCAATCAGCAGAATCTATTTAACTGGACATAAAAGGATTCCCAATCCTTTTGTCCTTTTTTTCAAATTACTGAAATAATTTTATTATGTATTTATATTTTTCTTAAGTACAGCTTCTAAAACAGAAAAATTTCTGGCAATCTCATTGTGAAATCACAACTATCACGATATCAATAAAACTTTACAAACATGCACAATAGTTAATACTTTATTATCAGTTGATGTGAGGTAGGTTTTAAGTCTGCATATCTCCAAGGGTTGTTATCAGAATAAATGGAGCATTGGGATTAAATGTTAGTTACTTAGGGAAAAGAACTTTAACAAGCAGCATACACATAATTTAATTATTGAAGTGGAGAAGAGATAAATAGGGAGTACATTTATTTGATTTACTCATTTAACTCTTTTTTTCTTTTTCAGATTTTATTAATGGAGTTACATCCTATGTGTAAAAAAACACATTTATATTTTCATAGTTATGATTATATTAAGTGAAGCATACCTGGTATGCTTGATATGACATGGTATCACAATTATTTTTATATGATTTTTTTCTTTCCTAGAATAATTATCCATTTTTGTAATTTGATCTTTTCACATATTGCTATTTCTTTTTTTTGGTTTAATTGAGAAATAGTTGGTTTACCTTACTGTACAAGTTTCAAACATACAGAATGAAGTTTTGATTTATATTTACTGTGAAATAATTACAATAGGTTCCAATAACATCCATCTCCTCAAATAGATAAGAAAAGGAGAAGAAAAAGAAAAAATATTTAACTACTTAAATATCATAAGCACTGTTAGCTATAATAGTTACATTATACATTACATTTCAAGTATTTTTTTTCTCTTATAGTTGGAAGCTTGTATCTTTTGATTATCTTCTTCTAATTCTCCCTTTTTTCAACCTCTGCCTCTAGTAACCTTAGCTAGATCTCTTTTTCCCGTGATTTTGGGTTTTTTTGTTTTCCTTTTTTAGATTCACATAGGTGGCATCATACAACATTGGTCTTTATCTGACTTAATTCATTTAACAGATTCTTTCAAGTTCCATCCATGTCATTGTAAAGGGTAAGAATTCCTCATTTTTATTGGTTGTGTAATATTCTATATTCTATCACATATATATTATATAACTATACCATATATATACACACACACACACATACACACACATATATATATGTATATTTATACCACAACTTCTTTATCCACTCATCTACTGATGGACACTTAAGTTGCTTTCATGTCATGATTTTAAAAAACATTGCTATGAACATAGGGTGCAGTATCTTTTCAACTTCATTTTTCTGTTTCCTTTGGATATACTCCCATAAGTGGAATTGCCAAATCATATGATAGCTCTATTTTAAAATTTTTGAGTAGGCTCCATTCTGTTTTTCAGAGTGACTGTACCAATTCACAATCCTGCTAGCAGTACACAGGGTCCCATTTTCTTCACATCCATACTGACATTTGTTATCTCTTGTCTTTTGATGATAGCCTTTTTAATAGACATGAGGTAATAGCTCATTAAGATTTTAATTTACATTTCTTTAGCTAATGACTAGTGATTCTGAGCATCTTTCAGTGGGCCTATTGGCCTTTTGTCTATCATCTTTGGATAAATGTCTGTCTATTCAGGAATTTTGTCTAACTCAATTCAATTACTGTTTTGTTTTTGTATTTCGGGTTTTTTGGGTTTAGTTTTTTTTGTTTGTTTGTTTTTCACTATTGACTTGCATGAGTTCTTTATACTTTGGATATCAACCCCTTATCAGATACATGGTTTGAAATATTTTTTCTCGTTCTATAGGTGGTCCCTTTCACATTGTTGGTGGCTTCTCTTGCTGTGCAGAAGCTTTTCTGTTTGATGTAGTCCCACTTGTTTATTTTTTTTTATTTATTGCTTGAGCTTTAAGTGTCATATCCAGAAAAATCATTACCAAGTCCCTGTAAAGGAGTTTTATTCCTATGTTTTCTTCTAAAATTTTATGGTTTGGAGTCATATTTAGGTCTTTATTCATTTTACATTAGTTTTTTGTGAGTGATGTGAGATAGGGGTCTGGTTTCTTTCTTTTATATGTTATTTCTGTTATTATCTCAGCACCATTTCATGAAGAAACTTTTTCTCATTGAGTATTCTTGACTATTTAGTCAAATAAGAAAAAGCTGACCATATGTGCTTAGGTTTATTTCTAGACTTTCAATTCTGTCCCATGGATATATTTGTCTGTTTTTATGCCAATCTTTTTGTCTTGTTCTTTCTTTGACACTTAGGTAGTAGCCATGATTCTATTCAGAATAGAATTTTAGCTAAAAACCTCTGTGTCTATATATGGTCTGTTCTTCACATTATGTATTTGCTTGTCCAGGCTTACATCATTCTAATGTTTTTTCTAATATGATTGTGTGAGTGGATCTTGATAAGTGTTGTGAACCCAAATGTAAGATACTGGTGAGCAATGGATATGCTTATGAAAAATATCCTTTTTCGTGGACAAGTATTATGAATGTGAATATTGGCTGGGTTCATATCATCTATTGAATGATAATTCCAAGATTTATTTTTAGACCCTCTCTTCCTCTAGGATTAGAGTCATGTCCCTACAATTCCATTCTGATGCCTAATTAACTATCTAGAAATTTTGTTCACTGTCAAATTCATAACTGTTACTCATATAAGATGTGCATAAAATTTCCCCCAGGCACATCTGGATTTTTCCTGGTTAAGAGCAAAAAGATTAAATTGCAAAGAATTTTCAGATTTCAGACCAAATCTTTAAAATGCAAAGCTATTGTGTGTTTGCTACATTGACATTGTCAACGGCTTTTTAAAAAATTGTTTTAGCTAGTTCTTTCTCTCCTTAAAATATATTTAAAAAATGAATATTTGAAAGAGTGGCTTTCTGATGCAAACATGAGTTTTAGCTGCTTTAGGAAGAGGTTTAAGAGGCTTTCCTGTATTCTGCGTGAAAAAAGGTAAATTCTAGGTTGAATCTAGGATGGAAAAGGTGTGTCATGAAGTTCTTTTCTCTGCTGAGTCGTTCCTGTATTCCCCTGGAAGATCTCTGTAGCTCTATCCATCCTCACTCACCAGTAGTTACTGCTTAACAACTTAACTTAACTGGTGTAATTTTTCTATTTCATTTCCTTTTCAAATGGTTACAACTATATCATTATCTCGCTACTTGGACTTTTCCACCCCCCCTTATAAATGCCTCCAGTACTTTCGGAATAGAAATAAATTTTCAGGCATGTCTTATCTCCAAGAAAGTAAGACAAGATTCCTAGAGCTAAATCTTCCCAACCTTCAAAAACTTTACATTCGAAACATATATACTGTACATTCATCTGGCACTTTCAGATCTCTTCTCCATTTATTTACTGGTGCAGCCAGTAACTTTATGCTCATCAAAACTCTGGCAGATGCTGGTCCCTTCTACTTTAATATCCCTCTTTCATATATTTATATATTTAATCCTTCTTAATCTGGTTTCAACTGCCACCTCCTTACAGACACTGTGCGTAATTAACTCATTAAAAGTACATGCAAATACATTCATTTGGCACTTTCGGATCTCCAAACCTCTTCTCTCCAGCAAATGTATACTTCGGTTTGAGAAAATTAATAAAAGAATATATTGTAATATCAAGTGCTTTCTTCAATATTGAGATCCATAGGGCTATAGTGTCCATAAACTAGGGATGTTGAAAAGAAATCTTTGAAGCCCACCACATCACAGTTTGTAGGCTCTCTGTGTTCTTACACAACTACTTACTGATAATGTCCATCGTCTACAGATGTCGGAAAGCCCATTTCACTGATGTATTTTCATCAGTCTGGCTTGTTATTTGGACAGTGTAGGCAGGCTAATGATGCATTCAAGCCTCAGCCAAACTTGAAACCTAACCTAAAACAATTTACTTCTTTGTGGCAAAGGAATCTTGGAAAGAATAACTATTTTATTGTGCAGTATTTGTTTTACCCCAAAGTAGTATTCTTGAAAGAAATTGGTATAAATTGATTATGAAAAATAAAAGTATGCTTTAAATGCAGAGTTGTTCACTCTGTATTACTTTATATTGTAGTTTTAGTTCAGAGAAGGAGTCTTTATAAGATGAATGGACTTTATTTAAATTCAATTTTCTTAACTGAAAGAATTTCTTAAAATAATTTGAAGAGCACCAACTTAGAGGTTTTGTTTCTCTACAATTGTTGTCTCCCACATAAGCCTTAACATTTTAGTTATTGCGCCTCAGTCTGTTTCACTGCAAGTCTTGAATTTCCTGCCCCATCAGCCATCCTCAGCTGGGCTGTGGAAGAAAGGAATGGTGTGCTTCTCCCTTTCTAACTCCTGGGAAGGTATGTGTGTTTGATGATAGAGAGTGGGTAGAAAGGTTCGATTCGAGGATACTTGCTTCTGCTTCCTCTCTAGGTTAGTTCTTTCATATTTAGGAACAGAAGCAAAGGAATAAGAAGGGCAGATCTTCTTAAGCAATGGGTTACATATGCCTGGCTGGAAGGAAGACAGCTTCTTGCTCTGGCTCAAATTAGTGCCACTGGCTGCTAAAGGCAGCTACCACTGTGGTCAACTCCACATGGATAATGGAAAAACAGCTTGCTGAGAAACACCTAAAAAAGATTTGACAGTGTCTCCCTTCAGTCCTTTAGCATATAGGTTGCTAGGTGGATATCAACTCACTTGGCCAGTTTTTGCTTTGCTTGTCTGAATCCTATTTGCTTCACTGAACTCCTGTCCCTTCAGTGGAACTAGAATTACTAAGGTCCTCTTCAACCCCATCAGAGATTCATAGGGACTCAAGGAGAGTGTCATTACCTTTTTTTCCCCAAGCCACACTACTTTTAGTCTCTTGTTATTTGCCAAGGTCAGCAGCTCCAGCAGCCTTCTAGCACTTTCTGGAATTGACAGACCAGAAGCAGCCACCAGTCTCTTTGCACTCCTGCCTTCAGGACACATATAGCTGTTACACTGTCCCAAGAAACCTTTTTGCTATGCACTTAGATGACAGCACTAGAATGGACTTCAGAGTTTTTAGCTCAAAATAGTCCATCTAGTCTTATGTAAAGGATTCTCTTGGAGAATCACCAGATAACCCCCAAACACACACACACACACACACACACACACACACACACGCACACACACACGCACACACACACACGCACACACACACGCACCCTGATACTCGCCATATTCTTCCTCATACTTAGACAAGTCTGTCTTTCTAGTGCGTTACTGGTTTTATACAACTAAGGAATGTTCGCATAGTACTTTGTGCTTCTTTGTCCCATAATAGCACTAACTCTACATGAAGCAATGGGAAACATCCTGGTTTTCCTTTCTAATAAACATAGTAATTAGAAATGCCAAGTGCTATAATTTATTATCAGTGTCATTATTAATGCAATGACATTATGAGTAATCCAATGTCCAGTGTGTCTATTTTAGGTTTCACTCTTCTTTTAGCATTAATTTTCTTACATATAAAAAGAATCTCTTCTCCATTTACTGTGAGTCTATCAACTCAAAATTTAGGAAACTCACAATTTTAGTTCAGAACTGATTAACTCTAATTCCCCGCTACGAAATCTACTTAGAACTATCAATGCCAATGGGTCATTCTCCGCTGTCACTGGCATAGTCATCATCTTGAAGCAACCTCCACAAAGAATTTTTCTCTGTTTTGGAATGTATTTGAATTCCGACTATGCCTCATAATTGCATATTTACAATATACATTTAATTCATAATGTAATATACCTAGAAATGTAAAGAAACTCTGATAGACTAAATATATCATTTCTTGAATAAAGAAAAGCTGTAAGATTTATCAGCTTTTACAAATCCATATTGACAATCATGTTGGAGAGCCTGAGGCAATCTTCATAGTTTTACTTTTTAAGCAAAGAGGTAGTAAAAAGTCTGCAACATTTAATGATGTTTCTTTTCCATGGCATTACCTTTGTAGACCTTTCAATATGGACAGTTAATCACTACCTTAGGCAAACATGTTTTATTGCCCCAAATACGAAATGAATTCTAATAAGGGTTCAGAAAGTAACTTTGAGGAATTTTTACAAAGTTGATGAAAGAGGAAAGACAAAAAGTCCCTTGATAAATAATATATCATTTTTATGCTCTCTTTAGCCTGATTTATGCAGTATTCATTCCTGTTTTTCTTACCTCTTCCCTTTGTTTTACAAGTCTGTATTAGTGAGGATTCTCCAGAGAAACAAAATCAATATGGATGGATGGATGGATGGATGGATGGATGGATGGAAGGATGGAAGGATGGTTGGATGGATGGATAATAAGGAATTGTTTGTGTGAATATGGAGTCTAAGAGTTCAACTTTGTGCAAGCTGAAAAACCAGGAGAGCTGGCGATATAAATCAGTCTGAGTTCAAATGCCTGAGAATCAGGAGAGTTAATGGTGTAAGTTCCTGCCCCAGTGCAGAATGCAGAGGATCAGACTGAAAACAGTCTGTCAGAGAGCAATTTTCCTTTACCTGGCCTTTTTATTCTATTCAGGCCCCCAATGGATTGAATGAAGCCCACACTTATTCAACGATTGAGGGCGATCTGCTTTACTCAGTCTACTGACTCAGATGTCAGTCTCATGCAGAAACACCCGTACAGACACACTCAGTACGTAGAGTCAAATATCTTGGCAGTCCAGGGCTTGGTCAAGTACATGTAAAATTAGCTATCAAAATAATACTAACGAAATACTTATATGACCCCTGAAACAAACATGAAACATACTGGTGAAAAAATTAATCTGTCGCTCAAATGTTTTATGCTCACAGATCAAACATTCAAATAATTTTAATGTATTTAGAAATTCAACAAAATTAAAATTAAAAGCTTCCATTGTTTTCCATTGTCTTTCGTTTGGCATAACCAGAACACTGGACAAGAGCAAACATGATAGAAACAAAAATTGTCATTACTCCAAAATAATCAGAACCAGAACTCTAGATACGAGTGCTTCAAATTCTGATCCAAGAAGCTATGTCTCAGAATTGCCTAATATTGCTAAGAATACAAGTTTCTGATCTCCCACTTAATCTGCTGAACAACATCTAGGATGGGGCATTAGATCTACATTTGAACATTCACGGTAACATCAACATCCTCAGGCAGGTTAAACTTTGAACCTCTACTCATAGACTTTTTTCTTTTAAATAATCTGAAATAACTAAAGTCTGAAAATGAGGAGTGGCTCAGAAAAAAAAAATTGGATTCTCCTTGCTTTTGAATCTGGAGCCCACTACTGATGGCAAAAGTGCATTCCAAAGTGGTTGATTTCTTCTATTTTTATCTTCTCCAGTCTGGTCAAGAATTAAAACTATTTTACCTAGAATGAGTCAATGATTTCATCTTATCCAGCAAGTGTGAAATCTTTCTCTTGATTCTGACTTCTTCAATAGAAGAAAAAAAAAAAAATAGTTGCAACATAAAAGCACATTCGCTTTAGTTTTTGGAAATGAGAATTGGGATTGCAGGTAACCCAAATTGAAAGGAAGCAAAATAGTGCGAAATACTTGTCCTCATTAGAGGGATGAGTAAGATTTTTCTTGGTGGGGAAAGTCATAAGAAACAGTGTCCCAGTGGGGAGCACCATAAAATGAAATTCACAGACCACACACCACCAGGATCCTACACTAATAATAAGGTCTACTCGCGTCAAATAAAAGAAAGAAAACTCAGAAGAGACAGGAACTGAGTTAATAATCGCTTACTGGAGAAGCCATTGCTTTTTCAAAACAGTGTTTGCTGAGTCTAAGTTCATGAATGGGCAAAACTGACTTTTTCTTTTGAAAACTCGCAGGACAGAGACATCTCAAATTAAAGCAACTAATAATAAAATGTGAGAGTTTATATATGACGAAATGCCATGATGGGAAATTCTTGGTAAACCACTAAACAATTTGTAAATAGAAATATGTAATTGCATTTGAGACCTTTTCTTTTTATATAGCCTCCCATAAAATCCATATAAATATCTCAAACAGGGATTAGGTGCAAAAATACTGAAAGAGCTAGAAGATCAAGCAGAAGGAAACTCCTGGAGGAATTAAAGTAAGAAGATGTGGCACCCAGAGGTGTGAGGCTGCTGTGATTTCTGTACACTACACTTAGTGGTGCATCTTTGGAGATGCTGTCATGGTTGGTTCTGGTGCTGCCATATTGCCACCTTGATCAGGGCTGACACCATGGCTTGAAAGCATTGCTATAGCTGTCGTTTCTGCAGCCACTATTGTATTATCACCTTTACTGTTGGCAAAACTCCACCAGAAAACAGAAGGAAACAAAAAGCCACTTCTCCCTTTCCTCCTGCCTTGCATTCTTCCCCAGGTGCCGACCTTGTCAGAGCATAACCTGAAGTCATCTGGCAAGAGAGCCTGAAAAATAGAGTTTGCAGACTACCAAACCCCAACAACACATGACAGACGTGAACAAATGGGGACTGGGAACAAAGAGGCAAATAACTGGCACTTCATCTGCATGCGTTAGTGCAGAAATCAGCCTTGTGTCTAAAAACAAGTGGTAGACAAAAGTGAAAACTAAAACTGAAAATTATGTATTCATTGTGAATATGATGGCAATTAGTGAGAACGCTTTTGGTAAATAATTTTGCTTCTAGAATGACTGATAAATTTAGGGTTTGATGTGTAATGAAAAATACGCTCTAGCTTGTTAATTGAATAGCCCATTTTTGAGCACGTATTAAGCTCTAGAAAACATGCCAGGTAGGATTATCACCATTGACAGCTTCAGGAAGTGCCTTTTCGAGATGCCTGATATAAAATAGAGCTTTATTTGTGCTATCAAGATTTTTATGAATGATGCAACCAGAGTTAAAGATGTACAAATATCTAGTTAATATAGGGAAAAGCATTTTCCATAAGGCTGTTCTAAAAGAACTAATTCGTGAAAGTTTTTAAAGACCAGAACACATGTACAATTACACTGAATAATAATAAATGTTAACATTTATTGGCATTTGTTAAATGCCATATACTCTTTCATAGTCACTGTAAGTAGGAGCTTGTTAAATTCTTATGAGAATCCTATGAGTACTGCTATTGAATTCCCAGTTTACAGAGTTTAAAAAAAAAAAAAGGAAACATTACACACACAGTAAGCAGAGAACCAGAAGTGTATCCAGGTCCCAAACCTGAGATTTAAATAGAACCACTCTATGAAATTAAGAAAACTTTTTCCTAGAAGTGCTGATAATTTAAAACTAGAGGTGGCTTATCTAACACGAACTTTCAAGAGAGGCTGTGTTTCTTATCTTGAGCAGTAGCATGGGGAAGCAAGGCCGAAGACAGAAAAGACATAATAGAAGAAAATTACAAAGGTTATCCAGGGCAGGGGAGGAAGTAATAGAAGTTGCTTGACTTCTCTATTTCTAACATCTAAAAGAAAATTGAAATCACCAAAACTTCCCACCTGGTGCTGTGTGCTATACTATCTTATACTACAGGGCAGCAATTAACTCATCTAATGATCAGTTCTCTAGTCTCTCCTTCATCAACCTAAGAGCAGTATCTGACACAATGGATCATAACCTACACTCACTTGGCTTTTTGATGCCACATCCTTCCAGTTTTTTCTCACTTCCCTGGCAGCTTCTTCTCAGTCTGTTTTATTGGATCTTACTCAACTGCCTGACATCTTTTCCAGTTTTACTGAGATATAATTGACATAAAACATAGCATAAATTTAAGGTATACAACATGATGATTTTAACAGATATTCATATTGCAAAATTATCACCACAATAAGGTTAGTTAACACTTGTCAACACAGATAGGTACCAAAAAATTGTTTTCTTATGATGAGAACTTTTAAGATTTACTCTCCTAAAAACTTGTAAATATATAAAATATTATTGCTAACTGTAGTCACCCTCCTATCCTGAGAATTTAGTAATCTCATAACTGGATTTTTGTACCTTTTAATCATCATATCCCTCCATCTCCCACCCCTACCTCTAGAAACCACCAATCTGTATTGTTTCTACAAGTTTGATTATTTTTAGATTCCAGAGATAAGTGAGATTAAATAGTATTTGTCATTCTGTCTGACTTAATTCACTTAGTCTAATGTCAAGGTCCATGATATTACCAAAAATGGCAGTTTTTCCTTCTTTTTAATAGCTGAACAATATGTCAACATGTATGTATATATACCTATGTGAATGTGTCTATATATATATCATAATTACCACATTGTCTTATTCATTCATCCATTAATAGATACATAGATTATTAGCATGGATAGTTCAGTGGTGGGATTATCATCTGTTTGACTTCTAAATATTGAATTGCTCCAAGGTTCAGTCCAAGGAACTCTGTTATTCTCTATATTTATTTCTTAGATCTCCTCCAATCTTCTGAATATATATATATATATATATATATACATATATGATTCCTAGAAATTATCTCAAGCTCAGTCTTTTCCCCTAGTGCCTAGATACACATATCCAAATACCTTCTTGGCATCAAGACTTAGGTGTCTATTAGGCGTCTCATGTTTAACATATGCAAAATAAATTATCAATTCATGTCCTTCCATGTAGCCTCTCCAGGACGACTCCTGATCAAATTTTTCACAATTCAGATGATGTCATCACTGTACTTGTGATTGATAAGGTTCAAAATCTGAAGTATACTCATATCCCTGAACCGACTGCTGCCACAGCCTCCTAATGGGTCTCTTGCATACACTCTTCCCAGAGTCATCAGCTTAAGTGACCTTTCTCTCTAATTATTTTGATTACCTCTCTCAGATTTTAAACAACCTTGCATGATGTGGTCCCTAATTCTGACTTAATTCCCTATAGCTCTTTCTTTCACGAGTATGTTTTCACCACACTGATGTTTTTGCTGTTACTACAAAATGCCAAGTATGTTCTCACCTGTGCAACTGCCCTACCCTCTACTCAGAACGTTCATCCCTGAGACATTATGATGTATACTCTCATCTTACCCAGTGTTCTGCTCTAAAGCCACCTTCCTAGAAAGACTTTTCCTCACCGCCATATCAAAAATGCCATCCCCTTTCCTCTCTGTTCTCTTATCAGTTATTCTTACTTTGAGCACTGTGACAGAGAAGGTCCAACATGAGAAAAAGAGCAATACTAGATGGTTCAAAGAGGAACCATAATGTAAAGAACAAGTAACAGAGGTATTGAAAGAGGCAACACAAAAATTAGGAAAACAGCAGGAAATGTCCGTGATCCTTATTGCTAAATGGAGAAAGGGGGATAGAGTCAGAGAGGAGAGGCCGCTTCACGAGGTAATACAGCTGCTATGCGATGCACTGTCTAAAACAGAGGGGAAGAGAGATCCTTGGTTTTCCCTTCCTCTGGCCAACAAGTCTCATGTTAGTGCTCTCTTTGTCCAAAAATAACTAGAACCAGAGATCAAGAACACGTACAACTCTTTTCCAGTAGAAAGATTGGGAATGGAGCAGCAGCAGCATGCTAGTGAGAACCACAGTGCTAATTCCACTTTGATTTTATTTATTTGTACAGCTACTTATCGCTGTGTCCTCCTCATTAGAAATAGGCTTCATAAGGTGATGTACTTTGTCTATTTTGTTCTCTCCTATATCCTTAATGTTTAGATCAGTGATTGGTGCACTGCCCTGGGAATACTTACACGTTGAGAGAGAGGGCTGTTTTAGGATAAGCCCTTCCACCCAAAGCTTCAGTGAGGACCTTATCTTTCTTCTAACTTCTTAACATCTTAAAGCATAAGACTATCTGTGACCAGGAAAGAAGATTACATGTCTTTCAGAATAAGGAATGTTTAGTGAAGGGACACTAAAGATTGAGATTAAGGGTTGTGTATAAAGTCATATCAGAAAGTCTAAAGGTATAGACTCAGGATGAGTTTTCAGTTCACAGGTATATCTTGATTTAGAAAATCAAAAGAGTTTCAAACACAGCTAAATGACTGCATTTTCAAACACTTTTTTTTATTATTTACATGGAATCTTGTAGGAAGAGAAAATTAACTTATACTGAAAAGATTCCTAAAGTGTTTTATTAAGCAGTAAAGAAAAAAAGAAAAAAAAAGGTTGACTGATTACTTGGGGAAAGATAAGAAAAGAAAATACTAGACGTACAACAAATGAGAAGTAAAGCTCTGATTTTAGGAGCATTGGGATTCATAAATGGTAACTCCTACCTCTGTGCTGTGGTTGTCCCACAATAAAGGGCTGGCAAGCTCTGCTGCTTTTTTTTTTTTTTGGTTGTTTGTTTTTTTTAATTATTGTTACTTATTAAATCTTTGTGAGCAATGCTAAGCTCATTTTTTAATATCGACATTGTATATTAATCTATATTTCACCCCATACCCTCCACCAGAGTTCCAGTGTCCTTTACCACCAACTTTATCGTCTTTCCTTCCCTCTCCGCTCCCACCCCTCTGGCTGTCATCATCTTGTGTCCTGAGAGGTTTTGCTAGAGTTAATCTATTTATTTGTTTCATTTTATTATATTCCACCTATGAGCGAAACATTCCTACATTTCTCTTTTTCTTTCACTTAACAGGATCCCCTCAATTACATCCAGATTGTTGCAAAGGGCACAATTTCATTTTTCAGTAACTATGTATCATTTCACTGAGTATATAGATCATAGTTTCTTTATCCAGTCATCTTTTGATGGGCATTTAAGTTGTTTCCATGTCTTGGCTGTTGTGAAATGTACTACTATGAACATCAAGGTGCAAATACTTTTTCTGTTAAACATTTTGTGTCTTCTGGGTATATATCCACAGGGGGATTGCTGGATTGAATGGTAGAATTGAATCCATCTTTATTAGTCTCCATACTGTTTTCCAATTTACATTCCCACCAACAATGTAGGAGGTTCCTTTTTCTCCACACCCCGTCCAACACCTGTTATTTCCAGTTGTTTTGTTTTTTTTTTTTTAATATAGGCCATTCTTACTGGTATGAAGTGGTATCTTATTGTAGTTTTTCTTTGCATTTCCCTGATGATGAATGATGTAAAACATTTTTTCAGGTGTCTGTAGGCCATCCGTGTGTCATCTTTAGATAGCTTCTTCTATACATTAAGTTCTTTTGCCTGTTTTTTGGGTGGGTCATTTGCTTTTCTTATTGTTGAGGTATGTGAGCTCCTTATACATTTTAGAGATTAAGCGCTTATCTGATGTGTGCTTTGTGAATATCTTCTTCAATTCCATGGGTTGTCTTTTTGTTTTTGTGGTTGTTACTTTTGCTGTGTAGAAGTTCTTCGGTTCAATGCAATCCCAATTGCTTAGTTTTACTTTGACTTCTTTTGCCATAACTGTTTGAGGTTGAGATCATGGAGTGTTCTTCCCACATTGTTTTCTAGGTATTTTATAGTTTTGGTTCTTATGTCCAGGTTTTTGCTCCATCTTGATTTAACATTTGTGTACGTAGGCAATGAGTAGTTTTCCTTTTACTTGCAGATGTCTTTCCAATTTTCCAGTACCATTTATTAAATAGACTTTTCTTACTCCATTGTATGCTCTTAACACCTTTGTCATAGATTAATTGTCCATATATTTGTGGTTTTATTTCTGGGCTCTTTATATGATTCCACTAATTGGTGCAAACAATGGTTTGAATGAACGACTTCACTCTCCTATGGAGAGAACTTTGAGTAACTCCAGGTGGCAGCAGACATCCTGGGTGGGTAAAGCAGTAAATCTGCTGGTCCATGAAGTTGTAAAGTGAAAAATAATAAAAGCAAAAGCACAAAATATTGGCCAACTAAACAAGACGACATACTGCTCATGTCTGCAACCAGGAAATTCCTGAAGAGAAGGGAAGTGCTTTGCACATTCAGTGTAGAGCCAATGGCAAGAGTGCCAGGATCTTAATTGTCCCCCACTCAGGCACACTGCTTCTGACCAAATCTCATGAATATTGACTAGTTGTTGATGCCTCCATAAAAACATATAAATACAAAAGTGCTTACTTAATAGTAAAATCATTTTAGAGTGCCTCCCAAAACAGTGGAGATACGAAGTGATTGAACTTGACACACTGGGGCCAAGTTAGAGCCTGGAGCTATGATATTTGTATTAATCAGGGCTCCCCAGATAAACAAAATAAATAGGAAACAAACAAACATCTGTGTATCTCTTATACACACACACACACACACACACACACACACACACACGTTTGTATGTGCTATGGCAGTATTCGTAAGACTCTCTCCCAACCCTCCTTCTCTGAATATCCCTTCTTCTAGGAGAGGAAGACATGGAGTCTTTACTCTTGGTCAGATATAATCATATGCTTCATGGTATAAGTGGTTTGAAAAAAGACAATTACCCTCACTGTGTCTTTGGATTGAAATACACATACACACACACACACACACACACACACACACACACACAAACACACACACATATGGCTTATGTCATTATGGAGGCTGAAAGCCTGCAGAATCAGAAAATTCAGTGTTTTAATTCAGTTCGAGTCTAAAGGCCTGAGAACTGAGGGGCCGAAGATATAAATCCTGGTCTGAATTTGAAAGCCAAGGAACCAGATACATCGAAGTCAAAGACTGATGTCTTAGCTCAAGCAGAGAGGGCAAATTTGCCCTTCCTCTGACTTTTTGTCCTATGTAATCCCTCTGTGGATTAGATGATTCACACCTGCATTGGTGAAAGACTTTCTTTACTCAGTCTACCACTCCAAGTGTTAATCTCTTCAAGAGAGGCTATCATAGACACACTCAGAAAAAAATGTTTTACCAACTACCTGGTCAGACCTTAACCCAGCCAAGGGGGATGATCAATTATATGGTGATGAATTAATGTAAAATTAACTGTCACGACATGTCATGTCCTATGTTATGAACTAGAGGAGAAAGAAAGAAAGGAGGGAAAAAAAGAAATAGTAAACTTTGCCAAGAAAATGTAAAAAGAAGTCAAAAGCAAGAAAAGATAAAACCCAGAAGCAGAAGCATGAAGTGGATTGCTGAGGGGATTCACTGAAGAAAGAAAAAACTGGGATTGAGATGTCTGAGTTCCACCTGCAATTGGTTGCCGGTGTGGTAGGTAGAATGTCTGTGGTTGTACCTGTTCTGCAAATGTCTTTAAGCACAGGGACTGTAGTCAAAGCAGAAAGAGCTTGTCACTGAAAACTGCAGTGTTTCTAACCCAAGATATGCCTGGAGTGAATTCCTATGTCTTTGCTTGTATTTGTTTTTAAAAAGTTGTCACAAATGTTTGGAAGCTGAAAAACAGGCTACTCAGTTTTCAGGACTTAGTTTAAAACCAAGACACACTTTGGTGGAGAGGTAAAGAAGGAGTTGACAGATACGTAAGAACTTTATTAACAGAGTTAAAACAATTACTTTAAACAAAATAGACTATATAGGTCTGCTTACCAGACAAATTTCCAGTGCCTGACTAAAATTTGAAATGAGTGTGAGTGTGTCTGTGTGTAACTGGTGTGTGTGTGCATGTGTGTATAAATGCATGAGTTCATGTAAAAATCATGCCTGTGCATTGCACCAGACCTCACCTTGACCTTTCAGTTCTCTTCTAGGTCAAGGTCTCAACAGGTCCCTCCATTCAAAGGGAGAGACAAGCCCTCTAAGTGAAATAAGTCAGTTGGAGAAAGACAAATATAGCAAAACTTCACTCATATGTTAAAGATGAAAAAACAAAACAAATACAAAAATGAAACAAAACAAACTCATATCATAAGAACAAAATGGTAGTTACCAGAGCAGAAAGGGGAAGGGGATGATCAATTGTGTGATGATGAATGAAGTATGACTTCCGGGAGTGATCGAAATATAGTATACAGATATCAAGTTATAATGCCTGCAATTATCACTATAGTACCTGAAACTTTTATAATGTTTTAAACCAATGTTCTATTAAAGAAATCAGTAAATTTAAAAAATTTCAAGCAAAGGAATAGTCTCTCAAAACAAAGGAAGCTATTATTTCCTGGTGCTAGATCAGAGAATGTAAAACCAGATGAGATGAAGTTTTTCAACCCACTGAGGACAAAATTCTAGATGTGAAAATTGAAGATCAAAAACGTTAAGTGACTACTTCAATCCCACTTGAGCAGAAAGAGGTAAAGCAATTTTTCCTCTTTGAGGAGGATGGCAAACCAGATGAATCCTCCCACTGCAAAAGCCAGGAATCCAGTGTGGAAGGACAGCACCCACCCTTACATTTCAAGGAAGAGTTTCTATTTTTTGTTCTAATGCAATACATGCCCCAGTCCTGCTGCTGTTGCAAGACAACAAACAAATCTAGCCAAGATTTACAGAGTTCAATTATTCATCTACATCTTCTCTGTTAACCTCCTAACCCCATCTGCTAACTGTTAGTGCTTGTTTATTCCTCTGTTAAAAGGGAGAGCAATATTACTGACTCACTTCAAATAGTCCTAGAGATGAAATGATAGAGTGAAAATGGTATAGTAATCGAGTTTGAAGTAGAAGCTAATAAATCATCAGACAATTAAGATTAACGAAAGTATTTGTCATTTGGCATATAATAACTATAGCCTTAGTTTTAAAATATTGACCTCACAACCTAAAGATAGTGCATTTTAACACTAGAATATATTAAAATCTTTAAAGTTTAATTTAACATTAATACCATTTGACCATACGATCGGTGTCCTAACTGTAAATGTCTTCAGTAAATGGACATGGAATTGTCAATGGCTTACAATAGTATCATGTAAACAAACCCTTTCAATCTCTCCATAAGATAAGCATTTACTATTTACTACAAATCTATTTCAGAAGATGAGGACAAAATATTTAAGTAAATATTTTCCTGAAACTACAAAACTTGGAAGACTTTGCACAATCTGTGATCTCAAAAGTGTACAATATGTATTCTCGTCAATATTTAAACTACTTCATCACAAGGTCACTGCCTCAAACCAGAGGATTTTTTTTTTTAATCTCAGGATTATAGTTTACTTCTAAACTTATTTTTACTGTCCTCATTAGAGTAGCATTTGGACTGTCTGTCCGTGTGAACGTGTATCAGTCAAAACATAGCTGGTGGTTTTTGTTTCAGTGAATATAAGCTAGCACCCACTGTGTACCAGGCACTCTGCTAGGTAGTTTGACATTCAATTCATGCAGTGTTTCTGAGAAATAGAGAAGAGAGTCTTTTATAATAAGGGAACCATTATGTCTTCTATTTACACACTGTTATTATGCTATTATTCACATATTTAATGTCCTCAAACAGATCATTATCCTCCTACAGTTTTCCATTTACTCTTAGGAAAAAATGCATCAAAATGGGTATTTCATGAATTGAAATTAGTAGGAAGGATGTGGTCCTAATTGACTGAATTTATAGAATTATGACAAAATTAGATATGAAAAAAAGATTGGGGAGTTAAATTTATGTTTTGATAGAAGCCATGACATTTCCTTAGGCATCAGGGAAACTGACCCAGTTCTAGGGCAACTTGGGTATGTCCCCACAAAAAAATGGGGCAGTAACATGTTTATATTCAACCGATCCATTCAGAAGAGTCTATTCGCCCCTGGGAAGATGTGGCACAGAATCAACTCTCTGTACTGGAGATGTCAGCCAATGTCCCAGAGGTGGTCACTGGAGTCAGAGCTCTGAACTCGAGGCACGAAAAGGATAATGAAACCAAACCCCAACTCACAGATTATGGTCAAGTGAGCAAAAGCAGAGAGTGAGAGGTTGATGCTGATCTTGGTGAATGACCAGCAGAATACCCTAGAACACTCCAGTAACAGGGACTGGATATTTGAGGCATCCATGTCCCCAGTTAGGACTGCAAACCTACACCTTCTACAGAAGATTCCCTCTCTTGAATCCTCATGCAGACCCCTTGACTAGCTTTGGGGGATGTTGTTCTAATGACTGTTTAGTTTTCACAGCTTAGGCAGTGCTACTTTAGTCCGCTTTATTTGTGGGCTACTCAGAAAAATGTGGGCAATATTTTGCACTATATGCCTCTCTCAAATCTTTTACAAGAGTTAATTCTAATCTGTCTCCTGTGTGAGTCACTGGAATCCACCTATATAAAGGTTTAAAGAAATTTTTTCTCAAGATTCCTCCCCTCCAAAATCCTCTCCACTATCTCTGAATCAAAGCAGAAGGGTCACACTTTGAAGTGGAGTCAGAGGGATTTCCTCTTCTCCACTGTCTCTGAAGACACCATCTTGGTTGCAAGGTAATCATAACGCTCCCTCCACGTGCTCCTCCATGGGGGTAATTGGAATTCAGGTCCCCCAACCAATCTCTGCCAACACTCTGGGGGAATGAGAGGAGAAAACTTCGAGTTTTTTTTTTCAGGATGTTTGGATGGAGTAGGCTGAGTATTATCAAAAATATTACCAACCTACTGAACCACCCATTTTCTGTTCCTTTGGCTAAAAAGAACAAGATTGTGTGGGGTCATTTTTGTCTGTGCCTTTTGGGACTCCATGCCAAGGGTTTCTCCAGCACCCACTCTAAACTCATCTTTAACTAAAGTCCTTAGTTAATATATTCACTTCATTCTACCTTTCAGAGTGGTCTTGTGTTTGTCTATTCCATTATGCCTAGGGATTTTGTGTACTTAGCAGAAGATACAGTGAGGAGTGAGTCTTCTCCATCTTGTCCAAATCTGAAAGTTTCACTTCAATAACATTAATTGGTATAATCATTAACAAAACACATTCTTCCCTCCGTTTATGCTCCTGGTAACCTGAAGTAATATAAAATAAAACCAAGATCTTTTGCTGGCAGAATCTTTGGGAAGTGTTATTGAGTCCATGGGGAGAAAAATCATCTTCTACTGAGAAAATTTCTCAATTTCAAGGTACAGTCATTTCCCAAATCCCTTCTCATCAATTCCACTTGACCACTGGAGACCTGTAATTGCATCTAAGCTTTGAAGGCATTTTTAATTCAAAGGATGTTGTATGTGGAGAGAACAAAATAAGGCATTGTGTTGATATATGTTATTCAAAGTAGTCGTACTTTGGAAAACAAAGACAGGGTAAACCTCTGAAAGATGAATGACAATTGTTGTCACTTTCTCAGACTGACTCTTGATTAAAATCAGGATCGTGCATGAGTAATAGTATTATACTTCAATAAATAATAATACAGTAAAATTTTTTAAGTGTGGCCAAAAAATTCAGGTTCAACTTATTGTAAGGCTAACGAGATGATTAGGGCAAGCCTACTGTGGGAAAATGCCAGTCTCCTTATATCCAACATTAGCTACCACTTTTCTAACACTGACAGCATATCAATATTTATACTAAGATTTTATTATTCTCCTTCTAAACATGAAGTAATTAGGATTCAGAAAAGTTAAGAAATTTCCAAAATCACACAGTGTGCAGAAGCAATGTAAACAGAATCAAAGCCCCAAACATGGAGCTTTAATCAATACTCTCTCTATCCCCACCCCCCAAAAATATATAGTCTATGATGCCAGGTCAAATTTCGGACTCCAACTCTGGGTGCTACAAAGCTTTGTAATATACTCACTGGTTAAGTTGGCTCATGCTGAGTGAGGCTGATCCTACCAGTGAAGGGATTCCAACTTGGAGGGCAAGGGAAAGAATGGAACTTGGCAGACTCCCACTAATAACACTTTATTATTCCTCACTCTGTGAAATGACCGTTATGAACTGACTTAACTGAAACCTCACCACAGCGGACTTTGTATTTTTTGATTCAATTAGCATTTATTAAATACGAAGTGTGAGAAAGGTACTCTTTGAGGGGCCTCATATAGGTCTAAAACTGAATCCAATGACTCGACCATAACGCAAGATAAAATTTTTAGATCCTGAACTTCTAGAAACCATTTTAAACTTTGGCATGTTTACATCTTATTTTTGTCTCCCTTTCAAACTGTGAGGACAGTCACAACAAACAGCTGACTGTGGCAGACAGAAAGCTAGCACACTGTTAGCAAAGGGAGAGAGACACAGTTGTCCAAGCAGGCTGTCTGATCATGGCATAAGGAAGCTCAGGGGGCAAGATCTAGGCCAACTGGTTACAATATAGTAATGTAGAAAGGAGCTGAAATTTGGGACACCCAGATATGATTCTTTCCACCTTCTACAAAGCACATACTGATACTGGTGTTTGGAAACAATAAATTCAAAAGTCCAGAGAAATGATTCAGGTCGATCTCCCAATATTTTCCAAGCCTCTATTGTGTGTAAAGTACTGAGATACTCTGTTTAATATTGGGTATACAGTGGTGTCTAAGATTCTTTCAACAGTCAGGTCAGTAGAAATTTCCTTCCCTTGGACTCCAATAGTACTCTTTCAAATGGTCATATAGAATTTAGAATTTATCATAGTTGGTTACATATATCAGGTGTTTGTATACTTTTCTTACCCTTCAGACCTACAGGGAGAAATTGTTTAATTCCCCTGCCCACCCAATATAGAGCTAAGAATAATATTTTGTTCAAATTACATTATTTTAAAAATTAAACTGTAGATACCAACTTCATCTAAGCCACTGTCTTCACTGAAAACTAGCTCCTAACTGCTTCTTGTTCTTTAATTCTTGGACCCCTTCAATCCCTACTCCTCATGGGGCCAGAGTGCAATATAAAAGGTAAAGGTCATCATGACATCTTTCCTTTAAACCCTTCCATGGGTCCTCATTGAACTTAAAATCAAAATTCCATTAGATAATCTAAAAAGTCCAATATTTTCTGACTCATTTTTATCTCTAAACACATTCCACGACTCTTTCCTAAGGGCTGTCACAGTTCCAGCCATTCATGTGTATGTCTGTCTGTCTATATAAATTTTTCTTCCTACATCTTCCAGTGTATCACCTTTACGCATGTTCCTTGTCCTTGAAATTCCTCCTCCGTCTTTCCCTCCCTCATCCTTCACGTCTCAACTCAAATGGTGTTTGCATCGGCCTCCTTAATATAAAATATGTTCTCTCCATTGATGCCTATTCCTTTCCTTCAGAGCCTTAGTTGCTTTTACAATTATGCATTTACACGTGGATTTATGTATTTGATGTCTCTAGCACATTAAACTCTGGGGATTGATAAATGTCATTCTCATAGAATATTTTTGAGTGAATGATGTTCTGATCTATTATCAAAGTGCCAATCTGATTTTAATATTGTCCCCTTCACTAGAACCAGATATAATTCTCTCTACCTTCTGCAAAGCAATACACTACAAAGCTAAGGGAAAAGAGAAACAATGGTGTATAACCTGTGCTGTTTTGCATACCCGGAGACAATTTCACTACCCTAATCTTCCTCCCAGGAGATTCTAAGTCAGAGGTGAGCAAACATTTCCTGTCAAGGGCCAAATTCTAAATATTTTCAACTTTGCTAGACACATGGCCTCTGTCATCACCATTCAACTCTGCTGTTGGGGTGGAGGCAGGGGCCTAGGGGCAGGCAGCCATAGGCAATATGTAAATGAACAAACATAACTGTTCCCATTAAACTTATTTCCAAAACAGGCGGCAAGAGAATTTGTCCACACTTACTGAAGTGTGCCAACCCCGCTCTAAGTGACAAGACATACTTTTAGATAACACATCTCTAGCGCCTGGCTCCTTGCAAAATCCTCTTAACTGATACTGGATCTTTTTATTCGCATCCCTGACTGATTCTGATTACAGCAACCAAGGTGATGTTGACCAAAAGCCTCTAACTCCACATAAGTCAAATTCTTCACTGTGATCTACAAGGCTCCATCTGTCTCTCATCATTGTCTCTCTGAGTTCATCTCCCATCAGTCCTGCCTTCGTTCAGTCCTCTCCAGCCACACTGACCCTGCGCTGCTTCTTGAACATGCCAGCTAGGAGCAGGTTCCTGCCTCAGTATCTTTGCACTTAAGTTTTCCTCTGCCTGGACTATTCTTCTCCTAAGGACATCCCAGCCAGCTTCTTTACTTTCTGAACCTTTTCCAAAAATCATCTTCATGGTACGGTCCTTCTCAGCCACCCTATCTAAAATCTCCTGCCCCTACCTCAGACACATATGACCCCTTCTTTTTCACCTGTTTTTATTTTAATTTGACCATGCCTAGCATGTTCTATAATGTGTTTATGGGTTATTCTTTAAGAATGTGTTACATTCTTTGCAGAGTATAAGCCCCATGAGAGCAGGAACTTCCTCTGTCTTGATGACTGCTGAATCCATAATCTCTATACTAGTGCTTGGTATAGAGAACACACCTTATAACTATATATTGAGTGAATAAGCAAGTCATCTTCCTTTATAGGTACTTCTGCTCCTAAACCAGGACACCCTCACAAGGCATTATTTTTTCTTTTTCTGATAATATTCAAGAAAATTTGTGTTTCTAGCTGAATAACTTTGTACACGTTGTGCTTATTTGTGCTCAAATTAAGAATGCTTAACAGTTACATTTTAGATACTTTTTTCTTCAGAATTGACTCCCTGATGACAGGATGGAACTAGAGGAAGAGAAATTATATTGCAGATGTACCTTGTTTCTTAATTAAATGCACAAATAGAAACTGAGTGTAAGAAGTTTTCCTAATTCCTCTGGATATTATCTCATCATACTTTAGTCCAGGGGCCATAATAAAGTCAGAAAAATCTCTTCTTAGAAAGTTCCAAGAACCATCATTTGCATAACTCTCAATGGAAAGCACTATGTTAAAATGTCTCTTTTTATACTTTGAAACAAAGGAAACCATCAAGTTTTTAAGATTCAAAAGAGTGCATGGGTTACTTAGGAGCTTATGAAGCTGATTCAAGGTAAGACATTTAACAATTACCCCATCAAAAGAAAAAAGAAGGATTAGAATTCGCCTTTACTTATATGTGATTAAAAGAAAATCAAAGGAATGAAACTTAGCTGACATTTTTTTTTTGAAACTGGCTGCTTTGAAATGGAAGGTAAAACCATTGCTAATTAATCTCCAGATTGAAATCGTCAGTATGTCTCCCAGTTATCTGTCTATTCCCTCATCTTTCTGAATTCTAGAGTAATTTCTTCCTTTTCAGCTTTTCCATTTCCTTGTTTCCCTGAGCTTCTCTAGTTCCCCTTTTGAATGGCATACAGGGCCTTGATGCAGCAGGTAAACAAAAAATGCCTCTTACCCTGGATTGGAGTATCTTAAATTCTTATTTAAGCATTTCTTACATATATGTCATGTTATCTTCCACTGAGGCTGTAAATCTCTCCAAATAAAAAGTGTCTGAACTTCCCTTCCTCTGTAGTCCCTCAATACTTAAAACATACTAGTTACTGAGCTTGATTGAAAAAGAAACAGTGATGTACAACAGAGATGAAATGCATATAATGTTATAGCATTTAAAATGAATTATTTCAGTAAAGACTTGTGTTAGAAGAGGAGCCATGAGATGTTAATTCACCCAAAATCATTGTATTTCATGTATTATCGTCGCTGCTGCTGCCACTGTTGTTTTTAAATGTTTAATTCCTCAGAATTTTCACAATAGTATGTTGGAAACAGGAGTTAAGCTAAAAACAAACTCTAATTTTAGTTACGGACTTGCTCATATGACTTTTAAGGCATGGATGGCTTATCTCCACTGAGTTTACCTCAAGCTAATAGCACGTTTAATTCTAAAAAAGACAAGAAGGGAGGAAAGTGCGAGGGAGGGAGGAAGGGAGGAAGGGAAAAAGCTTCAGTCAGGAGCAGGGGAATGAAGCAAGATTTGGGAAATTAAACATGAAGACTCCTTCTCTAGAGTCTATAAGTAGGGTGATCTGTGAAATACGGGGATGTTATTCTAATCTAAGCACATAGCTCTCTGCTCCTTGGAGGTTAATTTAAGTAAGCTTATGCATTTTTCCCTCTGGTTTCTTAACTGCCATACATCTGCAAACACACACACCTCTTTCTGTCACCCACCTGACTTCTCTCTCATGGGAAAACTAAATTGGCTTAAATCGTGTGGGAGCATTATAAATACTGTGTGGTGATGAGAATAAATTGGTTCAAATCACTGAGGTACTTTCCTAAGTACTGACTGATGAGGAAGTTTAGATATGCCATAATTTATAAACAAAATGAAGGAGGTTACCTGGCAAGATCAGAGAAGCAGAAAAAAAAATTTTTTTAAAAAGGAAAGGAAGGGGAGTCTTCCAAAATCACTCTAGGGGGTGAATCTTACCCTGATTACAAACCCAGACAAAGATATAACAAGAAAGAAAAATGCAAACCAATATCTCTTCTGAATATAAATGCAGAATTTCTCAACAGAAGATTAATGAACTTAATTCAACAACATATAAAATGGACTAGAGACCATGACCATATGGCATTTATCCCATAAATGCAAAGATAGTTTAGCATCTAAAAATCAATGTCTATTTCAATAGAATAAAGGTCAAAAATGACATAATCCTCTCAATAGGCACAGAAAAGGCATTTGACAGACTCCAACACTGTTTTATGAGTTTTTTTAAAAATCAACAGACTAGGAATAGAAGGTAATTTATTTAATCTCATTTTAGAAGCCTTCATGAGTTGACAAAATATGTGAAGCAACAACAGTAGAATAACAATAAAAAGTGTTTGACTAAGTGCATCAAATGGGAGAGTCTTACGAGAACCCTAGCACGTGTGGCACAAATTGTACTTTATAGCCCTGCTGCAAAGGGAAGAGCCCCTCCTAGCCTCTGTCTGCTTGATGCTCTGCTTTAGTATTTTGTCTCTTGTCTCTTGTCACAGCACCTAATCTTCCACTTACAAATACTTCATCTTTCCCCTGAGGAAGAATGGTAGAAGAAAGCTTTCCATTTATTCATGAAAGCCCTTCACTAGGTTCTTTTCCCAGAGAAGCATGACTCTCTAATTAGCAAAGTAAGGAAAATCTGACATCAAGTGATGCCTCCACCCATAACAGTAGGAACTAAAAACCAACCTTTTTTCTCTTCCTTCTCTTTCTCCCTTCTTTCCTTCTCTCTTTCCCATGTCCTCACTCTGTTTTTCCTCAGGGTAGCATGACCTCTATTCTCTTCCAAGGGATAAATGTCTTCCTGAAGTGGCTTGGTCTTTAACTGGAAAGATGTCTACGTGAGGTTGACAGGGAAAAGCCTCCAGTATCCTCCGATCTAGCCCATGTATTCATGGCTGCTTAGCTGCAGTCTTTGTGTTTACTCTATATACAAATATCCTATAAAAGAAATATGAGCAATAACATACACACTGAGTTCAGCACTACTGATGAGGCTTAATTTTGCTGACCTCCCTGTTCCATTATTTTTGAATGACAAAGAAAATGCCTTATACCCAATTTATATTTTATAGTTCTATAAAATAGTTTTGCCCAATTATTGCATGTGAGGTCAGGTATAAGAATGAAAGTAATACTCCTTAAGCAGATATTTGAAAGTTAATATTTTCCAAAAAGATTCTCAGAATTGCCTAAAATTTTAGATATTGATAATTATAGTTTTAAAATGCAAAACGCTATTTTGGAAGGATAAAATAATAACAAGCAGAAAAAGCAAACTGCAGCTTTAATGTGATGTGTTTATGGCATCCCTACTCTGTCTCTAGGTCCAGATTATAGAGTCCTGTTTTTTCACTGTTCGTCTCATAGATAATATGTGAAAAGTCAGTCATTTCAATCAATCAACCCTCCTCCTTGTTGGGTTCAGTGCAATGGAGAATATTTATTCAAGGAACTAAAATGAGAGTAAAATTTTCACCCACATCATGGAGGTACATTATCTCATAAAGTCCCTGCAAACACTGAAAGAGAGACTTTCTATGGGACCAGAATCCACTAGAGGGTTTTCCACTGAATAGATCCTAAACCAAGATGGTTCCCCACATGCCTGTAAAGAGAGTTGGGTCTTCAAGGCAACCCATCTCCCCAAGATTTCCCAACTGCATGGAAGCCATTGATTTCCTTCACAAATCCTATGCCGTCAAAAGAGACTTATGCCAGAGACCTACACTGAAAAATGCCTGCTCTTAGCTCAGTGGATCAGGAATGCTCCTTATGTGGATGAGAAAGCTAAAGGCAAGTCCTGCCCCTTAATCATTCATTATATCAGTGGTGTAGGAGAAATGGATTCGATTCCTTTACTGTTTTAGAGGAATACAGCCTGCCCATTGATAAATTTTCATCAGTCTACCAATCTCAGATCAGCAATCCCCAGTGCTTGGCAAAGTTGTTAAAGAGAAAAAGGGAAAATTTTTCTCTCTAGCACTACTCACATGAGAGTGGAGTAGAAATCCCCTCTTTATGGGATCAAGAGCAGTAGGGAGCAGATATTCCCACCCAAACATGCAGGAATACCAGAAATCTTAGAAGCTCAGGGCCACATAGCCACTCCTCAGTTTTACAGTAAGTATTCACTAAAGATCAGGTACTGCTTTAGGAAGAAGTGACATGAGGAATAAAGCAAGATATGGCCACCATTCTCAGGATCACAATCTGCTTACACTGGGGTAAGAGGCTGATGATTTGAGTTCTGGTCCTCAATACTAAGAATACTGTAAATTCTGTATATCACCAATTCTTCCTAACCATTAGAGAAGAAGGAAAAGGAACATGTTTGCTTCACAAGCAGTTCATTAGATTCATATACAATGATGTTCCTCAGGATCTCCTTTGAGGACATCTCTTCATTAGTGAATCTTCTTTTATAGCCCATCTACTTTGTCAGTAGACATCTATTTTAGAAAAGAATAAGGAAAAGTCATTCACCCAAAGGAATGATGAACTACTATGCTTAAAAGATGAGTCTTCTCAAAAGTATTTCCATTTTCTTGGAAGAATAAATCAAGTTAATACTGAAATAATTTCCTCTTGTAGATTTCCATGTAGTAGCATTTTTCCCTAGCATTGTCCTAAAGAGTCAGACAATTGCACTAGCAATCAGGTCAGCCCTGCTGCATGGAGAGCCAGTATGGAAAAAAAATAAGCCTTTATATGTACAAATACACATACATAGACATGTACATGTTCATATATAATAACATGTATCAGTTTATTCTTAGATTTCATAAAGCTATCCAAGAAGTATTCCTAGAATACTCTGCCTCATGAGAGAGAAATCATTCCTCTAAGGGCCTCCAGAGTTGGTGAGGATAAATTTTATATAACACGACTTGATCACATCTGTCCCAGAAATCATCCCAAACTTCAAATTAGAAGAGTCATTATCGACGATATAGTACAGAAGATGAAAGGAGTTTTACAGTTCATGACTTGAAAATATCAATCACTCTGCTGTGTCCCCTCACTGTTATAGAGGATTGTAAGATTTATCACTGCTATTTCCTGTAATGTCTCAATCTGCTTTTGAGTTTGGCAAGTTTAGCTCCAAAAGAGTTAATGCTAGACTCAAAAAATTGTCTTGAGTACCTGTTACACCCATGGCACTTATAAGTGCTGACGAGGAAAAAAAATGAAGACTTATTTCATGATTTGAAGTACTGCTTTATAGTACTTCAAATGGAATTCTATGTAAACATTATCAGAGAAGTAGTGAAAGCCATGAGGTGATTGGTTGGACAAGATAAAAGATATCATGCCACTGTCTCTAGTATTTAAAGTATGGAGATATGACAGGATATATAACCCAAAGTATATAAACGGGAACAAGTTTTGGAAATTTCAACATTAATTTTAACTCTATATGGAAGAACTTTTAAAAGTTTAAAAAGTATCTGGACAAAATATGCTTTTGGGGGGCATGTAGGAAACTAAGTATATTTTAAGTATATAAATTAAGTATACAGCACCCTGATTTCGTGTGGTAGATGCTCAATTAATATCTTCTGATCAGGTGATTGATTTCCATGAGAGCCCTCTTATTTTATTAGAGATTCCCATACCAGTGTTAATATATTCTACTCCCTGAGAAATCTTGGAGGGTGTCAAAGAGATAAGAAATTTTACAATCTGCTGACATTCTTTAACATTGCTGGGCCCTGGGCTATTATCAGTTAGTTATTAGTGAAAATGTTCTGAAAAGGAATAATGCAGACTTGTTTATTTTTTAAATTTTTAATTGCTGAAATAGCCCTGGAGTTTTCAAATATCTCTATGAATTAGAAGTCTTTAGACCATTTGCTTAGATTTTCTGATGGTCACATGGCCCAAAGTCACCCTTCTCCAGAGTCCAGTCAGCTGTTCTGTAATGGTAACACTCTGGGAAGATTTTCATCTAACTCTTTCTTATTTTATTAATTGAAACATAGTTGGCATTTAGCCATATCCAGCTATAGAGTTGCTTATTTCCCCAAGGTCACACATCTAATAGATACGCAAAATCTCTGTGCTTTCACCATCATGCCACACTACCTCCTGACAGTATGGTGCATGAAGAAATGATGACATTGAAGAATGTTATTCAATAAATAATAACTAACATTCATTGTATATCAGGTGTGTTACCACTATTATCTCATTCATTTAATCTTCATATTAACCCTTTAAAACAGGGACTATTTTTATGTCCATTTTCCAGACTAGGAAAATGAGCCACATAAAGGTAGAACTAATTAATTCTCCTTGTGTCCAGAATACATCTTTTTAATTGCTGTCCATACTACCTTTACTCTTTTTTTTTTTTTTTTTTCTTTTTAAGGCCTGGTAATGGAAGAGGAATATAGGCCTAATGTATTTTAGAAAGGTCTTCTCCAATAAAGTTAATCAACCAATAAAAGCTGAATCAAAGAGGAAGTTCTGGTTGATTAATTTAATGACTATTCAAATGATCATATGATCCAGTACCTAAGCCTTCTGTGTAATTGAGTTTCCACTGGTTTTAGGCCATTTTGTTTAGAGAGAATTCCAGGCTATGGAATGTTTTTATTTCATCTTTATTAGTAAGAAAGTCAAGTAAACATTCAAGGATGTCCTTTGAACTTGTCATTCAAACTTTGAACATTCAGACTTGTCCTTTGAAGCATTGTGGTTATATTAAGTATCTGTGCTACAATTTGAGAATTTTCTCATGAATGATATTTATTAGAAATCAAAAATGCCTCATTTAAATTTGCTAAGATTCCATCCACATCAAACATGTTCCCTAATGAATGAATCAGACCTTTTAAGAGCATTTCCAGTTCTTGGTGTTATAGGATCCTAAGTCATCATCACTTTATTCTTTATAGAATATTCCCGAAGCTTGTGATGAATGACCTGTTAAATTCAGACACACAGATGTGATGTGGTTTGCAAATAGGATAAATGAGAGTTTCTAAACTTCAGAGTGATTCAATTTTACCATCTCTTCCTTGTGAAAAGCACTCATGAAATATACTTCAAATGAATTAATTTTTCTAATTATGTTCTTTACATATCTTTAGCTTAATACACATTACCCAAATTTTCTTTAATATAGTATTTCATGTAACTTTAAAGCTATTATTTAACTTAATACATGTTCTAGTTATTATTATTGTCCTTTTTTTATGATTTTTATTTTAGGTTTTGAGTTTTTAAGCACATACTGTGTTTATTTTTATAGACCAACCCACTTCTCTTGATGATTATAACATGTTCAGTCTTACCACCCGTTCTTCCATTAATTGTTCTTCTTTGTTTAAAGCAATAACTTTAAGCTCCATGTGACACCTCCTACATTAGTATATCTTCTTTTCTTATATCTTCCCAAGTCCTGTCTGATTGACTGGCATTCTCTTTTCAGTTAGAACACAACTCAAGTATTGCTTCCACCAGAGAGCCATCCCTTTGATGAGAGGCATGGTTTGGGACTTCAAATCCTCCAAGACATAATTCTCACTCTGTTCCTGTTCTAATGCCTATGCACAGAGAAATCAACTTATAAAGTTAACAATAAGAAAATATTTTACTTTATTTTCAATAAGTATTCATTATAAAATGCCAATGTCCTCTAGTCAAAGACTATCAAAGATGCTACTATCATTTGACAAAAATTGGGTTTATTAACTCATTATAATAAGGAATATCACACACTAATAGGAAGCATATAGCATCTTGGGAAGGAAGTATTAGAATAGATTTATTACATAATTTTTGCCAGTGTTAGATGATTTGTAAGAAGATCAGGAGAGCACCATTGGTTAATGGTAAGAGGAGAAAAATTCTATGAGAAACTTAATCTTAATCATTTTTACAGCTTGGGAGTGAGAGCAGAGCAAGACTAAATTATGCTTGGTAAAGAAGCAGCAATCATTCCTGTTATTGTTGATGAGAGGATGCTTGGTCCTGTTTGTGTTTGGACAATGTGTTTTACTTGTGCTTAATCGTGACTATGGAGGGAGATTTGTTTGCCTCAGTCCATCCCAGTCACAAAGTAGCTTTACCTGGCGGTGATCTACCAGACTCTGGTCACTAGGCCAGCTCTGGGCCCCGCTCTGATTGACAGACCAGCTCCTGGCAACACCACAACCTACCTGGTAACAGCCAGCTGTCAGGATTACTATTTAATTTCTCAGAAACAATGGAAATTAATTTCATCAAATTTGAAAGACATGAAACCATTGAGGAAATGATAATATGCTTCCTGGCAGTCTTTTTATCCCCCTGAATATGGGTACCAAAGAGGAAAAGAACCAGAAATTACGTCATCGTGTGTGTGGTGAAACTGCAGTGGTGCTTCCACTCTCAGCAGCGCTAAGGCCCTGCAGCAAGGAAACCTGAAAAGAGAACACCGGGCTCCCTACTCCGAAAGCCAGTCCACTGTGGTGGTAAAGATAGCAGTTAACCAACTTGTAGTCAGAAGCTGGCATTCCAAGTCAAAAGATTTGGAACATGCTCCAAGACAGTGTCCCATTGTGCCAGCACTGAGCTTTTCTACTCAAAGTGACATTGACTGTCACCAGTAGAAACTTACTTAAAACACCTAGCAATCTTTCCAGGTAGGTCACATTGTTATCTTGAGGAAAGTGAGATATAGAATGATTTAAACAACAACAAAAACCTGCCCAAGATCTCAGAGCTAGGAAGTAGAGCTAAGAAGAAATCAAGCAGTCTGACTCTGGGGAGTGTGCTATGAGTCACAACATCAAATTGTGTTATTAGTACTTTGGCCCACTTTGACTCTACTAGTAAGTTCTAGATCACCCCCATCAGTTATAGAGGAAGTATATCTGTATGTATATGTGTGTATGTACATACAGCATAAATAAAGATATGACTATAAATATAGATGATAGATACATATCTTTCTCTTTCAACATATATTCATATATATGTACAAGTATGTATATATACATATGTACATGTATGTATGCATATGTATACACACATGAATTCATATACTAGTTTTAATTAACTATATACAGAATACACAAAAAATTCTAAAAAAAAAACAGTGCAGACTCTGGAATGAGATTATATACTGTTTTTTCTACATTAATATATGTGTAATGTATACAACAACTCTGAAAATTGTACAATGAGAATATTACTAAAAAGAATTCTGACCCTAATTCCAATGTGGAGGTGAAGGGTGATTCCCACACACCACCAAGCAATTCTAAGACTCCAGCTGAGTGGCCTACAATTCAATTCAATTCCGATACTGTCTTCACGAATGTGACATCAGATGCCATGCGTTAGGGGCTCAGTCCTACAAAACAGGTCCCCTTTCCCATTAATTCAGGTTTTATTGATAAAATAGGTTTCATTAATTTCTATGAGAGTTTCAGAGAACACAAAGAACATTTTACTTAACTAGGTTAGCATTTTATTATGAAAGAACAGCCAGATGGAAGAGGTGCACAGGGCACCACCATGTGGGGTTCGGAGCTTCCCCAGGGGCACCCTCTCCCAGCATCTTCACGTGCTCATCAAACCGGAAGCCCTCCAGAACTCATCCTTTTGGATTTTATGAGGTTTCATTTCATAGGTGGATTGATTAAATCATTAGTCATTAGTGATCCATTCAGCCTTTCAGCCTCTTTGCTCAGAGGTCAGGAAAGTGGAACTGCAAGTCCAGTCCTCCAGTCACAGGCTTGCTTCTAGCTCTAAGACTTAGGTGCTATCCAAATCACCACATTAACATAGAAAATGTTCCTTTATTGCTCTCTTCACTTAGGAAATTCCAAAGATTTTAGGAGCTCTGCTCTTGAAGCAGGGATGGGGAAAAAAAAAAAAGAAAGAAAGAAAAGAAATATATATATATATATATACATTTTTAATTATAACTCACAATGTCACAGTTACTAAATGTTGGAAGTTTTCTTATTAAGGATTTAAAATTCTCTGCCCTCCTGCTAAATATTAAGGAATAAGTGTCTATTCAGGTTCACTCTGAATTTCTTTTTTTATTGTAATTCTTTGCCTTTCTCTTTTACCGTTTCATTTTGTATTGGGATTTGGACGTTTGAAGAAAAGTCACTTCCTGTTTAAGAGTAGATGAAGCTAAACACTCCCTTACTGCATAATATCATCTTAGGTTTCCAGGTAAAACCATCAAGAATGTTCCTGGCAAGAGCAGCTTGGAGAAATTCTGTACTTCCTACACCTGCATGTCTGCATAGGTATTGAGGGGGGAAAGTTTGAAGCATTCTTTATGAATGAAGCAATGTTGTGGAGCTTGATAATGACCCGTTTATTCTAGATGAGAGTTCAGTAAGTCATCAGCCTACAATCACAAACCAATATCAACCACTTCTAGATGAGACCTCACAAAGATTAGAAAATGTCTAAAAAATTCATCATCTCTTAGGTTGTAGGAATGCTTTATGGACCTATTTCTACCCTGACAAATAACAGCATCGAGTTTCTTAAGTCCATATTCTATTCACAATAGACATTTATAATGCTTAAGCAGCCAGATTAATGAATCACACATTAATTTTGCAACTGGATATCACTGTCATCTATCACCACCTCTGCTACGGAATCACTGAGTAACACTCAGCAAGTGTTCTTATAATATGAGGCAAACTGTATCTGCTTTACAAAATCCTAGGTTAAACATAGGGCTGCTAAAAATCATCATGGCAAGATCATTTAAAAATATCTTTAAACTAGTCATGGATGATGGTCAATTTAGTTTCTCAAACATTAAGAGCATCAATACCATTACAAATTAATTGGGATACAAAAATTAAAAAAAAAAACAGGTGCCTTCCCTAGATAATGAGGACCTCAGAGACTTACACAAAAGATAAATCCACCTATGGATCATCTCAGCTGTGTACAGTAGTATTATAATACATGTTGGAACACAGAGGAGAACTGATTTATAGGACAACTAGTCATCTGAGAATTGCTTGGTGGTGTAAGGGAAATCTCTCTTCCTACATGCATATACACACTGGAATTGGGATTAGAATGCTTTTTAGTAATATATTCTTATTGCTTGATTTTCAAAGGTGTTGTATATTTTATATATATTTTTTTTAGTTCCTTGAAGGACTATTGCATCATATCATTACATAGATTTAATGTATGCATCATCATAAATCAACATTAGTATGGGATACACCAAGCTTACCACCGAAAGTTTTAATTCTTCATATAATTGGCACCTTTTACATAAAAAGGCATATAATCTCATTCTAGAGTTTACAATTTGTCACTTTTGACAATTTATTTTGTAGTTCTGTGAAAGGGTAATTTTTAAAATCTAGCATATGTATACGTGTACATGTCTGTTTGTCATATAAGTATGTTCATATGAATAAGCATCCACATAATCATACACCCACAGATATATACACTATACAAATGTTTTTACAGATACATGTTATATATTGAAAGAGATGTGCAAATATATGTATATATGCATGTATGATTTCATTTTTATTATATGTATCAAGAGAGAAAGACACAATAAAGATAGGAGATGATGGTATTCTCAAACCTGCTGACTATTGTAATCATGATTTTAATACTCAAAGTGGGCAAAACTAGGTTAGCAACACTATTTGAGAGTACTTGATATCCTATTTTTATAACCAGAAAAAGGTGATTAAATGTGTGTTTGTGGGTGTTGTCTGTGCAGTATTTTATCTTTTGACAACACTAAATAATTCTCAATCAGGGGCAATTTCATCCCACAGACCATTTGACAGTTTCTGGAGGCTTACTTTGGTTGTCGCAACTATGGACTATGCTACTGACATCTGGTGGGTAGAGGCCAGGGACATTTCTAAACACCCTACACTGTATAAGACAATTTCTAAAGTCCATGCGTATTAGCAGTCATGATCTCTGTCTCAGAATTATTCAAGTAAAAATGATTTTCTGGATTGACAGATGTTGGAAAATATTGTTTTTTGTTTACCTTTTTGTTTTATATATTGACTAGCATAGATCCTCATCTATAGCAAATTCTAAATATACATATATTGAGGTGAATTAAACTGAAAGTGTTTAACTCTCTGGACAGAATGTATGTATAAAGATAATAATACAATTTAAAATAAATAATTAAAAGATACATATTTCTGGACCCATTTAGAATCAAGAATTACTGTTGACTTAATTCATTGAGAACTTAGGGGGCAACTCTCTCTTTGCCAGATGTTTTAAAAATGATAAAATGCATTCCCTGGCCTTGGCAATTTTGCAATTTAACCAAAGCTATAAACATATTCTGAGAAAATGAGTTGGTTCCAGAACACAACAGCATATGGTTGAATGCCAAAATGAGTAACTTCTAAGTGCAACTAGAATTTAAGACAAAAATCGCCTTATGTGGAATTGCCAGAGATGGCTTTAGGGCAAAGATGAGAATTGAGCAGAACCTTAAGAGACTGATGGACAGAATTTCAGTGCGACCAGCAATAAGGGGAAGGTAGTTTAAGGTGAAGAAAATAGTATGAACAAAAGTAATATGTTAATACTGATCATGGGGATTGAAAGAGTACCCTGGTTGAAGCAGGCAGTAGATTTCAACTGCTAAGAAAAGGTAAGACTATGATGAGAATCAAATGAGTGAATAGCTACAGGAATACCCTGTAAAATATCTAAACCTATGAATAGAATAAAACATATGGACATTGTGTTTTAGTCTCTATCACACTAATAGATTACTTAACCTAATATTATTTAGCATTTTCTTCCCACACATACAGACCTTTCTACTATACTGTGGCCTACATTGTTCACCTAATATTACATAAAAGTGACCCTAGCAAAACAAGGCAAATTTAGCAATAGCCGCAGGTAGCCTTTTGCCCCTCGTGACTACAAAGATAGCAAGCGTCCTCATTTTCAGAAAAGATGTGCTCTAATTAAAGAATTGTTTTAATTACTTTAACTAATATCGTAATATTCTGGAGGCTTGTCAAGGGAATAAGAGAACAAGGATTCTGTTTGGTCAAGGAGTCTTGCAAGAGATAAAAATGAACCACTGAATAATTAATGTTAAGAATCATTAGACTTATGGGAGCAGTGGGTAGTGGTGTTTGATGAACAGTGGTAAAGAATTATTAGAAATTTGGTAATGAGTGTGTTGATATTTAATGCAGAATGAGCCTTCATACATAAAACTTACATAGAATGTCACCTCATGTAAAGCATATTAAAAATATAGTCAGTAGATTTAATCCAATATACATGTATGTTGAACTAGTAATTAAGTGCAAGAAAGACTATGTCATTGCCTACAAAAAAAAAAATCTTACTTTATACTTTAGTCTAGTTTTCATAACCCTTTCTACTTGTTAGGATAAACTTATCTTTCCTGTCTAAAGATACAGAAAAGAGAACTTTAGAGAATAAATAGGCTTTATACTTCAGATAAGAAGAACTCCAAAGCAATAACAATTAACAATTAACAAAAAAAAACTCTCAAAATAGACCAATGCATATTCAAAATCGAAGATTGGCATTGAATATAATTAAACCTATAAATACTATTGTCAAATTAACTATATAGCAAATTTTCTTAGGTCCCCATAAAAGAGGTTTTGGTAAATGTGAACTCACTTACAAATCTGTATGTTAGGAGTAGGTCAGCTACATAAAACAGTCTTATTTATGAATGATTTAGCCAAATGGAGACTTAGTATTCTTGAAAGAGAACTTGAGAAGAAAATAGATGAGGGTCCTTATTGGTGACTCCATGATGTCATTTAGGACAAAGTTCTTTCTGGTTTTCTAATAAGCATCCTTAGAGGACCCAGTTACATTGCATTATCTGAAAATGTGTCACATGAATCACCACTAGTTCAAAGCAGTCTGAGAAATAGTTTTAATTGTGCATAATGTGCAAGTAAGAGAGAAGAATTACATAGGCCAATTAGCAAACTCTTATCAACACTAAATTAGCAAATGACGAAAGCCAGTGATCATAGTGAGAACCTAGTCATTATAAGATGTTGGTTAAATCACTGCTAAGTGAATTGGATCTGTAACACATAACTCCAGTATGTTGCTGCCGCACAAAAAGCATTTTTTAAAATAACTTTATTATTTCTTTTGCTCACATTATTAAACTCATTTTAGGATATTGAAATTATATGCAATCTGTGTGTATTTCACATAACACCCACCACCAGCATCTATTGCCGTCTCACTACCTTATTCCCTCCTTCCTTCCCTCTCCCCTCTCACCTTCCTAATAGTCATAGTCTGGGTCCTGTGCATTTTGCTGAGATTTCTGTTTTGTTTCTTTATATTCCACAGATGAGTGAAACTCTCCTGTACTTCTCTTAGTCATCAATAGATGACTGGCATTTAGGTTGTGTCCATGTCTTGGCTATTGTGAAAAGTATTGCTATGAATCTTGGTGCAGATTTTTTTTCTAATTAACATTGAAACTCAAATCCTTGATAACACCCTTAATGAGCCTTTGGGTTCTTATATGTTGCTGGTGGGAATTAAATTGATACACTCACCATAGAGGGACTTATTCTCACACAAAGTTCATTTTCCAGGTTTTCTTGAATGAGGTAATTTTGTGCTTTTAAGCTACATTTTTTTCCTAATGGATGTCTTGGAGAATTGCCCAAGCACAGCTTGTATCCATTCATAGAAAAAGGTTGCGTATAGTATTACTGTGCCTACAAGAGCAAGAGTGACCTGTGACAAGACAACTGATGTATTGGGCGACGGTTGACAGAGCCAATTCAGAAAAGTGGGGGGAAAAGAGGAAATTCCAGGTATGGTACAAAACCTTTACTTTCTTGAAAGCTATTGGTAGTATCTTGAGAATTGTCATGTTCCTGAAAAAAGAAAAAACAGTTCAGTAGCTTACAGTATCTGTCACATAGTGGGTGCTCAAGTAATATCTGTTGAATGACCTCTTTGTCTATCTACATTTTATGAAACGGTGCACAGAATTGTTTTAAAAGAAGTACTCTCCATCCGCTTTTATGAAGTGGTCAAACATTTAGTCAATATTCATTCTGCTTGAATGAAAGTTCTGTGAGGAGTCCAGAGAAAATGCTTGCTATGATCTCTTACCCTGAAAGTCGTACCCTGTCTTTTAGGTGACCTGGTAGATTGTTTTTAACTCATATTCAGTGTTAATTAGTCAAATCTATAGTAATTGATTTCTGAGCCATTTGGCCAGCAAGCTGACTATTAATTCAGTAAAATCAATTGAAAGCTATTTTTAAGTGTTTGAAATCATCTTATAATTTCCTAAATTAACATGTAAGTCAGCTTGAAGCAGAGGTTGGGGACTATCAGTCAACGTATCAGTTGATCAGACACTGAATTGGTCTCGAGGGGCATTTGAAATGCTCAAGTAGAAGCATCCTTCCCTGGACAATTTATGAACCATTTAGGAAAGGCAAAATATATGCAGGGTTGGGGAAGGAAATCACATAATCATCTAACATTGAAATTTACAACTTGTCAAGTTAGTAAACTAGATCATAAATGTTTTATTTTACTCAGCATACCAATAAATGTGGGCTTTGTAAAAACGGAAACATGTACAAATACATCCTGTGTGTGACTCAAATTTTGCGACCCTAAAGGAAGGATCATGGAAATTTAAAGAGTATAAAGTATTGTCAAACATAGAAAAGCGCTAAGGAACTCACTTGAACCACAGGAGGAAATGTAAACAGTTATCCTTTTTCTTCTTTTTTAAAATTAGGTCATGGAACAAAAGGAGTATTTGAGCTTCTGTCCGGATGGCGGAGAACCAGAGAGAATCTGCCCTTCAAGGACAGGGTAGCAGATGCCTATTCTGACGTCATGGTCACCTATACCATGACCAGCTCCCTGTACTTCATTACCTTTGGCATGGGTGCCAGCCCCTTCACAAACATAGAGGCTGTGAAGGTCTTCTGTCAGAACATGTGTGTCTCCATTCTGTTGAACTACTTTTACATTTTCTCCTTCTTTGGCTCCTGTCTCGTCTTTGCTGGCCAACTAGAGCAAAACCGCTACCACAGCATTTTTTGCTGTAAGATCCCTTCTGCAGAATACCTGGACCGAAAACCTGTGTGGTTCCAGACAATGATGAGTGATGGGCATCCACAGACATCCCATCACGAGACAAACCCCTACCAGCACCACTTTATTCAGCACTTCCTCCGTGAACATTACAATGAATGGATTACCAATATTTACGTGAAGCCATTTGTCGTCATCCTCTATCTCATTTACGCCTCTTTCTCCTTCATGGGGTGCTTGCAGATCAGTGACAGAGCCAATATCATCAACCTACTAGCCAGTGATTCCCCAAGTGTTTCCTATGCCATGGTTCAGCAGAAATATTTCAGCAACTACAGCCCTGTGATAGGATTCTACGTGTACGAGCCCCTTGAGTACTGGAACAGCAGCGTCCAGGAGGACCTACAGAGGCTCTGTAGCGGATTCACTGCCGTGTCCTGGGTGGAGCAGTACTACCAGTTCCTGAAAGTTAGCAACATCAGTGCCAATAACAAGAGTGACTTTATCAGTGTCCTACAAAGTTCCTTTTTAAAAAAGCCAGAATTCCAGCATTTCCGAAACGATATCATCTTCTCCAAGGCAGGGGATGAGAACAACATCATCGCTTCTCGCTTGTATCTGGTGGCCAGGACTAGTAGAGACAAGCAGAAGGAAATCATAGAAGTGCTGGAGAAGTTGAGGCCCCTGTCCCTTTCCAAGAGCATCCGATTCATCGTCTTTAACCCCTCCTTTGTGTTCATGGACCATTACGGCTTGTCTGTCACAGTGCCTGTTCTGATTGCAGGCTTCGGTGTTCTCTTGGTGTTAATTCTGACTTTTTTCCTAGTGATCCACCCTCTGGGAAACTTCTGGATAATACTTAGCGTCACCTCAATTGAGCTGGGCGTTTTGGGCTTAATGACCTTATGGAACGTCGACATGGATTGCATTTCTATATTGTGCCTTATCTACACTTTAAATTTTGCCATTGACCACTGTGCACCACTGCTTTACACATTTGTATTAGCAACTGAGCACACCCGAACACAGTGTATAAAGAGTTCCCTGCAAGAACATGGGACAGCCATTTTGCAAAATGTTACTTCTTTTCTTATTGGGTTGGTCCCCCTCCTATTTGTGCCTTCAAACCTGACCTTCACACTGTTTAAATGCTTGCTGCTTGCTGGGGGTTGCACACTTCTGCACTGTTTTGTTATTTTACCCGTGTTCCTAACTTTTTTTCCCCCTTCCAAAAAGCACCACAAGAAAAAGAAACGTGCCAAACGAAAGGAGAGAGAGGAAATTGAATGCATAGAGATTCAAGAGAACCCTGATCACGTCACCACGGTCTGAAGGGTATAGACTAATGGATTCTTTTTCTTTTCCAGTATCGCACAATGATGCAGGGCGAGTAAAGCTCAGACCTCAGCTGCTTGGGCTGGCCAGGGATAACAAGGCAAGTCAGATCAAGAGTGAATTATTCACGACACATCATGTGTCCACTTCTTGGGATGAAGAAGAAATCAAAGAAAGGGAAAAGTTCTCTACAACCTTGTTCTCCACTAAAGATAAGTTTCTGGATGTAATTTTAGAGCTCTTCCAAGGAATGGATGAGTCCATGGAGTGTTAGAAGGCAAAAAGAAACAACTGGTTTTAAAAAGAAAATGCTTAACAGAGGAAAGGGGGCATCTAGAAAAAAAGACATAGAAAATGTCAAAATTGCCATGGCACTTTTCATAGTTGTTTTCTGAACAGCTTGGTCAAAAGAAACCTATGCACTTGGGAAGTACATATTTAATCCAGTTTAAACCAAAGGACTTCCCAATCCATTTGATGTATACATATACATATGTATATATACTATATATACATATACTTAGATTTGTCTTTAGTATACATAGACATTTGCGTGGAGCAAGCTGTGCATTTTCAGATAGGCTGGCCATTCCTCTAGAAAGCCAAATCAGTCTTAGCCAAATAAAGACTTGTTCATGCCCATTCAAAATCAACTGGCGTGTTTCAGCATCAAGAGTAGTATTCAACTGTGCAATAAGCAAAATGGAAATGTGTGTTCCTTTAACCCTGCATATATTATGTTTGTCTTTGAGAGTCTTGCTTGGGCTACCTTAGCAAAGACACAAATAACATCTGAATTAATTACCAAGTGGACAGGGTTTAAAATCTCATGTTAGAGCTAACTAATTGATACGGCTTTTCATTGGATTTTAATAGTTAGTTCTCTGTCCTTGGGAGGACTGGTTTGATGGCTTTCAGAGAGCTTGCCTACTGCAAATGAGCACTTTATACATATTGTCCACACATGCGTGTTTAAGTATACAAGTGTATGTGTATGTCTGTGTGTGTATGTGTGTGTGTGTGTGTGTGTGTGTGTGTGTGAGAGTTGGGATATTTCATAGTTATTTAAGAGTGAAAATATACTGCCATGGAATATAGGTCATCAACATAGAAGAAAGGAGACATGCTAGGAATTGTGTTGTGGAGTGAGGTAGTGTAAAATGGACCATCACCAGTCATCAAATACCATCAACTGGTTCTTAGTGTAAGGAAAATATTCTAATCCTATAAAATCTAGTGTGTTCCTTGCATTAATCTTTGGAACATTAACCAGGCCACAATCACTATAGTAGTGGTCACTATAACTACTGCAGTATCATTTTGTAGCTTCTTGCAATACCATTGTTCTTATTACCTGGAAAGTGCTCATCCATCATCCATTGGCCCTCTTCTCCCAGGGTGATCAGAACTCTGCACAGGTGGCATGTTAACTGTAACTGCTACTGAGTTCTCTCTCACAAAAACTACTGAGGTAAATGTTTTCATTAAGTTCAATTTTAAAACCATTCCCTGGCAGACAGACTCCATCTGTTGGGTGCTTACGTGGATTAGCGTTGTGCTTCCAGTCACCGAAAATTACTAGAAAATGCCTTTTCCCATGCCAGGCATTGAAGCAAGTTAATTTCCAAGTATTACTGAAACAACTATTCAATGATTTCTAAAATCTGCTAGCAAGCTCTTTAACCTGGAAGAGAGCAACTGCAGCTTCCCATCAAATTTGATAGTATATTGTAATTGAATTCAAAATATCCTGGACTCAGTTGAATTCAGGAGAGAGATACGACCCATTCCATTCTGGTTACAGTCTTTGGAAATATAGTGAATACATTAATGAAGCAACAGAACCACAAAACAAGTGTACTTCCATAACTAAAGAACTTGCCAGAATGTTGCGAGAAAGGACAACTGTCTAAAGTGAAAAACATTTGATCCGATTTTGTTTTATTGGAGTTTGTTTTGTCCTACCTTGAGGTTATTGAGTTTTTAGTAGAAATGATCCATGTCTTTTTGATTGTGTTCATTTGGTACAGTTTCAACAAACTGAGTATGGAAAATAATTGCTACAAACACAGGGTTATATGTTTATATTATTTATAAAGACATGTCACAGATAACCCTAGCCTCTTGCTCACTGAACTGCTCTGCTAGGATGAACTGGTATTTGGCACCAGTGAAACCTCCAGACCATGATCTCATATCTGAGGTAGAAATTTCTAAGGCATTCGATTTGGCTTAGAGGGCAGGAGTTAGAGGGGTAATTTTTCTTTCATAGTTTACTCCTCCTTTGTGACATCTCATTTTGCATCCCTTTTGAAGATGGGAGGTTATCAGCACAAAATCCCATTAATTATCAGTTTATGTCATTGGTGTACCATAATCCATTTACCAATTTTTTCTAAAAGCTTGCCTACTATGATCTTTTTCTTTTTCTTGATTACCATAGACACTTTCACATGCAAAGACCACTGACAGGCAGATTTTGAAAGAAAGAATCAAGGATGTCAGTAGCCAGGTACATATCAGTGCAGTTCTAATAGCATGCCTCCATTCAGACAGACTCTGTTCAGATAAAAAAAACCTCTTTTTCAAGTTGCATCTTCAAGGCTCAAACTAAGATAAATATAAATTTCTCATTGACCCAGTTACAATAGGGATGGAATTTTGGAAGGGACATTATCTTTTCCAGAAAATCATGTAACTCTTTAGAGAACCGTAGCAATAACTTATTGAAATGGAATTTCTTGTTCTGGAAGAGTTAGTACACCACCCAAAATGTTCTACCTCTGTCCTAGAAAGAAATTTAAGCTTAGAAGTTAACTAACTAAGTAAGCCTCATGGGATCTCCCAACCTCACTGTGAAATAGATAGTCCAAGAATTCCATTTATTGAATGACAAGGTATTTGCTAAAATATGAGATCATGATTTGCAGGTAATACTCAACCTCTTTCCATTTTCATAGCTTCTGTGCAACAATTCCTAGTTTTTCAATTTTTAATCCCATTGTTTTGTCCATTTGTGAAATACTACTGGTGTTCAAATTAGGAACTTCTCTGCTGTTAGAAGATGACAAATCAACTCCTAGAAGAGAAGAAATCCATGGAAAATACCTCAAATATGTACAATCTGGCATTTAGTTGAAATGTGTTTTTCCCTAAAAGTGAAAATTTTTTAAAGTTTGCAAAAAGCACACCTTTTCTGAATTTAAATTGGAATGTGAATTTGTTTCATTTCATCAAAACTTAAATTTAAAATCGAAGTAATATAAGAGCTCCACTCCATAATAATTAACGAAGTTTTAAAGAGGTACTCACCTTAATTACAAAAAGAGATTTGACTAAAAATTTTATTCTTCGACTTATATGGTTAAAGAATCATATACTAATTTAGACCATGCTAACATTTTTAATGAAAGGTGTGTTTAAATATTATCCCATGCATTCTTCCAAGAACTGTGACTTCTCTGAAGTTTATGCATGAATATTCTATGAAAGAATTATTCTCCACTGTGGTTGTATAATGTGAGTGTTCCTTTCTCATTTGATCCCGATTCATTTGCACAAAATTTTGGTTTTACCTTGTGAGATTAGAAGAATTATAATTAATGAAGCTCCTATGATTTTAGAAGAACCATTCTTGAATGTTGAATTCAAGCGAGTGAGAGCTTGTCCATTTTGTAATTACCCATTGCACTTTCTCATAAGAAACTAATCCTTCTAGGCTTGTGGTTAGACCTAGGGATTAACTATTGCCATTCAGAATTACATGTATTTTTATAAGTTGACTGTAAATATAATTGCAGTCACATATTTTTATGACCAAATAGTTATGAATGCCTGGCACTATGCATGCATTGTTATAATAGTACATAGATTTTTAAAGACACTATTTTCATGGTTATTGCAACTTTTATTAAAATTCTCCTATCACCTATTCATAAATGCCTTGTAGGTTTTAGCCCCCAAAACCTGAAGTTCATAGAAAGTTCCATTCCAAGGGGAACAATTTAAAAATTGCCTCCCCTGGGTGTCAATGGCAGCCTCTTCTAGAATTCTCTGGAAAGCTATATCTGGCTTCCAGGTAAAAGACATAGCAGATTCTGAGTCTAGTCCTTAATTAAGGCCACTTTAATGTCCTGTGTTTGCTAATCTCATGGTGAGTCGAAGAAAACAATACCTTGAAATTAGAATTTAGACGTTGTTTCCTGGGGACTGGAGAACTTAACGATTTGTTTAACCTCTCTAGAGGGATCTCTCTGTTCAGCCTATTTCGTTGGTGTTTACAAGTAGTATTGATAATATATTCAAATGTAAGTCTGAAAACTATCACTTATTCAAATCAAGCTTTACAAGCACTTGTATTCCCTTTAAAAACAAAACAGAAAACATTCTTGTTTTTTCTGTTGCCAAAAAGTTTGCAACAAATGTATAACATTGACACAAAACATGCATACAGCTGAATTAGTATGACCTTGAAATCTCCCATTCTTGAATCTAAATCTAAATCTCAGCATCATCATTGTGGTGCAGGTTTTTAACTAATTCTTTTAAGCAATGATCTGCCAATTTATTACGTAAAGGACAAAATGAGCTAGATTTTGTTTTACTGATTTGTCTTCAAAATCCTGACTACAAATATATTTACCCAGATGAAAATAGCAAAGTCATAAATTAAAGTAACAAAGCTTCTTTGCATCAGGTTCAGCATGGGTGGGACTATATGTAAGTACACTAGCTGTAAGTTACTTTGGATTCTAAACTAAAAGTCCAAGGTTTAACCCACTATCTAACTATGTGTCAGTTAGATGAGAAATGGCTTTCTGTGTTTGAAATGTTGTGGAGTTTGAGTAAAGGTTGGAAAAAAGACTGAAAGGATATGGAAAAATGAGCCCACATGTTTAGAAATAAAGATGCCTGTAAGTAGGTGCATCAAAACAGGTAAAAAAAAAAAAAATCCACTTATTTTACAGTTTAGGATATTGCAGACAATTGCATGATGTCTCCAAACTATTGATTCTTAACTGTTAGGAAAATTGATCATAAGCAAATATAACCCACTTGAAGATTGTCTTTTCATTTTTCAGATTTATAATATGACATTCACAAGGAAATAGCTCCTCAATTTTTAAGCATGAGTCATGGATAATTTGGGGGTAAACATGGAAGGTTAGGAGACTCCTTGAAAAGAAGATGAAAACAAATAACTAGATAAGCATTGTTCATTCCCAGGGATGACTGTCAGCATTGCTCTGATTTTGTGCATCTTGGAGACAAAATTAATACTTTTTTGCATAAGTTTTCCCTTATGTAATGAGGACCTCTCTGTCGCTGATAGTGTCTTGTTTGTCAAATGGGAAATAATTTAAAGAAAAATATGCAGACTTAAAAATCATCTACTAGACCAGTGTAGATGGATAGTCTAGGACAATATCCTATCACTTCTGTACCTTTAAAGATGCTGTGCTGTCAAAATTAAATGGACTTCTTCCATAAACTGAGAAACCTCTATAAGGTAGATATTTTTAATATAGTAAAGTATTTATAAATGAAATCATTGCTAATTTTTCACTTTTATAAATTATAGAAAGTCAATCCCTACTATTTTTCCCAAATAAAGTCCTCTGTAAGAAAGCTCTCACAAGTCCTACTAATTATGAAGTCTTAAATATCAGAAGGAAACTTTAGAAACAGATGCAGGAACATCTATTAGTTATATGTTATTTCTGCTCTGTATACTTACTTAAGCTGGGGTTTTTAGAAGTCATTTGTAACTGCCTTCTGATTTCCCACACGTGGCCAGATAGAGGAACGATTATTAGATCTTACTCTCTAGTTCCACAATTATTTGGGCCAACTATGTTACTCATAGGGCTCTGTTAAACTAGTAGAGAAGTAAGAACTTTAATCCTTTGGGAGATTTCTTTGAAAAATTTCATAGAAGTAAGTAGGAGAGACTGTGATGGATAAAAGACAAATGGAGTTCATTATAAGACTTTACAGTCCTGTATAAATTTAACTTGGATTTCGGCAGAGGCAGCCTACAGTATGTTATGAGGAGCACTGAAGTTAATTGATGTAAGATGGTCAACAGAATCTCCCCCTGGAAACTGAAGTATCTTCATCATTCTCTTTGGTTGATTTACTGGCTTTTGGTAGCCACATTAAGAGAGCTGGGGAAAAGACTAAATTGTCACATTCCCTCATGCCCTGCAGCAGTATGCAGCATGTATTTTGAAGTAGAATCAAGAAATTTTGCCATCTTTTCAAACATAAAAGTGCTAGGTACTGATCAATTAGACCTTAAAATTCACCAATGCAAGTATCCCAAAGTTTTAGCAGTTTCTTGTTACTTATGCACATTTTTCAGCAATAGACTTTCTTGCTCTTAAATAGGAAATCTGTCACAGTTTGAAAAGGGCAGAGATCTCTCCAAGCTACCTCATAAGGGTATTTAAAGACAAAATGGCATGCAACCTTTGATTAAATGGGAATATATTAAAGCAATATTATTTATCACCTCTCCTTGATGCCATTTCACTCTGTAAATTTAGAACAGTTTAAATGTAAAAAGAACACCCCTACGTGCAGTCCTATTTGTGCATTCTACTTAATGTAATATTTATTAATAAGAAATCTCTCAGGGCTATTGTTTGGTTGTCTCTCTATAGGCATCGCAGAATATGAAACATGGGTTCAGAAGAGCAACCTAACATTGTCTTTGAGGCAGTGGTCAACCTAGTGAAGTGCACAAACAACCTGTAAATATCTTCAGTAAAAACTTCAAGTGCACGTCTTGTCAAAGAGGAGAAATTCACCATCTGCTTCTTTGTTTGGTGTCCCTAAGCTAATAGAAAAAGGCAAAGTTCCCAGTATTTAGCATCTTACTTACATTTTCTTTTCCATGGGATGCCAATACTATTAATTTTGGCTAAGTAAGAGTTTTAAAACATAGATCACTTTGGAAGCAATACAATCAGTGATAAGAGAGCTACTCTTTACCATGCATACACAAATTATAGGAATGAATGTAAAATTTGAGTCCTTTTGCTTCCTTTTTATTTCCTAAAACACAGGCCCACTTGCTCTTAATCCTGGCTAAACAAAATGCTAATTTATACTAAAAAATAAAATAGAATGATAAAAAAGTATGAAATTATGAAACTCCAATGTCATTATCAATACAAACCTCATAGGAAAAGACCATTTGCAGATGTACAGTCCCTATATTATTTTTCAATGTTTACAACCTGTAGGTTCATACCACATCTCATTCATAAAACGGTCACATTTATTACTCCTAAAATAGTTCAAATAAGCTAGTAAGTCAATCAGTGTTCTCTGCTCTGTAATTTTGTACCTTGAGCTCTAAGATTAAAACTGCCAACTGAGGAAAGTTTTAAAAAGAATTTTGAACAAAAATATCAATATCAAAAAAATTGCCTAAGTCATATTTCCTTCTCAAAATATCTTCAAATTCAGGAACTGCTAAGTGCCTATTTTAGATCTTAATAAGAAGTAAATATTCTCATGAGTCCTTCATAAGTCTCCAAATTGCCTGAAATGTTTCCATTATCAAAATTTGTATCCATACTCAACAAGTGAAAGACTAATTTAAAAACAGGTTTTACTAATGAGAATGAAGAAATAACATGCTGTTTCCCATAGATTCGACCATGCAAACATACATTTAATAATTAAGTTAGCCTCACAATTCAAGGACAATTGTTACAAATAATTCTCATTTCATTACTATCTACATACCTTGAGTATACAGAGATATAATTTTAGTTAAATTCCTTAGGATTGCTCTGTTGAAGAATAATCTATGATATAAAGCCTAAAAGTAGAAATCTTAAGAAGAATAGTTTCTTGCAAAGATGTCATTTCATCTCTTTTTACTACAATGCCACTAAGCAAAGCTATTGACAGCATTTCTGGGTATGTTAACCTTTTATTTTTAACAAAAATAAAGTTCTGTTAGTCATAATAAGGAAGAGTTATCATATCAAATATTAACTTAGTAATAGATCATATGGGTTTTTAATCTATGGTTTCTAGAATCAAATGACTTTCCTGTTTCTTTTAGCTCATGATCCCAAATGCTACAAGTTAGGATGCTCTTAGGCTCACCACATTCTTCATCATTTCTTATTGTAATATCACACAGAATGTCCAAAACTGACTAACTTCAGAGGGAACTTCGGACTTCCTGTCTTTTAGGGAAAGATTCTTCTAGGTTAGAAACTAAACTTCCTTAACATAACATCTCATGACATCACAATGTAACATAACATAATCTATACTCCTTTAGTCATTTATTAAACCAGCTCTAAAACGTATGTTTTATTCTTAAAAAATTCAAGGATAAATTAATTAAAGATAATACCATGAGAATATATCTCAATTATTCCTGTGAAAATAAGGCATTCTAAAGCAAATACTAAATCTTTGGCATTTGAGACATATTGTAAATGAACCTCTAAGTTCACAGATATCTCTATATCAAATAAATTAGCAAAGTGCTCCTGAAATATTTAGTTTACTCTTTAAGACCCTTAATAATTTTTTTGGCTTCAAGTCAAAAGCAAATTGAAATCAGTTCAAATAAAGTTTTCCCAAAACTTGTCCTGGCAATACATTTTATTACTGTAGGAACATTAGCTCTGAAAGTGTTTGAACCCACATTTATCACCATGTGAAAGCTACAGGAGTAGAGACAATAACAAATAAGAAGCTGACTCCTGAGCCGCACACAGGACTCACTCGCAAACACAGTCCTTTCCATGCATGATACATTCCATGTATGACACATTCCATGCATGATACATTCCATGCATGATACATTCCAGGTCTGGGCAAAATTGTTCGTGAGTGCCTGGTACCACTTCTAAGTCATTAAAAATCAGGAATATTAAATCTTTGAATATGCAAGTCCATCATATTCTGATGAAGAGTGTGGTGATATTATAAATAAAATACAAATAACCAGTTCATAGATGGAAGATGAATGATGCCACAATTATAATAAAATCAATTAATACGCATTCCACTTTAGACAATTTAGTTGCTGAAGAGTCATCTGCATTATCAACATCATTTGCATGACTAAACAGAGAACTCTTTCAATAAGACTTCATTGCATATAATTTTTCATATTTTTTAAGGAGGAATGCCCAAAATATTATCTGGAAAAGTTTTGATTTAGTCAATAGTCATTTTCCTGTCCATGTTTATTATTTTAATCATTCATTCATTCTGGGTTTTTTCCCTTTGTTTAAATATGTTCGTGTTTTTCATGTCTAAAATCATTTCTCTTAGAGTAATTAAAGCATGTGTTGCTGTAAAGGTGAGCATGGCTATGAAGGAGTGATATAAGAAGTTAGAAAAATGAAGTTGAACAGGGAACATTTGCTAGCACTTAAACCTGGGAAATCACTGATCATTGTTACTTATGTGCTTATCAAACTGAAATTTCTCACTGATTATAATAATGGTAATAACATGACAGTGTAAATACAGATCTTTGCTTAGCATACACGTGCAAATTACCTGTTCAGTGAAGAAATTCATGAAAGAATCCTTCTGCCTCTGACTTGCCTTCCTGTGACCTAATGAAAAGAGCTATTTAAAAACCACAGACTGCGAGGTCCTGTATGTGGATATTTTTGTTGTTTATTTTATTCTTTGGAATTTTCCTTTGTATCCAGTTATACAGAATTAACTTTCTCTACAAAGAAAGAATTTCAGGTTTGTTGAAACTAAATGTTCTTTCCAGTGAGTTCAAATGATAAAGTCTAGAGCTGTATACAACATGATAGTGAAATAAAAGGGAATGTGATTTGACATAATGTACCAAAGCACAGAGATGTTAAAAAAAAAAATTGGTAAGAAAAAAAAGCAAAATTTTTAAAGAGGGAAACAAACAATTTTTTTAATTGCCTTTGCATTTGCTAGTTTCATTTTTGTTTTTCTTTTAAATGAACATTTTGGAAAGAATCAGGAAAAAGTTAAAATATCTAAAAGTCTGTTGACTGTTAACCCCTGAAAAAATATAGCATCAAAAATTCATTTGCATTTTAGGATGAAGATTTACTGTGAGGGTATCACCATAGTACCCCTTGATGGCTTGTAATTACATTAATTTATGCAACAAATATTTAGAAGTACCTATTTAAGTCTCTGTACTAGACTCAGAGAAAAATACCAGTATTCATAGGCCCTGCTTTTGATGCACATATGATCTAGTGAGGAAGCTTCTGGCTGGAATGTTTAAGGTATTAAAGGCATCATAAAATGCTCTACATTGAAACTTAGATAAGACTAAAAAAGATGGAGATGGGGTAGGGTGCCAAAGTCTGGGGGCAAATGGAATGCATAAGGGCATGCAGACTGGAAAGCAGGTTGTCCAAGATGAAGGCCATTATAGATAAGATAACCGGAACCCAAAGGGGAGTGGGATACTATTGAGTAAGGACCACTAGGATATGAGGAACCACTTGGAATTGGGAATGGGATCATGAATCAAACTTGTTTTGAGCTATATTCTTGGGTTTAATGCAGTGAAACATTCACACCACATCTCAAACTAGTGCACTCAAAATAATCACCTTTGTTCATATTATTGGTTTTTGTCACCACTCAAATAATTCCTGCCTAATAGAATAGGTGATTGCTGTCACCGCTTCATAATTGTTTTAAAAACAAAAAGATTACAAAATGTATTATGTGTCCCTATGGTACAATGCAGCATCTTTTCACTATAAGTCATCATGAAATGTGCCAGTACAGTGCAGTCCAAATGCGATTATATGTGATGAGAAGAATGGCATTGATTTCCCCCTCAACTTCTCTAAATGCAAAATGTTTTGATCAAAATGCTTAAAACCATCTAAGATAATATGATTAAGAGTCACTCTTACTTTAAGATCACAATTAGGTAATACACACATACACACATATAAAGCGAACCTATTTATATCCTTTTAGTTTTTATAATTAAGCTTAATTTTGCTCCTCAAAAACAACAAGCAGCATTTTGAGGAAGTTTGGAGGTGTATCGTTTAGCCTTTAAATCTAAAATAAACATTCCTAATAACATTGCTTAGAACTATAGATCGGAGTGGAGTTCACTTGGGGCACTGCATTTGAAACTGGTTCAGGGCTTGGAACGGACATAAATCCATCAACTCTAGGAGACTGTGGCAACACACACATGCCAAGAGACATTTAGGGCAACTCCACAATTAGCTGAATCAGTGGTCTTTAAAACTTGCTGCATATCAGAATAACCAGAAAGTTTTTTTAAGTCTCCATGCCCAGGCTACATGTCAGACTAAGTCAGTTTTTCCACCAATAGGATTCAGGTCTCAGTATTGTAAGCTCTCCCAATGTTGAAATCACATGAACTTAAATTTGAAAGCCAAGGGCTTAGATTACCAAACCAATAAATTTAATCTGATAATAAATACTGATAGAGCCCTTACATTTAGTAAACATAAGAAAGTCATAAGACAAAGGCCTCTATGGCATCTATAACTAGAATACAAGCCAGAACATACAGCAAATTCCTGAGGTAGTATCTAAAAGGTAAATAAACTATTTCTAGTAGAACCAAACCTGGTAGAAAGAAAAATTGAATTTAAGGTAGTACTTCAGGTAAGGTAACACTGTTGACCTGAGCATCCCGGGTGATGTGAAGAAACTAAGCAAAAACATAAATATACAAAAGCACAGAGTGTTCCTAGATCAATGAATTCAACTTAGCTCGAGTACATGTTTTCATTGGAGGAGATGAATTTGTACAAGAAGTAGGTTTGGTGGAGGGACCCATGAAAGTCATAATGAAAGATTTACATAAAGTTTGATGGACTTTTGAATTACTTTTTAAAAATTTATTAGAATCAGGATTTGGAAATATTAGGCTGCAATAATATAAGTAAAAATGGATTGTATATGGGAAACTTAGATGAAAGAAATATTAGAGAATGTAGTCACCAGGGATAAAGCTAGTAGTGGCATTAAATAGATTTATGGTGCTGAAGACAAAAAGGAAGAAATGAATGCAATGAACACTATTGCACAAAGACCTACTTTTACAACATGGCCTGGAAACTAAGAATTTTGCATCCAAAGCACTAAGATATGGTACCCTACAACTGAATGTTTTAGTAGGTTTGACAGGGTATTTCAGTAACCATCCCTTACTCTTTGCATGACCTATGCACTCTAATAATCTAATTCAGATTTTAATAACCATATTCCTGAGGTCTTGATATGCAAAATGAACAATTGCTACCATAAAATACCAGGAAATCACTCTTCCCACAAGGACTGATTTGGTTCTCTACATATCCAGCACAAAAGAAAAATTAATTTAATTGGTTTACTTTGTGACCTCATTTAAGACCAATAAATAAAAGATGAGTCAAAGATGAAGAGGCAAAAATTCTAAGAAAATTATTGCATCTGATCTTTTGCTTTTCTCCATGTTAGGTTGCTGGATGCTCAACTATATGATCTGCATCTATATGTATGTATCATATCCAAGGAAGTCAAAATAATATCTAGATTAACCTGCAGATTAAAACATTGATCTAATTAGTAAATCTTGAAATTGATTTTCATTTCAGAGAATTTAGCATCTTAGGTAATCAAGGAAACAAGGTTACTCTTCCTCCCACAGAGAGCTAGTCTTCAATCATGTGCTTTTAAAGTTTTGTACAAGGCACATACCATTATTCCACCATAGAGGAAAGCATATTATTTTTAATCACCAGCATTTGTTAATGTTGTGTATGTAGGTGAAATGTAATTTCACAACACATCCTTACAGATAGAAGCTACACAATTCAGTAGATTTCCTATCCATTCACTCCAATATATTTCCTCGGGAATAATTGGCTTGTCAAGCATTTCACTGAGAGATGATAATTCATATGAACTCTGTATTTTTCTACAATCACATGGGACAACTAAAATGTGTAAGGGATGGAAAGGCAAGTGTCAACTGAGAAAATGTAAAAATAGCTGGACTTTGAGACACAAGCCCACACATACTGGGATCCCCGACCATCCCAGTCATCTGCTTGGCTTCGTGGTACACATGGGTCATCATTTTCACCACAGAGTTTACTGCAAAACATCGTAATTATCCATGCACTCATTTGCTCTCTAAATATTTAAGTCAACAAGCATTTGTAACACCCTTTAAATGCTAGGCAATGTGAATGAATACAAAGAGAAATCTGATGCACACTCCCCGCTCCCAAGGAATTTTGACCAGCAAACTCCAGGTGAGACACATACATGTAACAATAACAAAAGTAATGATGTTGATATGGGAACTTATTTTCAAATTTTCACGTGCATCAAAATTACCTGGAAATCTTATTAAAGCACAGGTTAGTAGGCCCCATCTCCAGAATCGCTACTGATTCCATAGTTCTGGATTGAGGTGGGGAAAGTTTACATTTCTAACACGTTCCCAGGTAACACTAATCCTGCTGATCTGGGCAATTAGTCTTTCACTTTAAAAATTGTTGAAATAGAAATGGCAGCAGGGATTCTGACAGTAGCTAGATTAAATCTGCCCAGAGAAGGTGATGATGAGGAACAACTTCTCATCATCAGGTCTGAAAGCCTAGATAGATCAAAATGTGCAAGGGCATTCCAAGTTGAGGAATTGAAATTACCTGAATGAAGGTCATGCTTGTCAAGTTTGCTGGTTGATAAGACTCACCTGGAAGGCTTGTTAAACTAGCTAACGGTGGGCTTCAGGAATCCATAGGTGTAATAAATCCTCCAAGAAGTTCCTTTCATAAAGAGAATTTAGGAACATTGAACCAAGGCATGGAATATAAAATAGTATGTCATTTTCACTGACATTTTGATGTAGAATATTTTGACTAGAACTCATAGGTTGTCAAATAAGATAGAGGACAATAGTTAATTTTGAATCCCAGATAAGCAATTATTTTTAGTATAATTATGACCCATACAACATTTGGTTCATACTTATACTGATGAAAATTTGTTGTTTAACTCAAATTCAAATTTAGTAAGGTATCCTGTATTTTTTATTTGCTGTATTTATCCATAAACTCTAAGAAAATAGGGTGTGATTCAGACATGGAGGACCAAGAGGAATTAAAACAATATTGATTATGTTTTAAATTTTATTTAATCAATATTTATGTTATTTGCCATGTGGAATGATACAGATTTAGCATGTAACTAATGAGGCTTACAGTTTAGTACCCTTTACTTATAGAGTCCTTTCAAAGCCCTGGAAGAGTCCCTAGCAGTGTGTTCACAGTGTCATTGATTGATATAAAACATGCAAAAGTAAGGTAACTGTTTTTCTTACAAAGAGATTTCAAAGCTTTATACACTTTAGGCCCGACAAAATATTAATCTGTTTCTGTACATGGGACGCTCAGATCTGTCAAATAAAACATACAAAAGGATATTGGTAAACATCAACTCAACCCTAAGGTAAAAATATTAAATACAATCAAAGTTCAGAACATCCAAAGAATTGTTTCTGTTTCATTAAGAGAAGCTACTCAAAGTTCAAATGTCTTCCACATTGGCAAAATGAAGCCTCTTCTTCAAATTACCCTACATGTGTGCAATGAATTTATAGTGGCATGGAGAGAATATTCCATTTCCCAAATAGTTTTAAGTTCAAGGAGCATCTTAAAGAACTTAATGCTATATGGAGCAAACTTCGGGAAATGTCATGTGAAAGAAGTCTATCCTTGTTATTGATATGTAGGTGAATTGTAAAGGAAGCAATATTAATAGGTCTGTATAGAAATCAATTCTTATTTCCTAAATAATATTGCTGTTTTCTAGATACTCAGGTGATTTATGTTCTCACAGAAGAGTAGACTACTTAAGTAAAAGTGATTCAGCAGCATCAGTAACTTTATTGAGAGTCTGGCTTTTAGTTCAAGCACTGCAGAGCTGACTTTATCCTTTGATTTTAGCAGAAATTCAGGTAATTAGAAGTAAATCAGAGAAGGAAACCAAGGTGAAATAGACTAAAAATAATAAAATATAGGGAAAAAATTGCCAAAATAGTCATGATGGATGAGTTGATATTTTATTTTTCATTGTTTTTAAAAAATGCTATAGCATTTTTTGATAAAAGGGTAATTTTTGTATCGAAATAAACACTTGAGGAAGGTTATTTCTCTTTATAAAATGTATTTTTTTACTTTATAGAGTAAAAAAGGTAAAATCTAGAACCAAAAAGATACAGTATATGTTGAATATGGTTGAAAGCAGACCTTCAGTCTCGGTATTACAGATACTGAGCTATCATGTATGCCAGACTGAAGATCTTACTGCAGGGCAGGGTCAGGGAGCCATAGTCTCACAAAAGCAAAAGTTGACAAACTCAAATTCATTCAAAAATGACTCCCTAAAGTTCAGCTCAATCATAGAGGGAGAATAGAGAATTACTGTAACTTATATAAGAACCAAACACAAAATGCGTGTAGAGGTCAAAGATCTCTTGGCAAATGTTCCAGTTGTTTTTCTTGATATATTTTATCTAAATATTTAGAGCATTTGATTGTTTTCAAAAACAGGAAGCCATAACTAAAGGTTGCCAATGATAGAGAATTCATTGCACAAAACTGAAACTTTTCAACAGTTGAAATATGAGCGGTTTTCTAGGAAAATAAAATGGAATAATGAAACATCCATATCATTCATTCATTAACCCAGCCAACAAACATTTATTAAGCCCTTACAATGTACCAAGTAATGAATCAAGTCCTATACTAGGGACAAAGCAATGTTTGAATAATTCAGAGGAACATCTTATTAGCTTATAAAAAGATGAGTAATTATTTGCTTTAACTGAAACTGTTCTAATGTAAAACATTGGTAATAACAGAGTTATATTTGCTTGTTAATAAGCTAGTCTAAGAATTATTCCAAATTTTTTGTATTTGTTTACCATAATAAGTAGCAATTGCTCTATTTTTTTTTTTTTTTTCCTTGTTAGAAGTGAGAATCAATGAGTGCACATGAGTTTTAGACAAAATTCTAAGATAGGAAGGCAAGGACAGGCAACCAATTGATTAGTGTTAGAAGGTAAACCCTTAAGGGCATTAATGCTTTTGTTTAATATCAATACACTAAAACAAGTGACTATAAATATGAAAAAAAATCCAAACTTCATAATTTGACCCAAGGTAAGAATTGCTGATAAGTAGACCAGTCAGGCAAAAGCTGACATATAGGTAAGAAAAAAAAAGGAAAAACTGTTTCATGAAAGAACATCAGCAAAGAATGTATATAGGGGATCATTTCCTGCTCTATTGCCACCTCTACTTGCTTTTAGTTCGCACTGCAATCATTAAGGCATATTCAAAAGGATGGCTTGAAGAAGAAAAAGGTCATGTTTAATTTGAGAAAGAAGAGTTCATCTATAGCTGGAAGAAAATAACCTTGCTCTTTGATAAAATGAGGGTCCAATATGTCCAGTTTGAAAGTTAGCACTGGAGAGATTGTAAAGTCATAAGCACTGAACTAAGATTGTAGGTTCCACTAAAACAATGATCCGAGAGGAATCAAGTCGTACCTTTTCCCCTTCTGTGTTAAATTTATTTCTCAGTTGGACTATGTATCATAAAAATCTGATGAAAATGTGTTTTAAATGATTTCAAGACCAAAAATCATAAAGCCCTTACCCTAGATGAAAACTTAATTGATGTGAAAGTGTTTTTCACCACCATTCATCCATGACCTAATTACCCAGCTTAAGTAGGTGAATCTCAAGCAAATAGTCCAAAATAACTGGTTGCCTAGTGGATTCTTACCCTGTAGCTTAATTCTCTTGAGATAGTTAGAATTCTCTCATTCACTGATAGCCGTGAACCTGCTGGCAAACAAATACTCTGGGAAATTGGTGATATAAATTGGAGGGAAAAAAATCATAAAGGCAGACATTAAGGGGAATGGGTGGAAGTACTATTATAAAGAAAGAGAGAAGCTGTATAGATGCGGATCCCCCTTCAGCATGTCAAAGAGGAGTATACAAATTTAGGCTATACTCTCTAGATTAGGATGGAGGACTATGACAAATTATCAGACAACTCAGAGGCTGATGTGTGTCTCATCCACTGCATCCCAACGTTGCTGCTGTTTGATTTCTGTTTTCGTGGGAACATTCTCAAAATTCCTTGAATCTTATTTTGAGTTGTGGTTTTGTTTCTTAAATAACAAATCATTTTATGTATTTCTTTCATTTAATTACCTTGAAATCAGTATTGTACACTGTAAAAGATGGAAGGCAAATATTATGTGGTTCTACCCTGAAGTTATTTGAGGAAAAGTCATGGAAAATAAAACACAGAAAGTGATTGATGATAAATTGCATGGTTCATGCTTTAGCCTTAAGAAAATCTGAGAACCACCAGCATTAAAGGGGAACACTGCGTGAAAGAAATGCAACTTCAACTAGCAGGACCTGAAGACTGCTTCAGGATCTGCTTAGGTAAAGGGGCAGTTCTCCACAGCAATTAGGTCTGATAGAAGATACATAGCATAAAGGAAACCCTCCTCAGTCTGCCCCCAACCTGCTTCTCTCTGACCTCATCCCCTTTATACTTTCTGTTCTCACCAACCTGAACACTTTACTTCCCACTAAGCCTTAAGTCTCCTCCAATTTTTCTGCTGCTTCTTAGCTATCTTGTAAAACTTTGGATAGGCCTCTCGTCAAAATACAATAAGCCTCTTTCTCTCCTTATCATGGCATTTATTTATTATTTGTCTGTTCCCAGTAAATAGACATCTCACCTCAGCACAGTAGAATAGCGTACAGTACATATTTGGCATGGAAAGGAATGGAGGGAGGGAGGAAGAAAGGAAGACGGAAGGGAGGAAGGGAAGGAAGGAACAAAATGTGGGCCAATTTCAGGACTTTGAAAGCTGCAGTGTTTCATGTGTAAAGTTGAAACCATTAGATCTATCTCATTGTCTAGTAAGGAATTCAAAGTAAACTTGCTAATGAACTTGAAAATGTCTTACCTGTGAATTCCTGGCCCAGTAATATCAGCAGTCTAGTTCTTTATACCCTTAAATATGTATCAGTAGCTTAAATTTTAAAAAAAGTCATGATTCAATTTGACACAGGGACTGTGTTTATATCCCAGCTTGTCAAGGAAATTAAAAAAGAAAAGATAAAAGGAACAATGGTTAAAAAAGAAAAAAGTGAAAGATTATTATTGCAACCATAAATTTTAATGGAGTTAATTACTATGCTACTTTTCTGGACTAAGAAACTTTAAGCACTGCCCTAAGCCATTTTCAGGTGAAGCTTTTGAATTATGCGTACAAACCGAAAGCCAGCCTGATATAAACATAAGTAAAATATATCATCTGATCCTCAGGAACATTTTCTTCTTCCCTCAGAATGAATAATTTATTGGCATTCTACCTGCTATTTCCAAGCTCACATTAATGATTCGTTGATTAGTCTCAAAAACAGATGCTCATAATTAAATCACAAGCTGTATAAGATCATTAAAGAGTTCTCTAATGGCTGAGTGTATTAAAGAGAAATTTTGTCATTTAAATTCATCAATTCAAGAAGGAACATAGAAAGTATTTTCTGTACTAGTATTTGTTGTATTGTTTCCCTTTCTGATAAAAACTTCTCGTTTTCTACGTCTTTGTTCATATAGAACTTGTTTTAGTTTCTTTATATCCGTATACTTATAATTCAATTCCAGCCACTGAAATTCTGACTCAGATGGTTAGCAAAGTGTATGTAGCCTTGTTGCTTGCTCAAATTTTTTATTGCTTTTTATTTTATGCCTTAGTTTATCCTCATCAGAATTTCTCCAAAATAACACAATTTGTGTTGATAAAGGAGCATTGCATTATTTGTGGCAGATAATTAATTAGCACATACAGGTTTCAACATCTACAAAGTTTTCTTTTAAGCTTTGTAGATGATAGTTGCTTGGGAGACATAATAGCCACTTAATTTCCATTAATGTTTTCCTCTCTGCCTTGTTCTCAGCTGAAATTGCTACTTACACTTTTATTCACTTGAATCTTGAAGTTGAGGTAAGCTGGATATATACAATTTTCTTTAGTACACATTACTTTGTCCTATATAAGGAATTTATTTTTGGAACAGAGTGATGCATATTGTAAAATAGAACCAGATTTTCTTTTGATGTCTGCCTTGAATCCAAAAGTGGGGGTGCCTGCTACGAAAACCAAGTATATTTCTACTGGAAATCGTCCCTCTCCTATAACTACTGGGGTATTCGTTAAGGGATCTCACTTGTTATATAATTTCTAGCAAAACACTTCCAGAAAATGTACAAGAGACTGCATAGATTGCACTCAAGTTTGAATGTCCATAGGCAATCTGGTTCTGCTACTCTTTACCTTATCAGATAAACCAACTGAAATGTTTCCAAAACAAAAGGTTTGTGCTTGGATTTGAGTTTGAGACGTGAAACAAATGACATCCTTAAAGGTGTTATCCTCGGGCCCCAATGTACTGATATCCAATTATTTTTCTAATTACAGTTTGCTCAAAACCTATTGTAATGAAATTAATTTGGGGGTGGGGGTGTTAAACTACCAGCTTGTTGAAGAATATTTAATGGCAAATATTCAAGTGTTTCCTACCTGCGGGCTCAATTCCTTCCCTATCAACTAGATGACATACCCCACACTTTCTTATTTCCACTGTTCGAATGAAAACAAGTAGTTTGCAAACAGTGGTTCTGTTTGGACTCTGTCGTAGAGTTCCAGTAGCACTCTTAACAGAAACACTGTAAGTTAAAATGGTTTGGGGATGCTATGAAATTAGGCCAGCATTACAATGCAATATTGAACACATTAGAATGCAATAAAAAAATGCATATATTACATATAACTTCTTCATGCTACGCAGACTCCAGATTACTGTTGGACACTAGAACTATTTCTTTTATCTCGCCAAACGGCAACCATCAGACCGTCAGTGTGACGCCACCTTGTTTCAGGATAGATATTTTAAGAATTAAGATGTTTTTAAATGATATGCTACTATGGGACTGATGTTAGCCCCCACAGTCAACTGCATCGTTGGATGAAACTTTGTGTTGTCAAAATGCATCCGTATTCACTTGTTTGTGGTGAAGCAAAACATTTCTGGTTTACTGTCCATCAAACACCACTTTCTGTAGGTGGCACAGCCCACCAGCACGCGGTGAACCCCCGTGTGGCAAAAGAAGGCATTTTTCTGAAAGCATCTGAAGTAACACTGATCATGAGTCATTTTGTCAAGTGAGGCACTACCATACCAGTGCCAATTCCTGTATCAAGGTTGTCTCCAAAAGACATTTTTGCTGGATCCAGAAGACTTGCAAGTTCCCTTCAGCAACTCTAATCATCAATGGTCATGTTTCAGCTTTTGGCAGTTTTGATTCATTACCCATTATTAATATAATTGTTTAAAATACAAATATTGTCCTTCCCCATTATGAACCGCTATTACAAACATATATGGATTTATATAAAAGTTGATGACTATATGCTTTTTATATTAGAAAACCGTGTGAAAACAAGATTAATCTGATGAATGCTGTTAATTATTTTAACTTTTTTAATAGGTAAAAAATGTTCATAAAATTATTCTCTCTATAACTTACCAAGATTTATCAGCTTGTGTAATTTTTATAATCAGAGGAGTCTGGTTTTCTAATTAAAGTTTTGTCAAAGAAAATGAATTGTGTGGTTCTTTCCTTCCTTGGAGGCATATTATTAAAGCACCAGAAAGACTGTCCAGTTTTTCTCTCCTCTAGTGGTATGCATATGAAATTGTTTGCAACCAACCCACTTGGATTTGGAGCTTATTTTAAATTCTCCTTACTAGAGGAAAATAACCTAAAAACTCTTACACATATCTGACTATCACTAGAACAAGCTAGAACCAGAAACCTCATGCACTTAAGAACTGATTATATAGGAAGCCGAACTAGGGTTTATTCGGAAGTCAGTCTTATCATCTACTCCTATGCTGGAGCCAGCTACTCTCTTAAAACATTATTAACCTTCCCTCTAACGAAGCTGTCAGATCTCTACATCTTTAAGTCTTAATTATTCCACTCAAAACCCCAAATAAAAACGTTTACTATTGTCAGGAATATAGTCAGAATCTCAAAACCCTGATAGTCTAGAAAATAAAGAAAAGAGCAATAGTGAGAAAAGACAAGCACTAAGTCACACACATTGAACCTGCCATTGCCAAATGTCCTATGAAATAGATAATTTAAAAAAAAGAAAATATTATCAGATATAGCTTTTAGTTGAAACCTCTCTTCTCCAAGGGGCCCACCTTACCAGTTTGCTGGGAGAAGACTGTATGAGATAAATGGAAAGAGTGACAAACTATCTCCAAAACCAGCAACTTTGGGAGCATGGATCACAGTGATTTATTTCATTCCATTCCTCTTGAAAACACCCCAGTTTTAAGAGTTCTCCATGAGCACGCAAAAGTCTCCAAAAAGATGATCTTCTACATCAATACTGGTAAACTTTAATAGCTTTATTATTTATGAACACCTTAGCAGATGTTAGCAAAGATGGGAGCTCTTTTTTTCTTTTCCCATCTGAAGGATGGTGTTATAGTAAAACTGGAATTAAAAAAAAAGCTTAGAGTGAGTTAAATTTTACCTGCTTGATTTACCAAAATCCAGAATTCTTTTTTTTTTTTTTTTTCTCTTTGGAGTCTGTTATTATTAAGTATTTTCAACACAAGAGTTATATCTCAAAACTCCGAAGTCGTCCTACAGGCTTCCAAGTAGATATTTTAATATAGAAAACACTTTTCAAGCTATTAGTCACTATTACCCAGCATATCTAAGAACTGAACCCTCTGTCTAAGTTTATATCCTCAGTAAATAACCTGTTTATATTTCCTTGTACATTAAATAGTCTACATATTACCCGGAGTCTGCATGAGAGTACTCAGCTAGGCTAAACACAGTTTTTTATATCCTAAAGTTTCTGGATGATGGAATATTTTTTTCTAGAAGGGAGATAGAATGTTGGGGAAAGGTGGCTTATGAGGCAAAATACCTTGGTAATTGCTATTTAGTTGATAAAATAGTAATTAGATATTTGAGAATAAAGAGAAAACCAATAATTATCTGAGTGATGTAAAAAAAAATACCATAAGATCACACATTGATAAAAATCATTCAAATCAGAATGAGAGAAGGAATGCATATATAAGCAATAATTCATATAGTCAAACTTTCCGAAAGAATTTTAGATAGCATTGCCAAAAATCGTACTTGCAAATTGCTTGGGCCCTGCACACTTCCAAGCTTGGAAGGCTGACAGCATCAACAAATGAATAGAAATGAATCTTGCTGAAGGGAGGTGTCATTTGCAGCCCCTAGAGTCAAACATTATTTCACATCTTCATTATTGATTCAGAACAACCAATAAACCAAATCTGCAACTGAGAATAAAGCAGTCAGAGTTCCTAAACCTCACAAAGGAAGAAAAACCAAGAAATACAGGCAAAAAGATATTAAAGCTGCAAGCATTTAAGAACTCAAATGAATTGGCTGAGAAATACATGAGGAAATTTACCAGAAACCAGGGTTTGTGGGCAGGGTTAGGAAAAACTTACACATACTCACACACACACACAAACACACACACACACACTAGTTAGACCAATAGAGTTCAACAAAGATATGAGAAGGCAAGCCAAGAATGTATTTGTAGTATTTATAAGACATAAACAAGCCAGTGTTATCCGGGGTAAGACAAGTATGAAACAGAGAGATGAAAATAGTTTTTAGATACCTCTGAAATGAGAGGATTGGCCACTTTCAGTCCCCCAAATTGGGGACAAAATTGGAAGGATCAATAGTGAGAGGAAAGGTTGGAAGCAGTTAGATGAAACCCTTAAAAAATAAGCTGCAGCTGAGTAAAAACAGAGCAGTGACCTGCAGTGGTGATGCAAGTTGGGAGGAAAATAATAGATCCAAGCCAGTAAGCCCCAAATATGTACCACTTGTTCATTCTCTGTTGGGTTCTCCTGGTGATAGCTGCTTGAAAAAGTAATGGATGGCATTTCTAGAGGCAGAGAGCAAATTTCATTACCCCTTCGCTAAGAGCTGCAGGAAACAGGAGGCACTATTTAGTATGGGCCAGGATTTCTGAATTTTACTTAGGGAATCCTTGCTCCAAACAACGGTCCATGCAGAGACTGGATGGATACATAGAGATGAGAACATCATTCTTCTTTCAAACTCCCAAGCTTCTGGGAAATTTTGAAAACCATTGGTAAATAAAAATTTAAAAATCCCCTTTAGCTCTGCTTCTAAATGACTGGGTAATAGTAATTATCTTGGTTATAAAATGAATGCATTGCATTCATATCTAAGGCCCGTTCCTTCTTTGTCTGACCACTATGACTTGTACAGATTTGGCAAATGAAAACCACTATATTCTGTCTTAATGCTTACTGACGAACCTATGTCAGAAGTGGAGAGCTTTTGAGTGGATCTATTTGTGCTCTATACCATCCATTATTTATCACCTACATCTTCCCCAAAGTTACAAACCTTTCTACAGACATCCAGATTCTACTCACATGTGTCTTATAATGGAAGCTTCACTCCTTGTGAGATAACACATTCCATCTTCAGATGAGTGTTAGAAAGCTGCTTCTTACAATGACTTGATAGCTATGTCCACTTTGGGCCCATCAAAATAAATCTAGCTCATCTTCCACAGAACAGATTCTCAAATATTTTCCTTGAAGAGGTCTCTCCTGCATCCCTGAGGACTCTCACCTTTCAGAAAAAGCAAAGACTGTCTGCAATATCTTCACTTCATGTTCAGATGACATGATTTGCCAATCCTCATTCCTGGGGAGCATGCTCTTTGAAAATGCCCCTACTCCTCAGGGACACCCTGGAAACACCTGGCCCAGGGCTGGACACAGAACATCAGCTGCAATCTGACTGTCATACAGGAGGAACATTTATTACCTTCTTCAACCAGTGTTCTCAGGTCACATTAGCTGTCTCAACAGCTGCTTCACACTGTTGGCACAAGCACCTGTCCGTACAAGTAGAACACTATTCCCAGAAGTTTTCCAGCTATCCTCTTCCTGATGAACTCTGGAACCCACTCCTCTGTGATTTACTGAGCAGAAACAGGAAAGGAAAAGCCCTAGGGGATCATGCTGCAGTTAGCTCCTAATTTCTTGAGAAGCCAACACCAGGCACAGGAGAGAAGCTAATCCCTGTCAACTTCCCTGACTCAGATCCTTTGTAATATCTTCACAGATTGATCCAAGAGCAGTTTGGGCACCCACAGCTCCATCGGGAGTGAGTCATTCACTTACTCAGGCTGCCAAGTTTCTTTGGGCATCCCCACCCATCCTTTCTTTAGGGAAGTGTTAATTCCTGATTTGAATAAATACTTTATAACGTGTAGGTTAGAGAAGAAAATGAGCACTAGAGAACTTCCCATTTCTATTTTTATTATATGTTTGCAGAATCACAGTACATCCCGTCAGTTCTCTGTAAATTCCTACCATATGTTCTCTTTCACATGTTCACAGGAACAGTTACTATGCATCATGTTTGTTACACCTAAAATATAAATGGTGGGATCTGAAGTATTTGCTCTAAGATATGCAAAAAATTTAAAATTAAAAAGGAGTGTCTTCCATCTCATGTATGAAAAGCTCCTCCCAAGGAGACCTGACCCATAGTGGTGCTGGTTTTCTGGAAGCAAATGGGCTTTCAGAATCTCCTTCAGATTCTGGCTCTAAAATTTGCAAGCCATGGAATATTTGACATGTTGCCTAAATTCTCTGAACTTCTTGTTCTTCACAAGTAACAAAACTTTACTAATTATGCACCTGGAACTCGATACTAATTTACTTCTTTCTTTTCTTCTGCTATTTGGAATTTTATCTTTCAGTGCATTTCAACCAGGTGATGCACATATCATTGCTCTAGGTTCCATGACCTAAAGGCACCCTAATGCAATTTCAGAAGTTTCCCTTACAACCCTTCTGCAGCCTCTTCTGACCATGAATGGGCTGCAGAACATGAACCATTACAAGACGTGGAGAAAACTTCCAGAACTGATCGGTCTTTCCTAGCCCACAGGACTGCCACTGAAATGTCTGTGCAGTCTTTCATTCAGTTTTCTACACTCATCAATCATTCACCATGAACCTAGTTCATGAGAGGCTCTGGGGTAAGCACTGAAGATAAGAAGACCGCTGTAAATAGCACACATTTTAGCAGGGGGAATCAGTTTTCAAAAGTGCTGAAATAGTATATTTGCCTGGAATGTGGAAGAGCACAAAGAAACAATGTTACATTCTTCCTGATTAGATGTAGGGAAGAGGAGAGCAAGAAAGGGTTCCTAGAAAACCTTCCCACATTCTGAAGAAAGAAACCTATTCCTTTCTGGAGCTTCACAGAGAAGCCACAAAGTGTTCATGCACCTAAGGAAACTGAGAGGAAATTTGCTTACAATTCCAAGCAAAGTTGGGAATAAAGAGAAACAAAGACACTTACCAGAAGATACAGAGTTTATGACTCTACTCACAGGGAGGCTTCAGCTGTCAGGTCTATTCCACAGGTAAGACTAAACCTTGAGTAGCCCCTGACCCTGACCCTAGCCTCAATTTGCCCCACCTTGACCCTGCCCCAGTAGAAAGGGCTAATTCAGGAACAGAAGTTTTCTTTGGTGAGCTTGGATTCAAACAGAAGGAAATTCTGTGTTCCAGAGGATATTTTCCTCAGGCTATGATAGAATCGTGTGGGTCAGGACTTATCAAAGTAAAGTTCACTATTGGTCCTGTGTGGGTCCGGTTTCTTTGCAAGATGTCAAGGACTGGGAAATGGGATGGAGGAAAAGATCATTCTGTATGTGGGTATTGAAGAACTGACAGCTCCAGCGGGGACCAGTTCATTCATATGGAGCCTTCAGTCATCTTAAAGGATAACAGGACTAGAGGTAAAAATGGAGATAAAGAACCAGGAGTTAAAATCTCTAGGACCAAGGAGATCAGTAAGTAGTAGCAAAATAAAGGTGATAGAATAGTTGAATGTCCTGGATTCCAATGACCTGGGTTTTTACTTTGTTTTTTATTTATCTTTTTTTGTTCTGATATAAGAAAGAGGAGAAAGGTTTGAAACAAGCAATTGGGAGGCAGCGATTATACCATTTTCTGGTATAGAGTATTTGAGAGCGGTACCAGGAAAAAAACATCATAGCAGAAGAAGCGGGTTAAAGAAACGGCTAGGATGCAGAGGGAGCATTCACTGAACCATCTCAGTCACAGAGACATCGACAAATCACAGACTACCGAAGACAGAAGGCTGGTAATTGTTTTAGTTTAGGAGTTGTAGTGTTTGATTTAGTTCAGTCTTTAAAGTGTGTTTTTGTTCAATTTAGTTTATTTGTTTGCTTGATCTCTCTATATACCATATCTGAGTTATATCATACTATATCTATCTTTCTCTTTCTGTTTTATCTCACTAAAATATAATTCCCTCCAGGTCCAAACAGCAGTAGAATTTAGCCCCCCAGAATTAAATCAATTAATCAATGGTTTCAGGAAGAGAAGTGGGGAGGCAAATAAAATAAAGGAGATTTATTGTATGGTGAAGGAAAAAATAGTGGCAAACTTACAGTATTATATACAGATGTTGATTTACTATGTATACACCTTAAGCCTATTAATATTGCAATACAATATTCCTTCAGTAAAATTAAGTATTGTTCAAAGCAGTGAGAGACGAGCATCCAACTGATACCAGAAGATAAGGAAGGCATGTATGTGTAAACTTTCCAGATAAAAGTCCCCAAGTCTGATATTTAAGTGTAATATGATATGATATGATATGATAAAATGTAATATAATATAATATATAAGTAGTGGGAAATATTTATAAGCTCAAGTCTATGAAAAGTGGCATAGAATAAGATATGGACACCCCAACACCAAAACCAAAGTAACCTGAGACAAATGTCAAACCAGAATAAAATATCAAATTACACCTCTAATGCCCACGTGCTGTAGACCTGCAGAGGGAAGGTCAGACAGGAAGAGCTTCAAATACATCATGTGAGGGCTGATGCGTGAGCTGGAAAACTGAGCTGGACCTGGTAAATGGGTGGAATTAGCACAGAGAGAAGAGGGAACATTGTAAATACACTAATCTTCACATTTTTCCCCTTCATGACACTCCCTTTTTGAAAAATAATGCTAAACCATCAGGGGTCCTCTGACACCTCCTTCTTTCCTCTGAGTATCTTGGAATGATACTCTCTTTCATCATCTCCACCTTTTCTCTGGATACTTCTCCAGACCTAATAAGTTCAGGACTTCAAAGCCAGAGAGAAGGTTTTCTCTCTGTTCTCTTTGAGCACTCTTACATCTACCAGAAAACTTCTCTTTCACACATCATTTTCATCCATATTCCTCTTTTCACTTATTTCTGCTTAGAGATAACACTCTTCATTAATGTATTAACAAAGCTCGATGCTATTATTGTTATTGAAAGACATCTGGTTCCAGATTATAAAACAGTCAGGAGCTATAAAGGCAGAAGGAAATCCTGAAGAATTTCTGTCAAGAAAAGAGGCTCTTTTCATTTTTTCTCCTTTCAGTTCATAACTGAATTAAAAATAGTTTTCACGTCTCATCTTATTTAATCTTCACAAATATGTCATGAGGTAAATAATACTCTGATATTAAGAAATTGAGGTTTAGAGGAGGTAAATAACTTGCCAAGATCACACAGCAAGAAAGAGGTGGATCAGGGGCTTGAACCCAGAGCTGACACCCGTGTCTATCCTCACAGCTCAGCTACACTGTTTGAGAGTCAGTCCCAGCTGGGAAAATGTGAGCCCATTTGACATCTACGAATTAAGGTGAATATAAGTACTTGCTCTTGAATCCACAGACAGCCAAGATCTATTTTCAGTTCTTCAAGGGTTTGAATGAGAGGTCACAACAGATGACTGGAATGATTTCAGGGTTAGTGGAGACGAGTTAATGGAGGAATTACTTGGTCTTTTGAATATGTGTGCAAGGTATTTACTCAGTTGCCACTAAGTTGAAGAGACTTGGAGACTTGGTCTCTCTCACAGTTTTCTTAATATATTCTGAGTCAGTTTGAAAGTAAAGCCTAAAATAAAATTAAAAGCAAATCCTAGGAAGAATGTTTTTACTCTGTATCTCAAACTGTGCTTTCAAAGGTATTGCAAGTCTAGCACAGCCTCATTCTTATTAATGGAAAAGAATGAGAAATCTAGTTATGACACACTCTGAAACTTTTGGATCTCCTATCTGGCAAGGAATTTTGCTTTCTTAAGCAATTTAATAAGTTAACTTTGCTTTCCTGTCAAAAGGCCTTTGCTGAGAACACCCAGTTGTTAGTACAAATCTAAGATGCTATCACCCTGTCCTATTTCCAAATGAACTTGACCTTGAGAAATATTAAGTATGGCTTATTTAGAGGGAAGAAGAGAGTTACTTCATTCTCCTGCCTCTGTCAGCTCTTCTTAATCAGAGGAATTTCACGCCAAGAAGAACCTGTGACATAATGAATTACTAAAGTGTGAAATTCTCCAGAGGAGGTGTGTTGATGCTTTATGGCTATGGGGTTGAAAATGTACTACTGTCAATAGATTTTCATAAAACATCCCTGTCATTTTTCCTAGTGAGATGGAATAATTTCCTCTTCACTGAATCTTTAGATTGGATATCGGAGGAAAGAGAGAACAAGCTTGGATATCGTTATAGGGGAAGCTTATTATTTCACTCTCAATTTGATCTTCAAAATGCTATAATATCCATATTACCATAATTAATAGCAGAAAAAGAAGAAAGTGGCAACTCTATTGGCCACTGATGTTCCAAATTATTTTTTAACTAATTTATTTTCACTTAGGATTTGTCAAAATCTATCCAAGTTCTCATCATTTTAGGGACCCTCCACATTCACACATATTAGCTCCACTTCAAAGTCACCTTCTTTTTGCTTTGTCACCAAGGACAATATCTCAGAGTCATTGACACCATTCTCTTTAGTCAGCATATTTTTTCAGTGGCCCCATAACCCTCATATTTTTCAAATATATCTCACAACAACCCTTCACTCCCATTTCCAATGCCACCATCCTTCTCTTGGATCTGCTCTATGCAGTGACTTTATAAAAGGGAAGCCAAACCTCCCCCTCACATCTTTAATAGTTCACTATTACCATCAAGAGAAAGCACTAATATTTCAAAACCACTTGCAAAGTTCGCAAGTTCCATCCCAATCTTGATTCCCTAATTCCCCCATCTCTCCAATTCTGACTCCATTTTTCACAATTCTGAACTATTTTTAGCAATTCTTCTATATTGAGTTATCAATCATTTATATTCTTTCTCTGGTATATCATCCCTTTGACCAAAGGCCCCCACATCAGTATGGCCACCCCAGTTGCCCCACCCCCACACACCTGAATTGGAGGCTGTGCTTTGTGAGTCTATAGCTTCTGTTCTGTCCCCCTTCCTGATTCATTCTAGAATGTTTTGACTTGTGCTGCTGCAGACTGACTCACTATCTGCTTCCTCCAATAGATTCTAAGTTTCACAAGAAAAGAAAACAAAATTGATTTTAGTTTTTTCCATACTTTTATCCTTAGAGTCTGGCTCCATGCCAGATTCACAGCAGGTACACAACATATTTTCTAAATAAATGAGTGACTGGATTAAACAAATGCATTATCTAATATTAACATAAAGTACTATTTCCTGCCTGTTTTTTTTTTTTTTATTCTCTTCTTATCTCTTGACATCCGTTATAGGCAGAATAGTGATTCTCAAAGATGTTCAGGTCAAAATCTTCAGAACTTATGGATATGTTAGGTGATATAGAAAGAGAGAATGAACATCATAGTTGGAATTAAGCTTGCTAATCTGCTGAAAATGATCTTGAATTATTCAGATGAGTCCAATATCATTGTCGGGGGTTAAAAGTTAAATAAGAGAGAGGGAGACAGGAAGGTCAAAGCAAGAAAGACAGTATCATGAGAATGACTCACCTACCCATTGCTGGTTTTGAAGATGAAGGAAGGAGTCTGTGAGCCAAGGACTATCATCAGCCTCTAAAGCTAGAAAAGGCAAAAAAGATGGATTCTCCTTTCCAACCTCTAGAAAGGAATGCAGCCCTGCTGACACCTTGATTTTAGCCCAGTGAGACACATTCATACTGTTTACCTCCAGAGCTTCAAGATATTAAATCTGAGCTGTTTTAAGGCATTAAGTTTGTGGCAATTAGTTACAGCAGAAATAAGAACTTAATACAACATCCCAGCAAGCATTCATCTTGACTTGGCTCCTCATTATGCGAAACAGTTCGAACCTTTGGAGGTTGAGGAAATGTTCTAAATGTGTGTGTAGTTTGTGGAAGTGTGTGTGTGTGTGTGTGTGTGTGTGTGTGTGTGTGTGTGTGGCAGGGGGGTTGTGTTGAGGCTTTGGAGGAGAAAACAGACATTAAATGTATCCTAACAGCTCTTTCAAAATCTACATGCTTGGTGGCCAGTTACATGTATTATACACAGATGTCGAGTCACAATGATACACATCTTAAAAGTATATAATGTTCTGATGAAATGTTCCTTCAATAAAATTAATTTAAAAAATTTAGTTTTAAAATAAACCACCTTCAAAAGTTTTTTGTTTTTTTGTTTTTGTTTTTTAAAGAAGCCAACCATTTTAAGCAAGGTACTGTCAGAATAAAGTGTCAGGGAATATGTTGGGGACATTATATCAAAATACAGAAATTTCCCTCACACAGAGGTGAGAGTGGAGAGTAAGGGTGTTCAGTTACGCAAACTACTTTATAATAAACAGTGTGGATGCCAGAGATGATGTCTGTTTTATTTTATTTTAATGGACACCCCTCCACCAACAAGATATTAAAAGAGAGGTCAGTAGTGATGGAATTCAAACATTCTTAGAAACTGCTAACTCATTTCAAACTGGCTGGGACCCTCAGAGAAACCAGAGTCATTATCACTCATTTGGTAGATTAAAAAATTAAAGTTGAGAAAGGAGACTTGTACTAGTTATACATGTTTGTGGCAATGACAATTCTAATTCCAGTTTTAGTACATTTTTTCTTCACCCCACTCTTTCTATAGTCAGGGTTGTGAAACAATTTATGTAAGCCTCACCTTCCAAAGTGTATGATTGTGATGCCTAAAATAACACCAAAATTCCAAAACCTGCAAGCATAACGGGTGCTGAGAACTCTCTTCAACCTTCCAGAAGAACATAGTCACTAGTGATCACTTTGTATTGCATGGTAGGCAATAAAGGGCCAGAAAGGATTCCTAGGACACTGATTTGAAGAAATATGTGCATTTCCATTATTAACCACAACATTATTCACAGTAGCCAAAAGTTGGAAATAATGTAAGTCCCCATCAACAAATTATTGGATGAAAAAGATGCAGTATATATACAAAGTAGAATACTATTTATTAAAATAAATGATGAAATCCTGTCATTTGCGACACTATGAATGGATCTTAGAAGGCATTAGGTTTAGTGAAATAGTTTATAGAGAAAGACACCTTATGATTTCACTCATATGTAAAAGATAAACAAAACTAATAAACAAAATGAGGCAAAACAAATTTTTAGATTATAACAAAATAGTGGTTACCAGAAGGGAAGATAGAATAGTGATGGATAAATCAGATTAAAATGGTCAATTGTATGATGGAGGATAGAAATTAGATTTTGGTGACAAACAAAAAGTAGTTTATACAAATATTGATTTATAATGCTGTAAACCTGAAACCACTGTTACTTCAATAATTTTTTAAAGGATTCTCATAGGAAAAGCCAGAAGTTGTTATAGTCAAATGATAGTAATTTCTGCCAGTGGTGAGAAACAGAAGCTACCAGACAAAACCAAATAAAATAAAACCTCACTATCAGGACAGAAAAAGACTTCAAAAGGCCTGCAGTTTGATTTGATAAATGCTGTAACTCTGTGATGTAGTATTTCCAGTCCTGCACTTTCTGGGGTGAGAGTTTTTAGGGTAATTAATTATCATGTCAATTAGGTGTTTCTGGGATGAAATCTGGGCTAAACCACAGATCCCTCACCCAAACCTGATAGAAAGGATTCTCATTATCCAGAGCTTCTGGGGTCTTCTAATGTTTTAACCCAGTAGGACTTTGGAGTTGTCTCCCTTGGTGGAAGTGGTGACATATGGTAGTATGTATGCTATCTGTGAAAAGAAGAACCCAAATACGTATTTGTATGGCTGAGTAAGGTTAGCTGTGGCAGAAACTGCTATTCATCTATCACATTCTTCATTTGTCTTAGTAGCTCCACATTTTAGTCACAGAGAAACAATTTCCTCTCCAACCGAAGGAAGACCAATTTTCTTAATTGTTGTTGCAATTAGATGTAGTAATGTACATTTCAGCTAAAGGACTGTGAAAAATATTATGTGTAGAAGTTCCAGCTTGTCTTTCGAGAAAAAATATAGACATGCCATCTTCTCTTTTACTCCTTTCTGTTCACTGGAATGTGGAAGTGATGGCAGGAGCTGGAGAAGCCATCTTGGTCTTGGAGAAGCCATCTTGGTCTTGGAGAAGCCATTTGATCTTAGAGATGGTTACTGTACATTGAAAATGGTAGAAGTAGTCTGTAACCCTGATGAGAGTAGATCCATACATCATAATGGCACAGACCACATACATGAGATACAAACTTCTGTTTTATTTGAATCACTATTATTTTTAGTCTCTATTCTAGTTTTTATGGGAGAAATGTGAGACAAGTTGATATCTGTATCTACAGGTCTGGACATAGATAGTATCCTATATCTCTCCAATATAGCTGAACAAGGATTGAAAAAGACTTGCCCTGGTAGTTAAGAACTGTCTTCTCTGCTGCCAACAGGTAAAACAAACAAAACAAGTATTGCCCGTTGTTTCAAGTGTTCAGCAAAACCATTTTATTTTCCTTTTGGACATGCAGGAAGATTCCTTTCACACCTTGCTTCAGTCAGGTTGAGCCACATAGCTCAGTGGTGGACAATGAAAAAGTAAGTGGAAGAGATGCACAACTCTTCCTCATGACCTATATTCTCTTAAGTGCTGGAGTCTACACTCCCACTTTCTGCGTACAGGGACTTTGGAGACTATATGTTGAAAATGGAGATAACACAAAATGGAAGGAGCCTAGCCCTGAAGTACTGCATGGGTCAGAGTTCCTAAAGCCACTGGAATTGAACTATGACATGAACAAGCAACCAAGTTTCATTCCATTAAACTTCATGGGTTTTAAAATTTTTTGTGCTTGGAATCACTTTGTACACCTGTGTTATCACTGCAGTAAAGAATACTCGTTGCTTTAAGAAAACATAATTAGCAGTATTATGAAAGGTTTTAAAGTGCGGTTGTTAGTATGTAAAAGTTGATTTACATCTATGTTAATCATTCTCTTCTGTGTGTGCGTCTCACACTCACATATGCCCACAGGCACACACTTCCATTCATGCTCTTTTCTTTCTTCAATAATCTTTCCCATTCTTTTGTCTCTTTCTTAAATGGTGATCGTATTAGGATTGAGATGTTTGCTGTGGTATTGGATTTATTGGACACGATGCCTCTCTAAACTTGGGGAATCACTGTTGTAATAGTGTAAAGTCTGCTCTCCTCCCACTGAGGTGGGGGAGAACCAGCTTTTCCAACTAGAAAATGCAGCATCCTAGGATGAAAGCTCCTAACAGAATACTAAGTGGTTGTTTCAATTTTTAGTGGGTGACCTTGAGGGATTTGCTTTTGTTTAGGCAAGGAAAATCAGTGATTTAACTCCCCTGGATAGTCTAAGTTACTTGGATGATGGCCAGCGCTACCAAATGTTTAGAAATATTCCTAACCAGTGAGTATTTTTACCTAAACCTTGTAGTGTTAGAAAAGTCCACATAAATCACCATAATGGACAAAAAGAGAGTTACTGAACTGTGCAATTTGGCTGGTCCTTTTAATATAAGGTACCCTTCATTTTAGTTCTGTCAAAGCCTCTCATTTATTACCCACTGTGATGCTGTATTTTTAGATTTCAAATAAACAATACCAACAAACCCAAAATGATTCAGAATGTCAATGTGGTATATTTTCTTTATTGAAAAAAATGCACTTGAATAACACAGCTGTGACTTAAAAAGAAAACAGAGAGAAATTATTTTAAATGTGTAGGTACAGAGAAAGTGACAGAGATGAAAAGAACTAATCCATTTTCCCCAATGCAGTAGCCAAATGTGCCCTTCAGTTCAACACATAACTGAGCTAGAAATAATGAATCAGAAATGAAAGCATCTTCTGAATATTCTCATAGAGAGTACTTACAAATGCTTTGTACAAGTTGACTTGACAGATTATGCTTTTAGAGGTTATCTAGATAATATTAAGAATTCTAGCCATCTACAGAAAGAAATAATTGGTGATTTCAAGGACATTTTTACAACAATAAATGCATCAAGAAGCTCAATTGCTATCACAATGAATGAAAAGCTTAAGCTACTCATTGTCTTCTCATTGCTTTTAATGCCTTTCCATTAAGGACATTATTTTTTAGTCATCTATGAAGATTGAAGAGTGAGTATTTAACCACGAATGTTACATATTGATGGCTAAACTTCGGTAACGATACTTACTTAGTTGAGCTGGCATTGGCCATATATTTTCCCAAGCTTAAAAAGAAATACAAATAACACACTAATTTTTCTTTCAAAATGTCAAAAAACATACTTGAACTCGACTTTTTTTTCTGAAGCTCTATGAAGTGTAGGGTTTCTTGGCCTCAGAATACAGCTGTATGTTCCTTGTTACAGTCACCATTTAGTACCATGACTCCATCCATCCAGAATGCAGGTAACGTCTCTGCATAGGTAACAGCATTTCTGAAGTACAACACATCCATTAACTTTAGCATCTTCTCAAAAGCATGTCACATTTATTGACAGAGGGCAGAGCAATATGGACACAACAATCACTGAGTCATACTCGCCAAGACCAGATTCTCATTTACTGATCTATTTACACACATTTAGCAATGGATACTGAGGTGGAGATGAAGTGGAGAGGTTATGGAGGGGGTGGGGGGTTTGTTTTAACAAAAAAAAGCAAGTTTAATGCTTGCCTTAGGCAACTTCAGAAAGATGCTAAGAATGAAAATCCAATGGGAGAGAAAATAACTCAAAAGCAGTATCTGAATTCAGTTGAACTTTTAACCAGAACAATCCATTGCATAATGTCGCACTAAGAAACGTGTAAAATCTCTATGCAAGTAATTACTTTTAAGCTTTCTATAAATAAAACTAATGTCATAATAAAAATGTGCAATTTTCCCATTTCAAATGACTCCTGAAATAACTCAATTATTAATCATTGCAAGTCATTACAGAAAATTGTGGAGATGATATAGGCCTCTTGCATGCTAGCATACATTTATATAAATACTCATACATACATCCATATAATCATATGAATAAATGGATAAGCGAATAGATGACTGATAGACGCGAGAGAGAAGTGTTTCCTCAAATTCTCCCATGGAGTGGACAGAGGCATCTCAAATCCTCCCAGGGAGTGGACAGAGGCATCTCAAATCCTCCCATGGAGTGGACAGAGGCACTGTGTAGCTAAAACAGTATTTGCTATCTGACAATTTGGATAGCACACTGTATATCAAAAGCCCAAGAGAGGTCACCTGGGCATAATGGGATTATATCCATTGGATTCATGTTGAAGTTTTATTTTCACCTTGGTTGAATATTTCTTTTCATTTTAGTGTTCTCCTATGCTATATTCACTAGGCAGAGCTGTCTGCATGTCTGGAATCTAGGCCACTTCTCTCCAAACACATCTTGTCCAAATATCCACCTGCTCCAGATCCTCCTCTCTCACCACCCCACAGAACATAAACCATACACACCATAAATAGTCTTTGATTCATTCTGCTACTTTTTCACATGTTCATCTTTGCTTGAATCTTTGATTTCTCTTTCTGTGCACTGAAATTTGTGATCAAGTCTTTTTAGCGTGATTTTCTAAAATCTGCTCCATACCACCATTTTCTAACCTGTGTGCCAGACACTAAAGACACATATTAAATATGCTTTGGTGATAACAGCTGTCTTAATTCACTGATTCACATGTCACCACATATAACTTTTTCTGAAATTTGATTAAGGGAATAAGGGATAAACTTTGAGGGAAGTCTGGTTGTCTAGCAACTAGGATTCGGCTCAGGGCTAATTTTCTAGAAATAAGTTCTTCCTGGTCTATTTTTCTTGCTGCCCTTTAGTATTACCTCTGACTGACTCTAGCCCCAAATCTTTCAGGTAGCTACTTCCATATCAACAATGAAGCCCAAAAAAAGGAGACTTTAGCTGTCATTGATCTTGCTGAAAAATCTGATTTTGTCTAAGATTTTGCCTCTTTTTAAATTTTTTCTCGTCTTTTAAATAAAGATGTATGCCATGCTGTTAACACTGAAATGATATTGGGAGGCATATTAATTGTGTATTGGAGGGGAGGTGATGTATTCTCTTAGCTTTTATTCATCTTGAGAATATATTACTATGATAATTTAGCATTTATAGATAAAGAGTTACAAAGCTGCATACCTGAAAATATAATGGTATAAATCCATGTTACCTCAAGAAAAATTACATTCAAATAAATTAAAGCAAAAATTAAAAACAAAATACATTTTAGAAAATTCTTCTTAGTATTTTGGAAAAGTCTATAGTTTCTTAAGGATGAACTGAAATCTGTCTACATTGTCTCTTATTTTAACATTTATGAGACAAACTTTATTACAGAGGAAATCATTTTCCCCAACCATTCAACTTGTCATTCCAAATACTTGTTTTCTACACAAGGCTTGCTCTGAAAAATAATAGGAAAGGTTCCTTTTGAAGTTTTGTCAGTAGAGAGTCTCAAATGGCAAAATACCCCTCCCCCACACCAAAGCATGATGAAAACAAAAGGACAGTTAATGGCAGTAGAAATGTCAGACCTATTCTAAGATCACAGAGGTCTCCCTCCCACTTGTTTCCAGACTGTCTTCAGATGAAATTCCCTCCAGTGAAGTCACCTTTAACTGACTCACTCTTTTCACTTTCCCAACAAATTATAAGATGAATTCTTCTACTGCTAACCTTGTGTGCTCCCGGGGACTTCCAGTGATGGATCATTCCTTTTTAACTTGGGAAGATTATATACCTTACCATCTAGTTTGGGATGTAATTAATGAAGACTCTAATTTCTTTCACCAGATCTCCACATAGCCCTCTGAAATTTCCTTTAGCATACGCCAGACATTTCTGCCCACCTTTGCTCTACTTGAAGGTCTCTTTCTCCCTTAATGGCATTCTTTTGGTGGAGTAACAGCTACATTCTGAATATTTTATAAAAGACCCATTAAACTTCCAGTAGATAAAGCAAGAGGAAGAGCCCTCCAGTTCCATCGCTAGCTTTCTGTGCTTTGGGGGAAGACTTGGTGACTCGCTGTCTCTCAACAGCTCCAGGAGTGAAACATGAACTGGCTGTCTGACTTTGTAGGGCAAGTGAGTACTGTAGTCATTCATTCATTTGACAGTTTGGTGTGAGCCACAGCTCCCTGGGAACACAGAATGGAAAATTTTTATTCTGGATGATCGCACCTTACTTAAACCAAGCAGGGGAATGAAAATAAGATTTGCACTCTGACTTCACAATAACCACTGATTACCATTACACATACTTGCAACAAGGAACCAGGTGGTCAGGTCTCTTCCTTCCCAGTACCACAGATCCCAAAGTCAATATTAGTGTATCTCAGGTTTGTACACCGTGTATGATTGGCTCTTCTGTTCAACTCGAGCCTATTGCTCTTGGACTGGCTGACCTTCTTCTCATTAATGAACCTGCAAGCAGGCAGAAGTACCCCTGTTTCAGGGTGGGGGGGTGATGTCAGACTTGAACACACAAATATACCGCCCCAACAGGGAACTCGGCTATCATTTGCTTCTGCCTTTCTGTGCTGGCTTTATTATTCCATTTTTAAGTTTTCAACTAATTTTATTGAAGGAACAACACATTATAGCATTAAATAGGTTTAAGGTATACATTGACCTAAGAGATGTCTTTGGGAATTCAACTTCAATAGAAAGTAAAATGAAATTCCAAATAAACAAACGAAATTACATCAAACTCAAAAGCTATGACTCCATTTTAAAAATATTCCTATTAGTCATAATTTGTGTAAGACTTTACAGGTCCCTAGTTCATAGTATTTGACGCCCAGAAGAAATGTTTAAAGATTTATCATTATCCCTATTTTCAAATAAACAAAGCAAACTCAAAACCATGAAATGATTTTCTCAAAGCCACAGTGCCAAAAATATTAGAACTTATTCCTTATCCCTGGTTGTCTAAAAAAAAGGAATGTTCTTTTTGTTACATCATGGCACCTCCACATTTTTAAAAGTTTCAATCTTACACCTTCTTTAATTATGATAGAAAATATAATAACTAAGAAGATCATGGTGTTGTCTTTTGTACCTAACCTATTTAATCTATCCAGAAACATGCATTTTAATCATCTGCAATAAATGACTGTTTATCATTTTATGGTCCAGATATCTACAGGACTGAAACCTACTGAGTTGTCCTTGGTAATTACAGAGCGTGGAAAAAAACCTATCACATTTGCTTACCTTGACCTAATTTAATGAAGTGATAATGTTCATTATTACCAACTGCACATCCAAATGTTCCCTGTCTTCATGCAAATGTGTCTCAGCCAGAATAAATACCCAGTTAATAAGAGGTGTTTTAGTTTGTCTCAGTAAAGCTCTAATAATGCTGGTGCTTAATTCTCTGTAACTATTACACAACTGTTCTGCTTTCCATGATACATTTGAAAATAATTACATAATTTTTAGATTTTTCTGCATAATTTTCTACTCAGGGGAGAAGAGACCAGACATATACTCAGGAAGGTAATACTTCAACCCTGATGAGAAAAGTGGGATAGAGCATAAATAGCTGCTCTTTCTACTCTAGTCTGTGTTCTTCCCAGCTATATTATGGACAATCCTGCTAAGGAATCATTAAGCCTCTCCCATCACTCATGGGGATGAATTAGAGCTTCCAAAAGAGATTGGTTGTTGGGGGTGGGCAGGTATCAGATTGAGCCTTGTGGAGTTTTCCTGGTCCAAAGGGGTAAATGGATATGATGGCAGTCATAGGTTGTTCTAAGAAACCAGGTCTTTAAACTTTTGCTTTCCTACCCTAAAATTTGGCTTAGGTGCTAAGGGAAGCACCAGTGCTTGCCTTGAGTATATTTTGTAAAAAGCTTTACCACTAGTAGACTCTCCTCTATCAAGCATCATTTGTCTCCCCCACCCTCCTTTCCTTTGCTTCCCAGTTTGTGTCAAACAGAGCAAGCCAGGATCAGGGCCATACCCAATTTGTCAATTCAATATTCATGCTTCAGTTAAAAGAAAATACCCTGGACATAAATATCTGGGTTCCAATTCCAACTTTGTAATGAATTTAAGCAAGACACATACCTTCTCTGCACCTTATTGGTTGTACAGGAATAATACTCATCCTACTTTTTTCACAAGGCATTGGGAAATTTATTTAAAGCAATAGCTGTGAGAATAATATTAAAAGTACATAGAAAACTAGAAATAGAAATTGTTATTAGCCTGGTGACTCTAACCAAGTGTATTTTCTAGTACCCCCGTTTCCCTTGTCAGATTAAATAACAGGAGTATATCAAACCACTAGAAGAGTCTCAGGTCATTGGGCATAGCTAACACCCTCTCTCAAAGGCATAACAGCTACCTCTCTCACAGTAATTGAGAGCTCAGGCTCCAGGAGTCACACCGACCTGTTTCTAACTGGCCGTGTGACTTTAGTTGTTTCATATTTCTAAGCTTCAAATTCTTGAATGAGATCATACACTCATCTGTAAATCCCATCTTAAAAAATGATTAAAAGGATTAAATGAGGTAACATATATTTAAAATATTTTACAGAAACTTGAAGCACCTGGAAAGGTCACCTACAGTCAAGGAGAACCCAGCCAGCTTAATATTCTCTCTCACAGACCTAAGAGTTATGCCACAACCATCAAAACTAACCAAGGGCTTGGCAATATAAAACAGAATCAGGTCCTGGAAAGCAGAGAACTGAATATTCCAAACATTCAATTGACCTGGTACAATAAATAGTAGGCTTGATTAAAGAGTTTAAAGGGTCTTTCCTTTCAATTAACGCTGCCTTTTGAGAATGCCAAGATTTCCAGCTGCCAGGGAATCCCAAGAGACTTGTGGATGGCATAGAACCTGTTCACTTGTCAAAGTGCCAATTTAATATATTATCTCTACTAAGAGAATAATCTCTGCTGATAACAATGAAATCACCAAGCAACTATCACTTTTTGGTTTTATAGACAAATTATCCCTAATTGCTCTTTTGTCCTAAATGTCATTATTTTAAACATACCTCATCATTTTTCATTATTCCCCATTAAAGGTGCTTGCATATTTGCATCATGAATTTAATGTTTTAAACTCACTTTAGGGCATTAACGAAATCCTATTAATGTTCATTTAACCTTTAGTAAATGCGCAGATAGCTAATCCACCTGTCACCAAGATTTGTGTTCATGTATTAGTCATTTCCCCACTGGACCATTTTGTAGTCTCCTAGCAGGCCCTTTTCATTTATCTCTCATGTGTTTACAATCTATTCAAAAATTAAAAGGTGCTTAAGTGTGTTTTCATTCTCTAAATTTCCTGATTCCATTCTCCCTCTTGTCAGACATAATGACTTTCTCCTTCACTAAAGAGTTAACTTTGAAATTAATCTAGATTCTTCTTATTTTGTTTCTATTGCATAGTTCAAAAAAGGGGGCTGAGGAGCTACGTTATAGAAGACTTACAGAGATTAAGGAGTCTTCAGTCTTTTTGTACAAAAAACTTGATTCATATCACCCAGGTTTGACAAATTATTCTCAAAAGACTTCCAATGGAGGCCAGTTCTAAGATCCCTCAGCAGGAAGAAACAGGAAGCGGTAATGTGGTTGCACAAATTGGACAGTTTCTGCCTACACGAGACCTACATCTGGGACCATGTCATTGGGACAGGCACCAACCTGTGCAGTAACTGTCATGAGAGGGCACATTCTGAACACAGAATGTCTACACTATCCTCACTGAAACCTAAGTCACCGAAGTCCATACTCCATCTTCCAGAAAACAAATCAAATTTCAGATAATGGAGTCACGCTGCCTCAGATGGAGAGACAGCCTGGTGGCCTTGAATCAGCACTAGGTACTGACCAGCTTTCACAAGTCCCGATCAGTAGAAAATGAGTTCCTCACACACCAGACTGCCATGCACATTGGATGACTGCTTCAAACCATGTTGAACACATGGGCCTCCACTCTGCAGTTGATAACTCAGCCATTATACTAGAACGGGATTATTCAGCTAAGATATTTGACTTCGGTATTCCCAGGATGCATCATTATGTTCATATTCCTTGTTAGTTAATTTTCTCCTCACAAGATAAACAGGTATATGTGGGGGGGCGGGGTTAGTCAGAGAACTAACATCTGTCAGCTAAGTCCTCTGTATGTATGTGTATGGACCATACACTATGTGAGCACTTGAGGTACACTCTTCACAACCACTAAGTTTTAGAGAAGAAAAAAAAAGATTTTCAGGAAAAAGCATATCACCAGTAAGCAAAAAGATTCCAATGTCTCATTTACATTCTAATCATTCAAGACAGAGAGAGAGAAGGAGAGAGAGAAACCAAAATGGCAGGGATAGAATGGTGTATTCCCTTCCCAGATATTTTAATGGCCACTAATTTACGTTAGGCCTCCTTATCTATCTCAGCAGAATAGGCGACCAACTCACTTCCTAGGCTTCTACTCCTAAGCATTGCCTAGAATGAAATGCAACCTCTTAGGATCAACATATAAGACTTTTAGGGTCTCCCTACTCATCTGCACAAACCAAGTTTCTCCTACATACCTTTCAATCCACCCAATACAAATTGCTCTCTCTCCTCTATCATATTTCTGCTAGGGCCAGTCTGTCCACTTCTTCCTATGCCTGTAAACCTATTCTGTCCACTAAATTTCTGCTCAAACTTACTTCCTTCTTGAAGTGAAAATATCTATTCATCCCCTAGCTCTGCCTTTCCTGTTCCAAAGTAGGGTCCTCGAGAGTCTTATATTATTCACCATCACATCTACTCAGTCATGGGCTATGCCAAGGTCAGAATCCACTTCTGCTCACTCCTGAAGCAATAGTCTTTACAGTGAGCATGTTGCTTGAGTCATGGCTAGAATTGCAGCAGAGTTTTGTGTTCTTCTCTTAAACTACTCAACAGCCAAAAAAACTGTATCCTCCAAAGCGTCTCCTTCAAATACATGAGAGGGACCTCTTAGCCCACTTCCGAATTATCTATTACAGATAAGTATGTGGATTTGTGAAGCCTGAGGATTTCATTTGGAGGATCTGACAACAGAAGCATGGAATTATTATAAAAAAGAAAAAAAACATCAACCAAATAACATTTTCTCACAGAAAAAAAATAATCTTTTATAATATTAGCTTACAACTCAGTATTCATTGGCTCTCTAATGATCAATCTGCCCACAGTCTAGACTCCTTAATTTATCTAAATTGTGCTTCTTGTTAGGTTAGGATCCACATCTCTCCCATTCGGCATGACAACTGAAATCGTATACCATATTATGTACAGAGATTTTCATTTCATTTCAGCCATAAGAAGGAGTTGAGTGATAGAAGGTGAAAGTGAACTCTGGACATAGTTTTAAGTTTCTGGGGAATGAAATGGAGTACTCATTTCTAGACTGGCTGATTCCCAGAGTCAAAAACAGAGAAGCTATTGAGCAAACATCTGAACTGACCTGGGAGAGAGGACAGGAAAAGGCACGCGTTTAAGTGGGAGAAAAATATTTTCTATCTCATTTCAATATCTAAGCCAGAATATTTTAATCAGGAAAAGTATTTCCTTTGTTGTTTTTTTTTTGCTATTCACTACCTGCATCCAACTAATCACCAACTCTTTTCAATTTTATGTCCAGGATACTTCTAAGATCTATCCCTTCCTTTGTACCTCCAGGTACCCCTATAAAAACCCTCAGCAGCCTTCATCTAGACTAATTTCCCCCCTACTCTTTTTTAAACCATTTTTCAATGTTTCTCAAATTGCGGGGTATATAATAATCACCTGAGATGTTTATTTAAATGCAGATTTAAATAAAACCACCAGATTTAAATATCACACAGATCCAAATAGGTGCCATTTCACAAGGAGTCTGATGCAGGAGGTGAAGTGACACCCTATGATTTACATTTTAAATGAGCATCCAGACACCTCTGATACAAGTGTTCCAACTGCCACATTTTGGTGAGAATGAGGGCAACGTTGATCCCAAAGCATATAGCACGATGAATATCTGTAGGCAATCTTCATCTACTGAAAATACTTAAATCATTTCCCGTAGTCAACTCAAAACTAAGGAAGCTGTTGACCAAGACATCACGATGTTTAAAGACCCTCTCAAATTGATGGCCCTTTCCTCACCTCCTACCCAGCTTCTCAGAACTCTGTACCATAACATATACTGTGCTCTGACTCACAGATCTCTCTCTGGTTTTGAAGACTCTCCCAGCAACTTCTTCTGCCCAACACCTATCAGGGATGCCCTCTCCCATAAATGTCTCCAGGTCCCATCCCCTCCCCTCACCAGTCTTGTTAATAAGTGCCCCTAATGCTCGTACCACTCCTTCTGTGACCTCTGTCACAGCACTCACTCCCCAATAGATGCACTGAAGTCATCTATTAACTCATGTGTCTTTCTATCAGACTATGACTCTTTCCATAAAAAGAGCATGCATTATTTTTTGCCTAACTTCCCATGTGGAAAGTACTTATTTTTAAATGTTTACTGGAGTTCACTTTCACCTTCTATCACTCAACTCCTTCTTAAACAACTGGTTCTCTGATAAACAGAGTTAAACCTTGATGTGCCTGTTCTGGAACCTACTGACTCTATGAAAAGAAATAGTTCTTCATTTCCTAGCCCATCTGTAAATCAAGCAATATGGTGGAATATTATAAGAGATGTAGAATAGGATTTTAAAGCAAGAAGGAAGGAGAAAAATCTAACTATAGAGAAAAAAACCTCTGTTAGTTTATACAGCAGTAAGAGGTACACGATCTGGAAGCAATGTGAGAGATGGAATCCCAGCACCTCCACTGAGAGGTGTGTGATCTTGAGCTGTTTGCATAAATCCCCAGTGCCTCAGTTTCCTCACAAGAGACAAAGAATGTTCCCTAGAGTTAAGATATGTAAAACACTAGAACAGATGGGTAGGCAAACATTTTCTGTGAAGTAGCAGAAAGAACATATTTTAGGCTCTGCAGGACAGTCCCCCTCTCTCTACTACTCAAAAGCAGAAGAAGCTATAGATAGCATGTAAACAAAATGAGCATGTGTATGTTCTGATAAAACTTTATTTACCAAAAGAAGGCAATGAACCAGATCTAGACTAAGGACTGCAGATTTCTGGCCTCTATACTAGAGCAATGGCTAGCACATGTTTGACTTAATAGTGTAGCTGTTATTATTTGTGATTGGACAAATTTACTTTCTGGGAAATAGCTCAAGTTTTGACCTTTCATACAATCTTTAATAATGCAGCTCCCACCACAATGAGAAAACATTTTACCTATTTGGACTTGTTGGAATCCATACAAAACAGGCTTCCATCTGAGATTCATGAACTTAGATGATTTCCCACCATTCCTCATTGATATTGATTATCAGAAATAAAAGCAGTGGAGTATTTTCCGGTATAATTGAGCTTCCCCTGTAATTTCAGCCATTATGAAACACAAACTTAATTTGAAAACCCCTGTAAGACATTGTAATGGGAAAATATGTAGATGGAGCAGCAGTTGGACTAATGTTAATGATTTTGTTCATTTGAAAATTATTTATATTGAAGGTAAGCTATAATAATTAATAAATGTACTAAATTAAGTGAAGACATTGCCTAAAGAAATCAAGGCATTAAATTGTGGAATATAGAAAAAAAATCATCCCCTTTCTACACTCAGAATCACATTATATTTTTAGTGTTACACATACACACAATAAACATATATATGCACACACACACACACACACACACACACACACACACACACACAAGCATACATATTCAAGTATCTCTGACCAGCAAGTCATGGTGCCAATGCCACCATCTAGAAAATTTAGGGTGACTAAAGGTCAGCTAGATGTTCTAGCTGTGATGCTTGTGAGCATGATTTCACCCTTCTGCTTTTTCTCCAGGAATCAAAATTAAATATATTCAAAATGAACTTAGCAAAGTCACATTTGCCTCCTTTTTCATATCAACTTTTGCAAGCAAAAGTTTCTGTAGAGTTTGCATAGAAGAAATGTTATTGTTCTGCACACTCTGCCCACATAATCCCTAGCTTATTAGATTCTCCCAGAGGCAGTGTCCACCTACAGAGCCTAGACCAGCAGTGGCTGCTTCAAGGCAGAATGACACAGAAAATTTCCTTACTCATTCACTCTTGGTGGACCTCCATTCTCCTTCTCATTTCTGCCTTGTCTGCTCATCTGATTATACTCCAGGGACTTTGACTCTTTTTCTGAACAACTTTGAGCTGGTTGCTTCTTCCAGAAATGCTACCAGACTCTTGGCTCAGAGGCTGACCTGTGATTTCCAGAACTTTCATGCTACCAGTCCGTGCTTTACTCTGCAGCCTCCTTACTGGTGTCTGCCCCCGTTAACAGTAACAGGAAATGGCTCAAAAGAGATATGTGGGGTCTTCTCTCACCCTGGAGCATTTCTCCTTCTTCAGAGAGGTATCATCTTTGGAAAGTGGTTGTTTTCATCTCCATCCTGAGCTAAAGGCCTCGTCGATGCCCCACTTTCAGGTTCAACTGCAGAATCAGATTATCTTTTGGATAAATGCCCTGCCAACTCCCCACTGGCAGTGAGTTCTGCAAAAAGTTAACTTGGAAGTGTTTGCACAATTTTCACGTCTGATCCTCTATTTAGAGAAGGATGCCAGTTTCCCCACTCCTCAGGGGTGTTGAGAGTGACTTGCGACTTTAATGCTATTATTCTTCACTTTAATGCTTTAACATTTTTTAGCAGTCTGGACTTGTACATGGTTTTGCTTCTACATGGATGCAATATAAAAATTCATAAATTCTGATATAATTCTGGGCAGTTTGAATAAATCCCACATACTTGCTGCCAAATTTGGCTCATATTTCAAATGGATCAGATGCTTTTCTTTGCCTCTAACAAAATTAGATTTTGTTCATTTGGGTGTATGTGTATGTGGGAAGGGTGGGTGTTGCAAGTGGATGCCACTTTCAGAATAGAAAATACTTACAAAAGTGTAACTCTTGGTATTCAGGAAAAAATATCCTTCTCTCTGAACAAGCTTGTAACCCTGCTAATGTGGTTGCGTGTGGGTAAATGCTGATTCACCCAACACCATTCTGTTCCCCTCCACTGGTTTCTTAGGGAGAGGTGGGAGAATGAGCCCTTCTCCCCAGCATACCACAAGAGGATCTTGTCTCAGAATTCTCCCCCCAAATACCTGATGCCAGACTGTACCTTTGTTTTGACAGTGGAGCATAGCTTAGAGAGATTCCATCTCCCAGAAGTCTCATATCCCCAATTCTCAAGAATATTTCAATTTCCAGGTCCCTGATCTTTGATCAACTGTCCCTTGACTTGAGTGCTAATGCTACTATATCCAATGGGTAAAAATTTATAAATACAGTAGTCTTCATATAACCGCTGACTTAACTAACATTTATGAGCTGACAAATCATCTTTGTTCAATTGTAGGTTCTAATTCAGTAGATCAGAGTTGGGGCCCAACTTTTGTACCTCTAACCAGCTCTCCAGAAATACCCAGGCTATCACTCTGAAGACCACACTGTAGGGGACAAGAATAAAGGCTACACCATAAACAACATCATACTCAGAGATCAGCAAAATAAATAGTCAAGACACTCTGACCACTTTCTCTTTCCAAGATGATGTCCCCACTCCACCAGAACAGAGACAATGCTGCTGTCTTGGTCTAATGCACTATCTGCCATCCTCAAGTGGGACTCAGACAGGCAAGCATCTTCTCAAGGTGGCAGCTCCCTGTGGCAGAACTATCATTAACCATTCCCACAGTATCATGAAGTGCTTCTCACCTTCTCAAATAGTTTGAACATCCTCCATATTTAAGGCATCCAGACATCTTGAAGAATGATCTCCTACCAGTCTTAGAAAAGAGCTCACAGCTGTTACTACAGAACCCACTTGGCATAATCATATGATTCTTCTAATAATGATGACAATGATAGTTGATCATACATTTTCAATAGGCCAAACCTGTCCTAAGAATCTTACAAACTTTATACAAATTTCTCATAGTTAATCATAATGAGGTAAGACTGTCCTTATTTCATCACTAGGAAAACAGAGGACACTGAAAAAGCAATTTGTACAGACTTGTACAGTCTGTAAATGACAGAGCCCAAATTTGAGATCGATCTGGTTAACCCCACAACTGTGCTCTCAAGCTGTCTCTCTGATGCTCTAGACTTTGAAAACAAATATGTCATTCACCACACCCCAAATCACCTAAGCAACCCAATTATACTGTATCCTAGGGAAGAAAAAGGATGGAGGAAGATTTTCTGTGCTCAAACCAAGCATTCAAACACCCAGCAATCACACATCATTGCCCAGAGAACAAATGAATGAGACTTTGGAAGACGTGACGGACGCCTCATATTTCTCTCCCCATCTGAGGCTCAGCAGTATATAAGCAAATTCAGTCCCAGGGTTGCTCCTGATATTTTTGCAGATTCTCAAAATATCCCATCAAAATAAACCCTATTAATGTTCATTTATCCATATCTAAAACACATTATTAAAACCATTTACAATGTAGGTAGAAGTCAAAACTGCCCCAAACCCCAAATATTTAAAGAACTGAAAACACAACCTCCTTCTTTTCTTCTTCTCCCCACACTCAGGATGCTATAGCTATAGACACTTACTAAAAAACTTCCTGTATTCAAACCTAATAAATGAATGAATGTAGTAGCCAACCACTGTTAAATCTTAATTAAATCAAATCCTGAAAAGCACAAATATAATTTGGAAAGATTTTCACTCTCAAATGTATTTTATGTAAAGTATATAACGTCTGGTATTCTAGAGCCCATGCAATGCTAAATTCAAATATACACTTTATTTTTATAGCCTATATATACCATATAGAGGTATATACAGTCTATGATCAACTGTTAGTGTGTACATACAGTAGCAGTAGTGTGTTTCATCTGTCTGCCATGGTTGAGAAAGCAGGGTCAAAGCAATTGAGAAAGTAGTTGAAAAGTCAAAGCATATTTTGCTTTAAATATCTTGGATAAAATTATTTGCAGAATATATTACATACGGTTTCATAATCTGATGCAAAATACAATATTTCAAAAGTTGCAACATCTTTGAAAAATCATTTAAAGTCACAGTGTTAACCAGTTGTTTTGCTATATGGCAAATTAGCCATTTGCTAATGATTATACTAAGTCTGTACTGCCTGAGCGTACGCCCTCAAATGTGCTTTCTTATCAAATACCCTATGTTTGTTGCCCACTCTTCACAAAAGAAATGCAGAATGGACAACTCCTAGGCTTCTGGTCAATAGTCCTGGCTCACTTTCTAAAATTTTAATCATCGAAGCCAAGGGTGATGCTACTTTCCACTGCTGCTAACTTTTTTCTATAAAGACACTATGAACTGCTCTTTGACATTTTTAGCAATCTATAAGACATTTTGTTATGCAGGCATAAGGGATCCCTTCAATATCTTGTTCATCAACTTGTTCTTCATCTCATCTCTCCCTTCCCTTCCATGAGGTTTTTCCAACCTTATTTGCATTCACTGAATGAAGAAGCATTCTCATTGGTGGATTTGAGGGTCATATTTTAATGGTCATTATTTCCCAAAAAATAAATTAATAAACTATTAATTTTTCAAAGGAAAAATATGGCAAAAATTTTAGCTAACATTTCATTTCTAAATAAATATGATTCTTGGGACAACTACATTTCTAAGTACCAAATAATCAAATTTTACTGTGTAATATATTTCCCTCTTGCCTCATTCTACTTGGAAAAAATCAAAACATATTAAGATTTTATTATGAATTTTGAAATTCAATATTTTAAGTCAATAAGGCATTTCTACTATTAATTCCCATTTGACAAAGGCATTTATTCATTCCTTGATTAAGGAGATAGATAATGTTTAAATGGAAGTCCACAGAATCAAGGAAATTTAAAATAAAGAATAAATCAGGGATCTAGAATTTTACATTAACAATTCAATACTCTATACCATGGTTCCAAATCTCTCCAAAATTATAACCTGAGAGCTACTCTTGATTTCAATTTTCGAGTGCCTTTCTAGGTTAGGAGAATCTAAAGCAGAATAGGGAGTATCTGCTCAAGATTTAAAAGTCTGTCTCACATACAACCCTACCAGTACACAAAATGTAGTATTTCTAAAGCTAAAGCAAGCTTAAACTGAATTCATTTAAGTGTTTAGAGACAACGTGGAGTTTTCTTAAATCATTGGAAGCCCCTGGGAAAGGGGCAATGATCTATCAAAGACCACTCTGTTCCCCAACGCTACCCCAAGGACCAGCTCTCTCCTTCCCTATCAATACTGGTAACATTCTGATGGCTTCCAGCTCCCTTCTTTCCATAACTATGCTAATATTTTCTTACATATGCTTTTTGAAACTATGTTAAAGGTCATTTTCTATTTAAACAGTTCATAAATGGCAGTCTACCTCCAGGGACTTCTATATAATGTCAATGTTAAATTACACCTTCTAGAAAAACCGACATTAATCTGAATGTTCCTTTCTACTTCTTCCCTTCTTCATTCACTTTCATAATAATTCCCTCAAAAACAAAGTAAAACAAAGGAGCAAAAATTTTACTTCGTTTTTTTTTAGGTGTTTTGAAGCCAGCAACTTTTCCTTTTCCTTTCCCTACTTGCTCTACCCATAAAACTCTATAATCCTCCTATGATTTTAGATTATTTTCACATTTCTACTTCAGTAACTTCTCCCATGTTGTGGGCCCTCTGTAGTCAATACATTCAAATATAACCAATTAATGCCCCCATTCTACTCTCCAACCTGCATTCTTTCCTTCTGTAGATACCTATTTCCCAAGCAGATGCCCCCTGCCATCATTGATTCCTCCATTTCATATACAATAAATTGACAAAATGTCCTTCTTCTGAAAGTATTTTAAACCTATATTCTCATCTTATACTTCTTTAACCATTCCTCACTTCAGACCTCCCCCTAAATTGCAATGTAATTACAAAGCCATCTTCTTGGTCTCCCAACTTCTAATACTGAACCCTACCTCACCCAAGACAAAGCACCCTCTACATAGCCATCAGATGGGTCTTTCTAAAAGTTCTCAATCTCATTCTCTCTCTTGTCTAAAATCCTGCAGGGTCTCTTCACTGCCTTTGAGGCAAAGTTTCTATGATTATAAAATTTTAGGCTATTGGGTCTGATCTGGTCTTAGCCTGATTATCATTTCTAGCCCAACCTCTGACCACCAGTACTCACCTCAATAGCACTTTGAGTAATTCCTAATATGTAGGGGTACTTCCTCTGTTACAGGTGTATTGTTAAGTGACTTATATGGATATTTTCTCATGTCAGTTTCACAATGACTCTTTGAGAGGACTGTTACTATTTCCATTTTACAAGCTTGCTATAGGACAATCCCAGGCAATCTGACTCTGTGCTCTAAACCTGTGTCCATTCTACCTACAGGGCCACGCTCACACCTTTCAACTTCACACACATTTCTATTCCAATGGCAATTCTGCCTCTCTTCTCCAGACTTTGGTAAGCAGTTATGAACCTCAAGAAGAGTTGCCACTTCTTTTGCTTTAATAATAGAGTGTGCTGCATACTATTAAGTACTTATTGTAAACCATTAACACATCAAATCATTTCTCATTCCCTCACTCCAACTCTGAAGAAAACTAAAACACAAAGAAACTAAATGAGTCACTCACTGAGGTCTGAACCTTGAGAAGGGTCAGATTCCTTATAAATCCTGAATAGAAGGAGTGGAAAAGAGTGAAGAGACTACTGATGGCACCAAAAGGACCACTGTCTCCCCTTTCTCACTCCTCTCATCCTCTGTTATCAGAAAAGTAAGATCAGAACTGGTGGGCACGACTGGAGGTCACAGCAGAGGGAAGAGGTAAATGAGGTAGGGGAGTATCAAGGACTCTTGTTTAAGCCTTAATTTTAAAAATTAAAACATACCTGACCCTACTTATCAGATTAGGAGGGAAGATTAGATAGACATTGATTTGAAGGTCACTTTGAACCTAGTCTTTAGATGCCTGATCCTTTCAGTAGCTCTAAAAGGGGAAGGATCTGCCTTTGACATCATTCCATCTAATTTTCATCTGCATCTGTAGATCTCACAAGGTATGTGTTGAAAAAAATATAAATGAGCAGAAAAAAAGGACAAAGTTAACAAAGAACAAATATACAAATAAAAACCAACCCATAGGTGACTGTTTTCACTAAACTGGTTTCTTGAATTTATAGCTAATAATGACCTATCACAACCACTCTATTGATAAGTCAACCTTAATGAGAAAAATTCATGTAAATGAAATAATCATCAGTAGGAATTATATTTTTTCTTATATTCTAAGATACAAGAGAATTTTCCATTTCGGGATTTAAGGCAGAAATGATTTCCCTAGAGGACTATTTTGCGGAATCACTACCAGTAGAGTGTGACCCTCTGTCAGCATGAGAAGATGATGGTTGTTAGAATCAAAATCATCTACCAGTTAAAAAGCCATGGTCCAATACAATACACTGTCCTAAAAATCATCCACCTAAATCAACCCCAGTGATGCCTCCCTGGCCCCACTTAAGAAGTAATAATGATGATGTAATGAAATTAAATAACGCCTTCATAAATAAAAGTTTTAAGCATTTTTCTTAGTATCTCAGACTTAATACTGTTTGGCATAATAATCGGTTTTAAAATATAAAAGAATATTCCAGGGAGGCTCAACCTAGTAATATTCCTTTGCATTCTATAATTAAGTTTCCATTCGACCATTAGATTTCCCATCAAATCCTGGCTTCAGGAAAAAGAAGAAAGGTGTACAAAATATAAAAATATACTATCAAGAGAAAAGTGATCACAATCAAACGTTAACAGCAGTGAAGAGGCAGAGAAGTGAATAATAGTGTCCATGAAAGATGCTGTGTCCATCTTCATACCTCCTGATGGATTTCCAGCACAGCAGAAGACTTCCTGACTGCGGTTACCGTGTGCAGCCTGGATACAGAAAAATATACAAGTTAATATATGCAGATAATGTACACACACATATATAGTTGATATAGGTAAATATATATATATATATAAATGTAGATAACAGATGATACAGATAAAGCTAATAGATAACATTTCAAATGACTACCAGGAAGATTTGTATAAGACATGAATTAGAAAGAGATAGAAAATAATAATTCCACTTAGAATATTCATAGTCAAGAAATCCCTAGGGCAAAGCTTTCCAAAGCTTTTCCATAAGCTTCATTTATGACACACTTCCTGTGCCATTGTGAGTTTCCTGTCCTCAAGGGCAAAACTCATTGCAAGCCTATCTACCATACAGTTGGGCCCCATGACTACCTACTGAAAAAATGTTCTTTGGAAAGACAGCACCCAGGTTAAGGTACTCAGGGGAGGCTTGCTTGCAACAGCAGCTTCAAGTGTGGGGATTTGTTCTTTGTCCTTTATCTTTGCTAAAATATTAGGGATATAAAAATACCTCAGTCCTTCACTAGACACCCCCATTGTCCTTTGAACATTTATATTCCATCAGTGGTTGGTTTAGCATCTGAAATCTGTTTCACCTGTCTCTGATGACAGGTGGCCTTCTTGGTCTCTGTGTAAGTGGAGTGGAAAACCTACGACTCCATGAGCTATACTGTTAATATTTCTCTTTCCCAGGCTCTGGTTTGCTGGCTTCAACATGGCTGTGTATAAGAACCATCTGGGAGAGTTAACGGATCAAGCGACTGCAACTCAACCCCGAAGAAGACCAATTAAAGCCAAATCCCTGAAGGTGAGGTGGAAGCAGCAGTAGCATTTCAAAGTTCCCCAGGTGTTTCTAATATACTATTTACAAAATACAAGGGAGTACATCTGGGTACACAGGTGTGGTGAATAATAAAATTCTTTTTTATACTTGATTGAAAGAGCATTGCATCATAACATTATACATGTTCAAGTATGTGTCATTGCAAAGCAGCAGCTATAACATTTTGAAAAGGACTCTGCTATATATATACATATGTTATATACATATATATATATTTACCTCCTAAGTGTTTATGAAAATCTCAGGGGAATTAATTGTTGGGGGGGGCATGAGTTAATTTTTAATGAACTGCTAAAGTTATTCAAAATGTATTTACAACAATCTTATAGTAGACATATTGGCTTTTTTATGTGAATTCAAATTATTTCCCAAGAGGGCCTCCCCTTATAAAGAAATATATCTCAGAGCTCAGAAATGGAAAGAACAAGGAAATCAACTAATCCAGTTTAATTTTTCAGAAGGCACTTTTAAGTACTCTGAGTTGACATCATATCACTGCACCTCATTCGATGGGCCTCATTCTACCCATCTTGCTTATTTTTCTTTAAATAAAAATATTATTTGACTGCTTTTAAATTTGACTGGGAAATGACATCTTTTATTTTTAGCTAGAATATTTACACAAACATTCAAAACATTCACTTAGTGAGAGGGTTTAGGATATTTTTGGTGTTGTTTTGCCAGATTGACAAGCAGGTATGTGCAAGGTTCTCTGTCACTAATGATACAGAGATGTTTATTTGCACTGAGGGGAAAAAAAGCATTGTTCAGATGGTTTGTTTTGGTGGTGGTGATGGTATTTTCAGGGGTGTCAACAGAGCAAAGCTGTATTCCAGTCTGTATTAGAAATATTGGTGTTACTCTCTTAGACTCCAGTGACCAACTCATATTGGTTGAGTCACTCGGAGGGAATCTAACTGCAGTCCTGAAATTTCTGCTGGACAGGAAGTCTATTAATGCCTATAAGGTTCATCACAAAATTAGGTAAGAAATTTCAGGAATGTAATAAATGCATTTATTATTTTCTAAGTGTCCAAGGAACCATGTGAGGCACTTCAGTAATTATGAAACATGCAAGGCTGTCCTCACTGTGACGAGCATCCAGGGCAGCCAGGGGAACATGTTTCATGTGACAAAAGAAATAACAGAAGCTGTGCGCAGCATGTGCTGGGTGAAGGGCTGGCCCAAGGTGTGAGTGCCACAGGCATTTTTTTCCTCAGCTTTCTCAGGATTTTCTTTTTAACTTTATTTAGGAATGTTACATCATAATATTATATAGGTTTAAGGTGTGTATCATCCGTACATCTCCCTCTGTATTTAATATATTAGGCGCACAATGAAAAGTTCAGATAATGGACCCCTTTTATCTTAAGAAAAAAGATAAAGAAGTTCTACTTGTTTTTCGTTTAGCTTTTTTGCTTTTGTTTTTGGCTTCTTAGGAAAGCTTAAAAGAAATTTCTGGTGACTTCTCGTCCCTCTGTTCTGCTGTGCAGCAGATCCTTCTAAGTGGCCACTGGATCGCACCTCTTCAGCATTTCTTCCCTGAAGATGCTTCAACCTCCAGCAGCCCAGGGCTCCTCCCCACTTCAGCATTGCTGCCTGCTTTTTCATTGAAAACTGAAACCTAGATGTGAGGAAAGAGTCCTTGTCTTGCTCTGGCAAAGCAATCACTGTATAGAAATAACTAATGGTAGTGTGAACAGTCTGTCTCTTGCCTGGATGTTTCCAAAGGCTTATGATCCTACATCACTTTCTTCCACTTAATTTTTCCTCTTTTCATTGATGTGTGTTGAATATTTATGTGCTGCTTACACTTGTGAATGAATGTACAAAACACAGAGTCAGTCTGAGGCAAAATTATGAGGTACATGAAATTAGCCTGTAGCCATTCCTGTCAAACTCCCATCCCCTTCAGATGAAGAAATGCCCCACTATTTTCTCCCACAATTGCTCCAGTAAGAGCATTCTCTTTACCTGCATTCCTAAGGAAGTATTAATAGCTGATAAAGGCAAAGTTTCATTACTTCCAAAATAGATGCATTTTACTTAGCATTTAGATTTAACTATTCAATTCAACAGAGAGGGCATTAACCACCAAGTGTAGGGATAAAAGAACCACTAACCTTGATGACCTAGCCCTTTTCATATGTACATTTTGCATAATTCTTACACATTAGTTACATGGGTATTACCATCAGTTCATCTCAATCCCCTGCTCTGTACAGTCAATATACCCAAAGGTAGACCGCTATTGTAAACAGCAGAATTGATTTTAAAAAGCTGACCCCTATGTCCAGATTGTGTAATTTTCCCCCGTATCACAGCAATGATGACAATGCTACCTTTCATTCTTCCTTTGTTTTTTGTCTTTTTCATTTAACCTATAATCTAAAGGATGAGGAAACTAAAGGTCAAAAGTTTTGTCACTTGCTCAAATAAAGTGAAAGAACAAGATAAAAGCACATATCTTCTCATAGACTGTTGCATCCTTTGGCCTCTACTTCCTATTTACTCAAGGAAAATAGAATTAAAAATATCTAGAACTCAGACTCAAGTGGAACCTACTCAGTTCCTCCCACTTCAGCCCATGAATATAGACACGCATTCCACATTCACTGACCTTGATGGACACAGATCACCAATTGTTCACAACTCTTTACTCACCCTGAGTCATTAGGGTTCTTAGGACAAAATGAAACTAGATGCCGAAACTCAGATGTTCATTGTGTAGCAGAAAGAGCCCAAGTAAAAGAAAATGAGTTCTGAAACCCAACAGACCTGAATCTGATTGCCTAATCTGCGACCAGTGTTAGCTAGGTAAGCATGGGCGGTTCACTAAAACCGAATATCACTTGAATCTTGGTTCTTCATCTGACAAAGAAAAGGAATAATATCAGACTCCTGGGAAAATAGAACAAAAAAAACCTGACACAGTGGAATGTCATCTCTCTTCTCCACTTCTTTTGCCTAATAGTAGAAATGTCCCAAACAAGAGAACCTTGTCTTAAGAACATAATTTTAGATCTTTGCCACATGGAACAGCTCTTTGGGAGTAAAATGATTTGGGTCCCAGATAAGGAAGAGTAATACAAACTTGTCACTCAAATGGATGTAGTTCTGTATCTCAGTTGCTCTGCGATCAAAAGTAGGATCACTTTTCCGTCCCTCTTCTCAGCCCCTACATATCCAACCTCTACACATCTGATGAGTGGATTTTATGACTTTTGATGAACGGAAAGTAAAGTCCTTCCTATACTGTTCATAATTTATGAGCGCTAAACCTAAAAAGACAAAGTGACCTGAATCCATGGGATTCTGAAACAAAAAGAGTATCATTCATTTACGACTTCTGAACTTTTACCTGAAGTCTTCCAAAGATTTCTTCTTGGTTGCTTTCAAACCACCAGTTTGGCAACAGGCAAATTTGTAATCAATGACCTGGTAAATGATGGGGTTGTACATTGCTGCTGATTTTGCAAGTAAGGTTGGCACCACGGAAAGCTGTATGGGGATGGAGTCTGGCCTTCCAAAAGCTGACCACACAGAAACTACTGCGTAAGGAATCCAGGCGATGAGGAAGCCAGCACAAATCAACATCGCCACCTGGTGAAGGAAAGCAACAGACACCAGAATTAAAACACCTGGAGAAAATGTGGGCTTAGGGGAGGAACAGTAACCTCTGAACAACCAAGGAAGCCTGTTATCTTTCCATTCATCTTGTTCCTGAAAATCATCTCATATGGAGTTCTGAGACATCCAACCAGAAGTCATACAATTCTTTATCCCAGGTACCTCATAATATCCACTCTCTTCTCTAGAATCTAAATGTGCCAAAAGGCCCAAAGTTTAAACCTACACAATTGTAAGGTTGTGCTGGCAGTGAACAAGAAATCATTCTAAAAAGACATCAGCGTCCCTGAAATTTGCAGACTTCTCAACCCACGTCCCGCTTAAAATCTAGGTGGGAAATACATTCACCTTGATAAAATTTTAAATCAACCCTACACCACAGGAAACTAGAACCTGCCCTTGTTTGAAGTTCTAATATAAACCTTCTTCAAAGATTTCTATTATGTATTATTTCTTTGGGCTCAAGTTTTCCCAAGTTCAAGACTCATGTAGTAGAAATTCACTAGGTCTAAGGTAAAACAGAATCATTGAGCCTTAATTAAAGTGACGAAGTTTTATAAAATAAGACTTTTCCAGAAAGCATATTTCTCAGACTCTAACAAAATATAAATTACTTGAGGCACCTTCTTAACTTTCAGACCAAAGACTAGAAATAGGATTTGAAATACATTCTCTAGTTTCTCATCATCTGCAATTCAGTTCCTTTAGTAATGTAGTACTAATTATTGCCATGCAGCTCTTTACCTGACCCTACAAATGGTATCGCTTTAATTCAGCAAATCTTTTTTAACAAGTGCCTTGTGCAAGGCATTATGCCAAGTGCTGTGGGGTCCCCAGAATTTGACTCGTATCGCTGCAGAATACAAATAGCTACAATATAAGGCTGAATACCATGTAAGCGCCAATTCAGAGGACAAAATTATATCCTATGGGGCATGTTAACAACATTTTCATGGAAAATGTGGCATATGACCACATGTTGGCAAACAGAAATATAAGAATAGTAGTGAAATCAGCACGAGAAGAGGCATAGACAGGTATGTGTGAGGACTATAGGAGTAGTGGCATATGAGAAAGCAACAAAGAGAGATGAGACTAGAAAGAGACATAATATCCATGTATTCATGGTTTTGTGTATTATGAAACTCACACTTAATTCCCTATGTGTGAAGTGCTAGTACATTCTTAGGCAGGAGACATAATGATACCTATGCTAGGAGAGTTAAGTGTAGATTGAAACAGAGTGGGAAGAAACAGGCAGGTAGAATGGTGCAATCAACAGGTATTAGTGAAAATCTTCTACATATTTTATGTTGAAGAAAAAGCAATAAACAAAGCAGGTACAATCCCCACCCACATAGAATTTCCACTCTTAACAGGTTTGTTCATGTTACAGTTCAATCAATGACAGGACTCTTAACAAAATACTGTTGCTGGTAACTTAAGTCCATTTGGAGATATTTTAAACAAACTATTTCAGACCCTAGTTGAGAAAACTGGCATAAAATCAGTGTAAGCACCCTTCCACAGTTATTTGCATGAACTTTCCTTCTCTAAGATAAATAATAAAACTACATTCAAATGAGCCCTCTATTAGAAAACATGTGTTTTTATTTGTTTGCATTAATTTTCCTCTTCCCAGAATACCTTCTACCCTAGAACTGCCAGCATCCTTTCTGTTCCCTGACTGGTTTTATGGAGTCAACATTATAGATATCATATGACCTAAGACTGACCAAACTGACTATAATCGATTCAGAAGTGAGCACATGCCTTGAAAGAACATAATCAGATCAATCTTTGAGATTTTACAAGAGAGTTCTAGGAAAAGTAGTCCTTCCTTTTATCTTTGAGTTCACTGAAACCCTTGAAGAGTAAGAATGGAATAGAGGTCTGGCTAACTTTCTCCTTCCTCTATCCCCTAATTTTAGAAGTAAATGAGCATTTGTCAACAACAGGGTCATGACAAGCCAGTGTGGAGGGTGGGTGATGGGAAATAGATTAAAAAAAAAAAGGTTTTCTTAGTTATAGTTAAAGGAACAAGATTTATACATGTTTTTTCTGTTTGTCTTAGAAATTCAATTGGTTGCATTTTAATTATAACAGTCATTTGTGTGATATGGATTTCAAAATGCTTTCTTGGGAGCAGCTATTGTCTATAGGGAATAGTTCATACCCTGTTCAACCTATAGACCAGCCTGACAATAGGATGCATTTGCCTAGAAATCCCATGTCTGTGGAGTATGCCAAGAAAGAACAATAGAAAATCTAAAATCTCAGGCCCTAAAATTCCACCCCAAAAGGTCAAGACTCAACTCTAGGAATTAACTACAGCAGAGAAAAACCATGATGATATCCATTTTGCTTCATTTTGCAAATAATCAAAATCCCAAAGAGATGAATCAAGTGACCCAAACATCCTCCAAATCCAAAAATCCTATGTAAGGATCCTGAGCTCAATCCTCTCTTGCGCTTAACAGTTATAATCAAATGTTCACATGCAGTCCTCCTACCTGTTTGCTCTCCCATCTTTCTGCAGAAGCTTCCCCAGGGGAAATTGTATTTGGTTTGGTCTGTGTGACTTTTATTTGTAAATGGAAGGGGTACCTCAGTCTCCATTTTTTCATTTAAATCCCCAAATAAACAATAATTATATAAATAAAGCTTAATTTAGCAGATGTCTGAAACTTAACATAGCTCCATCCTTTTTCTTCTGGTGAGTCATACGATGATTTCAGTGTCTCAAAAGCTGCTTTCCATGTTGCTGCCAAAGTCATTGACAAAAAATAGATGAGCACTTAGCCCATAATATTTTCTATGTTTTATGTCTTTTCTACTTTTATGGAAGTGTGCAGTGAGGAACAGGAAGGACTTAAAATGTTTGCATTACGTTATTCTTTCTTAAAGGACACAGGAGAATTAATATATTGACGATTTTGAATACCCAGTGAATAAATTATTGTGGTTTTTCTGAGATTAGAATAAAACTAACTAAACTGGATGATTAGACATGAAGTGTAAAATAGTAGAGATAAAAGCCTAGATTTAAAGGATACTGTAGAATGTTACTTGTTTTAAAAGTAAATACATTGTTAATGAGATGTATATTCATTTTCTATCACCTCATGTTAAAATATACTCCACAAAATATTAAATATAAGAATATTAAATATTACAACTAAGGTATACTCTATAAATATTTCCAAAGCTTTCACGTTACACTCAGTTTCTCTAGCACTTTCTAACATGGAATATGTTTAACCTTTTCACTGGTCTGTTCCTCACTTCTAAGTGCCTTCCTTTTTGTTTTCCAAAATTTCTCTGCTATATAACCTCCGATCAATTATAACAGAGACACCTGTACCCATCAGCTTTCTCTAAGTTGTTTATTTTTTAATTGCTTCCCTTTTATCACTGCCTTTTGGTTTACAGGGAAAGCAGTTAAACTTCAAATTCTTAAATTAGAAAGTTTTTTGTGGGAGGAAATTCACAGAATTCATGTTTAGCTTCTACAAAAGAATCACACATCTGCAACCTAGTTCATTTTAAATATATCTTGCTGCAGAGAACCAAGGGATATCCGTCTGTTCCCTCTGCCGTCCAGGCTGGGAGTGTGTCACATAAACAATGTCACCTAAAAGTGATCAATTCTAATTGTTAACCAACTAAAGTAAACTTAGAATAATGGGGTTGAAAATGAATCTTCCAAGTTACATAAGGCTTTGCCTTTGACACATTACATTGGAATTTTTCCAGCAGATAGATTTTCCAAAAAAGAGAGGCCCAAGTTCTCTAAAGCAGTGTGGAACAGTAGGAAGGCAGGTGCACAGTTTGGGTTCCAAACATAGCTCAGTTCCAAAGAACAATGTAACATAGAGAGAACTCCCGTTTCAGCTCCTTCCACCAGGCTGGCTCCTTTATGAGTAAGATTTCAGACTTACTTGAATTACTTGACTAATACAACGGATGAAAGAAACAAGGGAATCGACGTGGAAGTTTTAAAAGGGGAACCAGAGTGACTGAACAAATCAGCCACCAATGACAAGATGAAATCACATCACGGAAAGAGTCAGACTACTGGTTACAAAGACAGTTCAGTGGCTGGGATGGGTAAGTTCCCCAGAAGAGCGATCACCACATCTGTGCTTGAGAATGGGAAGGGGAAGGGTACCTGCCTGCCTCAGGAGAAGGTGCAATTGACAAGAGTATAGGGATGATGAGATTTGGGTTTTATGATCTTGGGACTAGGTAGAAAGTATGTGGATTTGCTCCTAAACCCCAGAGAGAGAAAAAAAAAAAGATTCACAGGTAGTACCGCAATAGTAAAGCCAGCTATGACATCCCACCTGTGAGCAGCTGTCACTGATGACACTACTGATGTCAAGGACAAAGATGGGGACCTTGACAATTGTGATCTACCTACCTTCCGTTTCTATAGATACACAGATACAGACATAGATATATGTTGATACTTAGCCTTCACACTATTGAAAAAAATAAGCAAATAATTCAACAACTCACAGCATATCTAGTTTGAGCATCTTCCATTTTATTGACAGAATAACAATGAAGGCCAACTGTTCCAGACCCTCTTTCATACATTTGTAAAGAAAAATTCTGAGATCTTGCTGTGTCTGCCATATACTCTGCTGTGACCCAGGTAGAAAATATTAACTCATGCTTCCAAGGAAAAGAAAGTGTAAGAAGAACTTGTGCTTCCCTGTTGCAATTTTCTCAAATCTTAAACCACCGCACCTCTGTAAACAAGGAAAAGCTGTGATGGAAAGGAAAGGATGTAAATTACGTCATGCCACTCTATGCAGCTGTAGGCTAATGTTTTGGTCTTAAACTTAGCTCAATATTCACCACCACCCCCACCCCCCCCCACCCCCGCTCTGACAGCGGCTGGCTCAAAGAATAAGAAGTCATTTCTAATTAATAATTTTCAACAAAACAAGAGAGACTTCACAGTGCAATAAAGGTAAACAAATGTCCTTATGGTGGGCATAGGGTTCCTCAGAGGGAAACAATTACTTAGGTCGAGAGGCCGGGTGGTTTTAGTAGAGTTTTGTCATAGACCTTTAACAAATCTAGCCATTTTCACAGAGCTCAGAGTTTCAGAACGTAACTTAGATATCATTTCATTCCCCTCCCATACCTCCTTTCACAGTTTTAGAACGTAACTTAGATATCATGTAATAGGCGGCCCACACTTCCTTTCGCACATGAGAAAATAAACACCCAGAGAGATTAAGTGATTTGCCCAAGGTGAATCAGTCAAGATTCTGAGTTGCAAGCAACAGAAATTAACTATTGCTGAGTGAGACAGAGAAGGAAAGTGTTGGTTAAGACAGCAGCATCAAGAATGCTGGACTTAGAATTGAGGCCAAGCAGACAGAAATGATACTATGGTCTGAATTGATTCTGATGCAGAAACCGTTGCTACTGTAACCAGGGCCTATAGAGAGACCTCTCCGCCCCTTCGCCTGGTGTCACTAGTTCCTGAGACAGCTGGCGTGACTGGAACCTTGGTCCATAGCTAACCTCCAGCTGCAAGGAAATCCTGGGAAATTAATAAGTGGTCTTTTGTATCCGGTAAAGGAAAAGGCAATTTTTGCACAGACACATTACGTCTCACCCTACTCCTCAGCAAGATGGAAACCACTGGAAATTCTTCAACACGGAAATTCCAGACCCAGAAAGGCATCCAGTCACTGGCAGTCAAAGTTGATAAATAACAAATATCCACTATGTGAGACTTCTAAGAGGGCCAGTGGCAAGCCTGGGATTGACTCCTAGTTTGAAATTCTTTATGACAACAAATATAAAAATACAAACACACATATATATGCATGTATGTCTGCCAAAAATAGACATTGAACAAATAATTACAAAAATAAATTTGTAACTAAATTGTGACAAGCTCTAAGAAGGAATTATATAAATGCAGAAAATAAACATTATAATAGGAGGATGTGGATTCAATTTGGGGACTGCTCTGGCAATGACATTGAAATTAAGAACTGAAAAAAAAAACAGGAAAGAAATTGAGCTGTTGGGTTTGGGGTTGGTTTTTTTTTTAAGTAATAAAATTCAGTTTTCCCACAAACTCTCCTAAGAGTCCACACAGGGGTTTTCCAAATCTGAACCCTCAATGGTAAATACCATTCCAAGAGCAATAAAGTGAGGTGAGGAGTCATTTGAGGGTGGCAGAGGTCTATGATAATGAGTTTTAAGAAGACTTCACAACCAAAGGGAAGGAACAAAGCAAAACAAAACACCTTCTTGCCTATGAAAGAAACAAGGCAGTCAAGCCAGGGGCGAGCCAGGGGTCAAGGGATTGCTTAACACTCATCAAGGAAATTAGATAAGCAGGATATTCAATTATCATCTCAGCAATCTTGGCGATCTTGACTGAGCAGCTCCAAGCCGGGGAGCATAAACAGGATGTGCAGCACTTGCCCTCTCCTAACAGCGAAGTGACAACCTCCATCCCTTAAAGTGATGTGCCAACTTCTCTGAAGGCCCAGAGTAGAGGGACCTGTACTAACCAGGGAGAATCAGGAGGGCTTTCTCCCGGAAATAAGGAAAATGCAGAGAAATCCAGGGATCCACAGAGTCAAAATTCTGTTCCTAGGCCTGGTGATCTGTGACGGCTGATTGACTAAATATCAAGTCCCAATAGGCACAGCATAATATTTGAAAAATTGATCTATGATTCTGGCATGTCCTTCCTCTCACCCAACATCCCTCTCATTCAATTAGCAAGAGTGTGTGAAGATTTTGACAAAGCAGAAAAATACCCAAAGAAGTAAGCATTCATTTCTCAGCTTTTGAGTTACAAAGTAGAAATTTAGAACTTACGGGAGATAAAATGGTGGCCACAAAAAGTTTTGAGTATGAAAAAAATAAGTCTATCTACAGGTGGAAAACTGAAGGACTTCTAGTGGGATCTACATGGAATGTCAGCCAGTTCTCTCACCTCAGAATTGATAAAAAAGCCTATAGCTGGAAGGCAAGGAGGATGTTTGAAGAGCTGGTCACTGACCTTGAGAAGTTGCCCTACAATTATTCCACTGAGCAGGCCATGAGTGTCCTGGAATGAGGATGAGAGCCCTCAATCTTGAAGGGATACGAGAACAGAAAACCTGTGTGTCACTTCCCAGAGTCCCAGCAGAGCTCCCAACATCCACTGAATGGATTGTGGAAGCTGAGAAGTAGCTGGAATAGCTGATGAGTCTAAAGAAGCCTTACAAGTTGGAACAAGAAGGATGCAAAGTGATCCATGACAAGAGATAAATAAGATGAGAAAGAATCTTAAATATTCCAGCAATACCACCATCAATAAATAGCAACCACCCAACCAGGAGACCCTGCCAGTAGGCACCAGGGAATTATGAGTTCTTCCTGGGAACTTATACACATCTCCGGGTGGAAGAGGAAAAATCCTGATTCTGGTGAATTTATCCTGATTGTTTAATAATCCATTAATATTATGGCATTGCTGTGCCCTGGTGGAGCAGTGATTGGCACGAGCTACATACATCCCAAGGTCCAGGTTTTGAGTCCCAGGGCTGCTGGGGAGAACAAGGATGAACAGCTTAATACAATAAAGTGTTTCTTATTCCCCTCTCCTCCTACCTGCCTGTCTCTGCTCACCTTCATTCTTTCATGCACATTTCCTTAAAAAAAAAAATTTGCAGGGATGAAAGTGAGACTTATACCCAGGGGTTTGTTTTTGTGGTTTGTTGTTTGGGTTTTTTTGCACACCTCTGTGATCTGTGAATTGCAGCCTGCTACAAAAAAATCTAACAAAACTATCATAAAAAAAAAATTAGAGGGAAGTTACAAAGTAGAAAAATGTTTGTAGATGGCAGATCAACTTCTAGATGGATGAGACCAAACTGACAACGTGCAGACCCAGATAATAACCCAGCAAGATATAGTCAGAGTACACAGAGAAGTAAATGGTTTTGATCCCAGAATCCAGGGAGGTAGCCTTTAAGTAATAAGCTTTTAGACCAGGCTATTCAAATGATCAAAAATCTCAAGTGAGCAAGCAAGTTGCCAATACTGAAAGGCAGCTAAGTGGAGGAAAAAACTTCTAAGAGTATGAAAATGTCCAGTGTAAGCTTGTTTTTTATTTTTACTCAATAGAAAAAAATCATGGTCAAAATTAAGTCATATTAAAAATAGTTTAAATTTAATACAGAAGATGCCACAATAGAAAGTTGTGTTTATTTTTTTTAATATGGGTCAATTTTTTTGCACCAATCCTAGTTAATAATTAAAATATTTTATATTTGGGTTATTATAATATAGGTTCATATGTACAAAAGTAGCACAATATATAATATAGATATTGTGTATAGTATATACATAAGCTTAAATTTTTAATTTAATATTTCTTTGGTTAATCTGGTCTGAGATGATCCTGACTTTGATTTCTGCAGTTCATATCAAGAGGAGTGATAACAGCAAACCAAATGAAATGGTCTATGCTGAGCTTCACCTTGTGTATATAATGAGTCTCAGAAGCAATGACTAGACCAGCTGCCCACTCTCAAGAAGGCACAAAGAACAAGATGCTAGCATATTCATGAAAACTAGCTGTGAGTGGGTTGAGTTCAGCAATTCAGCTCACAGGAAGGAACATGATGAGTAACAGACTAAGAGAAACTGGCAGGAAGGGGCCGGCCTCCTGGGAATGAGGATCAGAAGTCACTGAGCAAAACCATCAGAATTTCTCCAGTTCAATAACACTGGGGGATGGAAGAATAGAGAAGTCATATGACATCTCAGCTGTTTTACAAAACATCAAATTACGGGGATATAAGGAAAAATGCTTTCACATACTAAAGTGATAGGCTTCATATTGTTTTTCTGGGCATACTTCCATAAATTTTGAAAAGAACATATTTTACCATTGTTGCAGTCACCCAGGTCCTGTAACAGAATAGCATTTGGATTAAATACCAATTTAACTTAGACTGATTCATTTGGATTAAACTTTTAAGAGGAGGAAACATTTTTACTTATTTTTTATTTAGTGGTTTATCTTGGCTGTTTTCCCCCAGAATGTGAACCCTGGGTCCTTGGTATGTATGTGGACTACACTCAGCTGGTGGCAGCTGATCTAACCACTAGAGCCTGCCAGATTAATTTTTTAATCATTGTTAGTGGATAATAGGAGAGAGGAATATAGAAATATGAATTCATCATCTTACATTTTATGGAAATATTTTTACTAATTTACAGTCAATTAAAAGATAGAAGTAGATTATGATTCCTCATTCTTCATATTTGTCCAGGTAGAACTGGTCTATAATTAGGTTATTAGTAGAGATTTAAAGTGATTTAAAAAAAAAAAACTTCCCTCAAAGCTTCCTCTTCCTTAGCATGTAGGTTTAGGGAGTAAAAGTCAACTAGAACCCTCAAGAATCTCTAGGTCACACTGTACAACCAAGAAATTCTCGTACAACCTCAAAAATTCTTCTACTTGGAAAGAGCAATACAATATAACTAGGACCAAAATCCTGACTTATTAGGAGTCATCTCTGGTCTGGAAGGAATTGCGTTACAATAGATCCCTGAGACCAGTCATCTTCACAGTAGACTGTGAGGATAGTAAAGGCAGAATATCAATCAACATGATTAATTGGGCTAACAGAGGAATGATTAGGGCTTCAATCTTCATTTATTTTCATCTTTAAAATATAAATTTGAAAACAGGTTCTGCTAATATTAAAGACACAGCTTGACTTATTTCCTGTACACTATATTGAGGGTATGTGCTCAAAAATTTTTTTTTCAATATAGGGATTAAACATGATGAAAGCATGAAGACCAGTACCTCAGATTTTATCGGAAGCCCTAGAAGTTGTAAGAGAAAAGAGGAACTATCAATGAACTATCATTGAACACCTTGCATGTACAAGATGACAGGATAACACGCCTCTTATCTCCTGGAATCTCCTCACAATCCAATGTGATAGATGTCACCCTTCCTATTACTCATGGGAGAAAATAGAGAGCCAAAGAAGCTAAGTATCTAGCTCTAGGTCACAAGCCTAGCAAGTGTAGGTGATGGAATTAAAACCCCAGTCTGTTTTTAGATCATGTAGTCTTTTCCTTTTACCACAATATCAAAAGAGCTCCCAAGTCTGAAACTCACATTTACCAAGGGGACTTAACGCTGCAAAAACTGCTCTTATGCTAAGATAAATTTCCCATAGGAAAGCAGACATGGTAAGTAAACCCTTACCCTGTAAATAATCTGAGGTAGCAGAATGTCCCTAATCACTCCCACCAACATCCATAAAATACAGTAAATACTATGAGGCATTTTATGATTCAAGAAAGTTATTCTTATTACTGAATTTTCAAAAATTGATAATATATATTTCAATAGAATAAATAAACCCCCAGTAGATCCACTGGACAAATTTAGATATTAGAAATGTATGTGCGTGTGTGTGTGTGTGTGTGTGTGTGTGTGTGTGTGTGTTTAAATGAAAGGCAGACACAAAAGAAAGAAATACTACAAAGACTTAGGCAAATAGCAAAATTCGTAAGTACATGAACAGTGCAGATGCTAAGTTCTCCTTGTCCCCAAGATTCCTATTCTCCTTGCCTGGTGAAGTTTTTGTTATATTTTATGGTTTTTTGTGTTGTGGTTTTCAGTTGAAGAACCCTTTATGGTACTTCAAGAAGAAAAACAATAAATCAGGTTTAAATAATGATAGTGAGAATTCTGTCTCATTGTATAAACTGAGGTGTAATTGACATATAACCTTACAATTAGTTTCACGTGCACAACACAGGAAAATGTGATTGCTCAGAACCCTCCTTAGTAAATTATTACTGCAGTTACCTTGGTCAGTTTCATTTCCAGCACGTGGCTGCTATGGATCCGACTGTCGAAATGAGCTACTTTTTTGGAAGAGGACTTAACCTTGGCAATGATCTTCACGTAGGAAAACACAATCACAGCCGTTGGGAGCAAGAGGCAGAAGAACAGGATGTTCAGGATGAAAATCTGGCCCCCTACTGAAGCCTGGGCCAGCCACCAGTCCAGGGTGCAGGAGGTTCCGAAGGGTTCAGGTGCGTAATCCCCCAGACCTACCAGGGGCATGGTGGTCCAGAAGCAAGCATAGGCCCAGATGACTGCCAAGCAGATGTAGGCGTGCTTTCTTTTCAGCCATACCCCTGGAAGTGGAAGAAACGTATTACCAGGATGTAATCTGCCCTACTCCCAAATACCTCCCCTTGATATGTCAAATTCCACATCCAAGGAGTTATTCCATTGGGTTCAGATAACAAGGCCTGAGGGAAAGTGGAGTGAAGAAGAAAAGTTCCAGATCTTGGATCTTTTTCTAAGAGAATAAAATTGAAAGTGATTTCACAAAGGAAGGTTTTCGCTAGGCATCTGGGGGCATTGGGAAGATATGGATAGAGCTGGGGAAGGAGGGACGGGGAAGATGAGAGGATGTTGAAGACAGTGGAGAAGGTTTAAAAAGCATCTGGAATGACCTTTGAGATCCTATCCAACACAAGAGTCCAGTTGATAGAAAATAAGAACGACGCCCAAAAAAGCATGTACGAGTGGATCATTCAAGGCAGAGTGCTTGGGGGAAGATGAGAAATAATAAGACATTGCTTGTTTCTTTAGAATATTTGTGTCTTTCTTCTCCTTTGTCTTCCTACAAACTTGTTGACTGGAGGTTGATAGGACATGATCATGACTGTGTGGGGTGATGTTAAAGTGGCTGGCTGCTGCATGAGAGCAATATTTGAATCTCCAGATGTTATTAACCAACTGTCACGCTCACAGCTATAGTGGGAGAGGCAGAGAATTCAGATAGATTGTATCTTGTTTACACAAGTAATTCTGTGAAAATATTTTCAGGAAGTAAAAAGAAAAATGAGCTCCATTTTTCAGCATGAGTTTCCATTAACCAAAAGAGAATTAGAAAAGGAAGAAATTATGTGGTCACCTAAGGTAAGCTGCAGGGCACTAGTGGTCTTCCAAAGTTCAATATAACCACCAAAGACAGGTCACCTGATCTAGTGCTGCAGCTTACACAGAAAATTACCTCCACACCCCACTTATCACCTGGAGCCAAAAGGGCCAGAAAAGTGACTCCTTACTTCCCTGGTGGTGTAGAACCAGAGAAGAAATATATTCAATTAGCCAACTGACTCTTCAACACAGACTCACGGCCTGTCTCTGCTTACTGCATGTGAGGTTGGAGAAGGTGGTGGTGTCTAATTCTTCTCAGTTCTATTATTTGACCTTCTTCATGTAAACTTTCTAGATATTGGTATTTTTAGAAGTAAAATGGAGAAAAGAAGAATATATTGCTTACAAGTGTTAAAAAGTTAAATGAAATAATACAAGATGTGCTTTGCAAATCATGTAAACCTACCTTAACATAAAGTTTTGTTCCTGTGTCTACCTCATGTAACTCTAACAAGAAAAATAACAGATTGTTTCTACACTCTCTTTTCTCTATTGTTTCAAATACATGGCATGTTCTATCATAAAATGCAAATGTCTTGAGCCCAGTTAGGTAGAGATAATGGTCATGTAGCCACTCGGTAGGTCAGCTCTTGTTTATCCATCATCAGGGATAAAACATGGGCATGGGTAATATATACTTATAGGAATGTGTATATATTACATATACGTATACTTCTGGGGATGTGCATAGGCATACTTAGTATAAGCATTTATGGTTAAGGTTACTTGGTTAGGTGTTTTATACTTACATTCGAGTATGGTGAAAGGCTGTCAAGTACAGGAGGGAGTAGATTAGTAGATTGGTTTCTGTGTTGCTCCAGGAGTCAGAACTAGGACCAATGAGTGGAGGTTACTGGGAGGCAGTTTTGTCTTAATATAAGGAATAACATCGTAACAATGAGAGCAGACCAATCAGAGAATGGGCTGCCTTGTACAGTAGTAAGCTCCCCGTCACTGGTCACTGGAATTTTTCAAGAAAAGCCCAAGTGGCTGTCTGTCCAGGGTGACTTAAAACAGTTTATCACATCACATGGGAGAAAGGGCTTCAGGTCCCCCAGTGGTCTTCTAATTCCAACATGCTAAGACACTGTGTGGAGGGTTGAATCGTGCATCACAGCAAATGATGAAACCACATTACTGAGCATTAACCTTAGAAGAAGCTGGAAAATATACACAGCTCCCATCTGGAGTTAGGTCCTGCCATGATTCTGGAAGAAGACATCTCTTTCACTGACACAAAGTCTAAAGTCAAGAAAATATTTAAAAAGCATGCACATCAAGGTTTATTGTCTCTCAAATATTACCAGAAAGTGGAAATTTTTGCCTCTTTAAAGTCAATAGGTAAGTTTTAAACTTTTTGGAGAGTACCAAAAATAAGTTTATAGACAGAATTTAACTCATGTATGAGTGCATATTTTTTATCTGATTGGAAATTCTGATTCAAACAATTTCTCTTAGAAGATTTCAACTGTTTAGAAAAGGAAATACCAAAAAAAAAAAAAAAAAAAAGTAATGGGTGCCAGAGTGACTGATGGCCCACTCTTCCCCTGCACATGATTTCCTTGAAGTTTGGGAACTAAAACCTTTTAAAGAGAAAGGAAAACTCCACCACAGGGAGAGTGTCAAGTCAACTTGATCTTTCTCAGATTCCAGACCATGCTCTGTCCCTAGAGTGACATCCACTCTGACAGGGTGCGCCAGTTTTAGTCCCTGGTTGCTCCTGGAGCAGACTGTTAAACTTAAGGACCCAGCTGCTTCTCTTTGGGGTTTAATAAATCCCCAGTACCCCAAAAGCCAAAGTACAAAAAATATTTTTAGTATGTAAGATGGCTGATCATTTTTTTAAAATCTTTAGCATCAGAAAACATGCTTACTGCTGGCTCATCTCTTGTCAATTCTGTTAGTCACTCATCTCTCTACCTATGAAAACCACAAAAAGAATGCCAAGTGATAGTTCTGCATGTGCATCCTTCCCTCAGTTAAAGCTGCCTGGTTTTCTAACATGGAGGATGAATCTTTTGGAATTCCTCGTCTCTGATCAGAGGGAGTCTAAGCCCTCAAGGAAAATCAGAAATGTCCTTTCTGATTATTACACTATGATGTGGGAATCAGCTAACCATCTTGGACCTAACATCAATGTCTTTTTATTTTGTTTGCATGGCAAAGTGCCATAGAAGCTTACACACCTTAGAAAAGGATATTTTTGAAAGCATTGTAAACAAACATCAGACATTACTATAAAGTTAGTGCCAGAAGACACCGACTCTGACACAGGTTCCCATCTCTAAACATGTTAGTGTGAGCTGAACTAGCAGTAGGAACATTCTTAGGCTTTGAGGTTATCAGTGATCTTTATTACTTATGCGTAAAAGATGTACAGCTCTGTTGCTCAGACCTTCTAGCTTTGATTATTAAGGGATGAGAAACCTTCATACTTACCATAAGATAAATAGCAGATTTTCAAGTATCGATCCAGGCTGACAGCGGTCATAGTAATAAGACTTCCACAGCCAAAGAAAAATCCAGCCCATCCATACCAGCGGCAGCCAATCCAGCCAAACACCCAGCGGTGACAGAAGCAAGAGATGATGGTGAATGGTTTGCCTACAACTAGAGAGTCAAGCAATTGGTCAAGGAACATTCCCTCCAGTTAAAACTGACCCACCCCACTGTGCCCTGGTGGAGTAGTAGTTGGGTCCTCTGCCTCCAACTGAGTGCAATCCACATACATCCCAAGTCCCAGGTTCGCATCTTGGGGCCCCCAGGGGAACAACTAAATGAGCAACTAAATAAAAATAAAATAAGAGGCTTCTTCTTCCTCGTTCTGCCTGTCAGCCTGCTCCACTTCATTCCTGCCTATGCTTTTCCTTAAAAAACAAACAACAACAACGAAAAAAGGGTATTACAAATTGACCCACCTCCCTCAACTTACTTTGGAGTTATATCCTATTCAGATAAAAGATAGCACATTTTACATGCAATTTGTTACAACTGAACCCAGATTTCTGGGATTTGAACTAGTGATTCCTTCAGACTCCATGGGTTCTGTTTGACTTTTTTCCTTTCCAGAAAACAGTCTTTAATTCAAACTCTGTGCCCTCCCTATTCAGCCCTCACCCTCTCTGAAGTCACCACACTGAGGAAGTTTTCCAGTCTCCACCTGTTCTACGTATCCAAAGAATGCTCCTCAAACAGCTTGCATTAGGAAACCCAAGTAACCGTTACTCAGAGCCTGCAGGTGCTAGCCCCCTCCTCTCCCCTTCCTGGGGTCCTGGAAGTGCAGTCCATCCACACGTATTTCTTGAGGACCTTCTGTAAGCCAGACACCGTCTAGTTGTCTAGACACTAAGTGCAACGTTCCAGCTGGCGAGGCTGGACAACCTCCTACTAGAGTTTCTTAAGTCAGTCAGTCCCACCCCATTGTCAGTGAGGAAACTGAGGGTAGAAGAATTTACCTTTATCCGGCAAACAATTATTTAATGCCTATTATGTTATGTAACACGCACAGGGCAAGGTGCTAGAGGACAAAGTGGAGGTCAAGAATGACAAATGTAGTTGATAATAGAGCAAAGGGAGTAAATGATATGATATAATAGATACGGTATGATATGAAATATGATATGAAATGATGGGAAGATAGGTAGTGATTAGTGCTGCAAAACAAGGAGATAGAAATGTTGGTTGCCCACAAGGAGGTCAGGGAAAACTGCTCTCTGCAAAAATGACATTGAGATGATTAAATTAGGGGTTGAAATTCAAGCAAAAATTTGAAGGAAAAATATTCCAGGCAGAGGAGACAGCAAATTCAAAACTTGAGGTAAGTATCTGCTGGTGGGTGTAAAAGACAGCAGAAGTGAGACAAGTGAGAGTGACTCCAGAGGAGTGAAATTCCTGTCTGTTGTGCCTGAGACCCATTAGCCAAAACTGTTCGAAATCATCTAGATTGTCTCTCACTTCTCCACTTACTAAAACATTCTGAACCAGGCTGCACTTCAGAATCACTCAAAGAGTTGTTTTGTTTTGTTCTCCTGTGCTTTACTTTGTTTCTCTTTATTTAAAAGATAGAAATAGCCCAGGACTCCAACCCCAGCTGTTGTACTTTAATCTCTCTGAAATAAACCCAGGCATCCACATACTTTTGTTTTTTTTTTAAAGCTCCCCAAGTAATTCTAATACATTTACACAGTTGAGAGCCATTGGCATTAAAAAAACAAACAAACAAATGAGTTACAAAGATGTAAAACATTTTGTCTCTAGGAAACAGAGACATAGAAAACAGGGGCAGGGCAGGGGAGCAGAAGCTAAAATAACATTAAGGTTTATTGTACGAGAAAAGTGTATTAGAGATATAAGAAATTAGAAAGGTGATCAGGGTTAATCTGAAAAAGCTATCACATGGAATAAAATGCTTTCTGGTGAATTACTCTAAAGACATGTGCTGTGAGTAATGAGGTGATTTGTGCAATATCTGGAGCAGATTTGTTTGGTTGAAAGCATTTCCAATACACTGGAAAAATTAAGGACAGTTTTATTCAAGCAGAGTCTAATTTAGCCTTAAAGATGAGTCTGGTATTATTAACTGGTGATGGATGTTGCTGAAATGGCAGTTTTCACTCAACTATTTTAAGTTCAGTACCAGAAAGAGAACTTTCAAGGTCCAGGAGGCAGAGCTGACCAGGAAAGCGTTCATTAATGTCGCAACATCGCCATCGCGTGGCAGCAGCCAAAATAGCAGTCATGTTTGCAGCCTCGCATATTTCCCTCTGGTTCATCTTGACCATTTTCACAGAATAAGGTGTAACATGTTATCTCCTCTTCATACGCATTTGTATTACCCAACAGAATTTATGATATTTAAGCCTTTAAAGTCTCACCAAATAACCAAAGCCATCCAAATTCTTAATAAGGGGACAACACACCAATGGCTGTATGATACAGAGTGATTCAAAAGGTAAAGACTTTTTTGCTGAGTCTGTTTTTTAGACATTGGCAGTGGCAGAAAAAATTCACTTATCAAGAGGAAAGCAAATATCAGAAAACATCTTAAAATGGACGCCTTGGATGGAAAGATCGCTAAAAGTTTTCTGGTGGAAAGAAGAGCTGGTGTTCCATTTCCTCTGGAAACTGAAGACCAGAGGCTAACTAGCAGAACGCTGAGATCCAAAGACATAACTGAGCTCATCTAGGCAACCCTGGAATTTGGAGATGAAAGTAAAGGGAGGCGATTTATCCTAGATCATTCATATTTGTAGAAATGAATCACAGTTAAAAAGAAATTTTATTCCAGCTCCTATTTACTGGGTTCTCAAAGAGGCCAAAGTAGCAAGAAATAAATACAAGCGGTTCTCATTTTTGGCAGCACTTGTTAACCTTATCTAGAAATTTTCATTTTAAATAACCTGACGACCAGGTAAACTCTGTAACCAAGCAAATCAAAATTTCTGAGCATCAAACGAAGCCATGAGTATTTTTTTTCTTAAGTTCCCCAAGTAAGTATTTTGTGAAACCAAGTTGGAGAAACACTCAACTAGTGGCTTCTTAGACTTGCAGCTCAGCCCGAAGCCACTCTTAAATATTTCATTAGCAGGGTATCTCTGCCCTCTTCCCATCTTCACCTGTCAAAGGCTATCATCAGTTAGTCTTCAAAACAGTACCCTCGATATTTATTTGAACATATTTACACAGAAGTGAGAAGGGTGCAATAGAGTTCAAAATTTCTGTAAATTTCTGTTCTCTAAATCATTTTTCCCACTACTTTGAAGCACAGAATAACATATCTAATAAAACAGGTATTATTCCAAATTGCATCCTCAGCATCTAACATACCTGTCACATAGAAAGTACTCAATACATGTTAAACAAATCATCTCTTTAGTCAGACAACCCTCTGTTGACTCCCCACAGACTCTGTAAAAAGAGAAGCAAAAGGGATGGGGCTCCAGGAAAATCTCTGCTTTGGTGAGGACTTGAGAATGGAAGTGGCAAAGAAGAAAGGGCAGAACTGTGTTACCTGAAATCCCCAGATCACAGACGGCTAAATTGATAGTCATGATTTCTGCAGGTCTCAACTTCTTCTTTCGTCTAGAAGACATATAAAGGACATACCCATTTCCAAATGTGGACAGAATCCCTACAAGGAAAAATATAAATTCCCATCATTAAAACTAGGATTTAGAGCTCACTCAGACATGAAACACTTCTCAACTTCAAAAATGGACACCATAGATTTAGAGGGTGGTGAGAGGACTCTAAATAAAAATCTGAATTAAGAAGATGAAATAAAAAAGCAGAGTTGTGAGTGACAGGTGAGGGATGGCTTGCCTCCAAAGGGAAAGGAGTCCAACTTTAAGATCCAACTTACCCTGAAAAAGGAGCCACTAGCTTCCCAGTGAAGCCCACAGCAGGGCGTGGGAAGCCCCAGGATCACTTTTTTTGTACCAGTCCCCAGGGTGGAGGATTTCCTTAGCCATTTGTATAGAGGATTGGCTTTACATAACTCCCTCCCTCTGAGAAGTAGGATTAACCTTTGGCTCTGGATAAATTCCGAAGATGAAGAGAGACCCAAACCACACAAGGTGATTTCACCATCACCATGGACTCCCCTCCCGAGGGAGCAGTAGCGTTCAGAAGAGGCAGGGGCCAGAGAAGACTGGCATAAGCCCTACGAGGAAGGGTCATCTCCGGAGACATCACCAGGACTTCTTGCCTCTGAGGATACACGGACACTGGGTATCTGCAGCTGCTGCTGGACTAGGTATCCAGGGAAAGTAGGTGACAATTGATAACATGGGCTCTCCCCCTCCCACCAAAGGGAGAGAACCTCATCCCACCAACCTACCAACAACGGTATAACTTGTTATATCCTTTCATTAATAACTAATTGGCTTTGGCATTACAATGAAACTATTCAAAAGTTCTTACAAACCCAGTTTAAATTCAAAAAGACCCAATCCCTACTGACTTTATTTAAGAAAAGAATACACCTACTTCCATAGCTTAACATGTAGAGTAGATTTCTTCAGGAATTCTTGCTTCATAGTGTAGCTGTGTATAAATGAGAATCTGGTACAGCTGCCTTTGGTAGTAAGGAATAAGGAGAGTATTAACAGGAGAAACCCAGATTTGTCTATTTTAATTTCTACTTCTCCACCACAATTCATTTGGGGGTGGGGGCAAGGAAGAGATGTGTGTTTCAGCTGATGGTATGAAACCACCAAGATCTAATTGCATTGTGCTCTTGGGAAATTCTGAATCCCTGGAGTCACAGCTGCCTAATGGTCCTTTAAAACCTTTTTAGCTTTCTCAAGACAGAAGAGGGAAAAAAAAACAACAACAAAACAAAACAGAAGAGATTATGGAGTTCTAGAGCAAACCAACTAAAATGAAACTTAGGTCTCATTAAAGGAAGCCAACTAGCAAGGCACACTGGGAAATTAAAATGAAAACATGACTTAAACAATCATAAACAAATACCATCTGCTTTGTATCCAGAAAGATTAGAAACAGTAAGTATACATATGCATTTGACAATGTTCATTTAAACATCCCTTGTTTTTTTCTACCTCTTTTTGACATTGATTTCCTTACTTTTCCTTTAATCTATCCTTACTAACTCTGCTTCATAATGCTCAAAGGATTATCAAAAATTTATCTACTCTCCATGAGCTGCTAGAGGTGCTTCCCACAGACAATATTATTTATAGGGGAGTATTAAGAGAATCAAATGTCTTTTTAAGGGTGGCTAAAGGAAAATAAGATTTCGAAGTTAAACACTGAATTTATTTTTAGATTATTAAAATCCTGGCTGTATGAATACCAAAAATAATCTTATCTAGAGATGGTTAGTAAACAAAATATTTACAGGGGTGGAGCAGTGGTGGGAATGATTCTCTGATTTATTTGTCCTCCATTCCAAACTCAGATTTATCTTTTCATCGTCTAGTTCTCCCTAAGACTTCAAGCATTTAAAAGCTTGCCAAGAATGTCATTTAATCTAGATGCTTCAGAGGAATCTAGGCACATCTCCACATACTTATCCTACGTTTGTGGGGGTGGGAGGTGAGAACCAGGCACAGGATCAAGGTTAATACCTGGGCTTGGGAAGCATCTAACCCCTCAAGTTGACCCTCACCTCAATCTGAGTGACTCTTCTAGAACATATCTTTCGCTCTTTCCCCAGATCCCTGAGCACCTGGGGTTCCTTTGGGGACTCTTCACTTCTGGCTCCATTTCAGGATAAGATAGTGGGTTTTTCTTCTAAGCTCACATGTATCACGTATCACTGATTCTCTCACACACCGAGCCTGGTTGTCCACCCTCCTGACAACTATCATGCCAGGGTGGGGAATGGACTGATAACTATGTTACAGTCTCCAGAGAGATTTGCCAAGTTAATTCATTACTTGCAACTGACAGACATATTCAATTCAATTTATAAGATGTTTATTTTATACATTTTCTGATCATTAAAAGTATTTATGTTGAATAAAAATTCAGTGTGGATTTTACTACCAGACAGTCCCTGTATGGACACAGTTTGCTTATTTTATTTTTCACTACAGTATCCCCAGCAACTTAAACAATGGCAAAGAACAGGCACTCAATATTTTATTGTTGTTTGAAAGGGCACAGGAGTGCATTTATAAAAATAGAATTTACATAAGTACTACAATAACTAATAATAATGGTAAGGACCCAGGAAATCTCTTTTAAGTAGAATTTCTAATTAAACTCATTGATTTCTTTTACCTCAAGCACAAAGGTCTACAAACGTTGCTGATGAATTTTGCTAATTTCAGGAGGTTAAATGAAATTCTTACTCATAAATAGATGAGAAAGAAAGCAGAGAAGCAAAGCAGGGAGGGAGGGAGGGAGAGAAGAAGAAGAAGAAAAGAGAGAGAGAGAGAGAGAGAGAGAAAGAAAGAGAGAGAGACTTGACCCAACATCTGAAAAGATTAAAGTAATAACCCACCTGCATACTGGTCACCCAAAGCAAAAATTTTAAATTTAGGAGAAGTATTGTCATTAAATTCTAATTGCCTAGACTAGTGCAGTCCAATAGAAATAGAATGGACACCAAAGATGTGAGCCAATATGTATTCTATTGGCAGCAACATAAGAGCAAAAATATTATTACATTTATTTTACTAATTTATTTAACCTATTGATATATCCTAAGTGTTGAGCTTAATATGTAGTCAATTAAAAAAATCAGTTAATGAGCTACTTTATCTTACTTTTCCAGTACTAAGTCTTCAGTATTTGATGTCTATTCACACTGCTTCCCATCTCAATTTAGAAAAGCCACATGTGGCCACCCCACTGGGTAGCATAGTTCAAAAGCAGATGTACTATGTTATAAATTATGCACAAAAACACTTTGGGTCCTGAACTGAATTGCATTTGTTCCCAATACAGTTTCTCAACTCTCGCCAAAATCACTTAGTGATGCCATCATGATGCAAATCTAGATTAAATAAACTCAGTGTGTCCACTGTCGCTAGAGCACTTGGCCAGTTTCCTCAGGTGTGAAAAGAGGAGGCTAAATTGGAGGATGTCTAAGGTCTATTCTAAGCCTATCATCTTATAATTACACCAAAAACATTTTGTAAACAATAAAAGTACTCTTTAATTCAGATGTCATTATTGTGTTATTCAGTAAACAAACATACTATTGAAGCAACCAAAATGAAATACAATTTATCTCATAATGAATTATTTGTTGTAAAAGTTCTTAGGATTTTCGAAGGAATATTCGTGCCTAGCAATAAAGATAACAGTCATTTTGGTGAAACATCTTTGGCTTTCCACTCTCTCTCTCCACTTCCGCTCAAAAGATCCATGTAAGGGTGGCCATCTTTGTGCAAAATCGGCATATCAACCCATGAACTTTCTAGATGCAGCCTTTGCCTAGAAAAATTAAGGAAGCTTACCAATTATTGTTAGGTAAAAGCCAGCCACTAAATCCGCTTCCCAGGAAAGTTTGGAAGCAAATGGGTCCCCATCTGCAAGGTAGTGTGGCAGGCTCTCCTCCTGGGGCAAGGCAGTGTGGTTTAGAGACATGCTGTTCTCAGCCACCAGAAACCTGAAAAGTAAACAGAGATCTCAGCAGATCTGAACAAGCCAACTCAAACCACCTTATAACTGTGATCCCGTTGTAAAATGAAAAGTCAGTTTCCAGGGTCATACTCGATTCACTAATAACTACTGAACATCCTAACATTTTTTCAAGGATACAAATATGTCTATATTTAGCTACCCGATTTGCTGATTATCTCAGCCTACATTTTCTCATTTCTTCATCCTGCTATCTGTTTGGGGCAGTAAACATCTCCCTTGGGAGAAAGATGTTAAAAGCCAACTCCTATCCATTGTACTCCTTAGAAATTTCTGTAAAGGTCTAAACTAAGACCTTGTCTTCATTTAATGATATTGTATAAGTGTGTTCTGGAAAGAGAGACAGAGACAGAGAGAAATACTCTGCCAATGTTATAAAAATATTATGGCACCAAACAATCAAAACCATTGTTTCCAACCAGCTGCACATCTGAATCACCTCTATATTTTATCCTTTTCTTATGTTGGTAGTTGGTAGTTTCTTATGTTGGTATTTTGTATATATATATATATATATATATATATATATATATATATATATGTATATAAAATATATTTTTATATAGTTATTTTTATATGACATGATCTGGAGGAAACCTCCAGAAGCTGTGAAAGTTACATAAAGATTATTTCCAAAATGTCCCACAGTAGTCAAGAGTATGCCAAATTTTAACCACGGAAACTTTCTTTCCTGCAAAGTATCTCATGGCAATAGTGCTCAGAGGGACAGCATAATTAGGGAAATGCTGACTTTGTAAAACTACATTAAAGAATCAAGAACCAAAATAACACTTTTGTGCAATCAATTATATGATGAAAGAAGAACTGGAATGGGGTTGGTAAACAACATATTATGTACAGATGTTGATTTATGATGACACCTTGAATCCATATGATGTTGTGACACAATGTTCCTTCAATAAGGTTATTTTTGAAAAAGGTATAGATAAAAAATGCATAGAAAGATATATTAATAATATTTTTTGAATAGAAAGATAGTTATTCTCCTTATTGATGTTGGCAATTATTTTCTTTACTTTTTATTTGGAGGGGAATATGATGACACCTCCCTTTTCCAGTTGTATAATATTAGTATATTACTGTTACCATAGTTATTGCCTGTACATGTTTAAAAACTATATAACACATTGGTACTGTGGTGACATTGTTTTACGACACTATATATGTTTTAGGTGTGCGGGTTCACTCTTCATAAAATACAACATCGTAACACATCTAATACACACTTTGCAATAATTCTCTACCACCAACCAGTGGTCCCCCAAATCTTCTAATAAAGGATTTGTTACAGATTATTTTAACCTTAGTAAAAGTTTTCATCCATTCATTCATTCACTTGTATATGTATTTCTTGACTCCAGGTGATGTGGTGAGATCCTGCAAAGTCCCCGAGTTACTCCCCTAGGGGCTTTGGCATACACTGCGTACCTCACAGGAGCAGAGATGAAATGTTTTGTTTCTCTAAGGGACTCTATTCAGAACCCTGAAATCTCATCACACTGGCAGGTGCATCCATCACTCTTGATCATGGACCTAGCTCTGCCTTGGATATGTGTCAGCCACAGGTTGAGGCCCCAAATGACACCTTGCAGTTCTTTTCCCAGTAATTGTGTCTCTTCTTGTTCACTGAGTGTTCTGTAAACTCAATAAGCATAAGCTGTGCTCTTTATAATGATTGTTTCTCTATGTCAGCAACTACAGGAGTTAATGCGCATCAACCAATAATGCAATCAATACTCATATGTTGTAATCAAATCTGTATTCTTGTGAAAAGATTTGGATAACCTTATCATGTGTATGGATACATTTTTTTTCTTTTATACGTTAAGAAGGGGCCTGCAAGCACTTCAACAGGCAAAGTGGCAGTCAAGAAATAAAGCAAATAATTTGGGGGCTCAAATACAGGTCTTCAGAGAAGTAACCTTCATCTGTTAGTTAGTGCTAATGAGACCTTGCCTTCTCTACAGCTAAGTGTTCACAGTCATAAAGAAAACTGGTGCTCAGATGAAGCAGACAGTCAAGCAAAAATGTACATAAAATCCTCAGTTTTTACTGTCATGGTTCAGTATGCTACTAAGGAAATAAAATAGCCCCGTTTTTTTTCAGCCCACCTAACTAGAAATACGGCAGGAAGCGTGGGAGAAAGAAACAACAGAGGGAGAAAAAAGGGGAAGGAAAGAGAAATATTTTTCTCCACAGACGCAAGACAGCAAGAGAGCAATCAATTCAACTCAATATCTTCTAAGCCATGCAAAAAAGGGACAGAATTATCTGTTGAGAATAATAACCTCTATGTCAATTTATTCCCGAGCAGTTCAGCTTGAGCTGACAACTTGAAATCGACAAGTCTAAGGTAACAGGAGAGTTGTAAGCAATAGAGGTCGTCTTTAGTATCATCTTAGATTCTTCATTTTTAAGTGTTAACTGTCATGTAACTCCTGTCTATTCCAACTCTTTCCTCTGAATTCTTAGTAATGAGTTTCAAATTAATTTATACTCACATTCTCTCCAGCCTACCACTCCCAGGCAAAGGAATAAACGATCAGTTTTACACAACAGTTATCATTTTAAATGTCAACCCCTCCGCAACTCACAGAACAAGAGGCCCCTCTAACTCAAGTACCAGACAATATTGCCCAGCTCTGGCCTGGGGGCTATTCTTCTCTTTCTTTCTCAGGGACCGCCAGACACACAAGACCCTTTCCTAGAGAAGCAATCTTATAGCCCAGACTTCTGCAAAAAATTAAGGTAGCACCTGGCTGGAGATTGAAAAGCCTGTGAGAAGCTGTCAGCCCCAGAGATGAACCCAGAGCCTCAGAAGCCCCATCAGCATCATATCTGAGCAACAGCCATGCAAATCCTTCTAGTGCTGCACACACCTTTGTGGCGCCCTCAGTGTGGACATCATATTTCCTCCTCCAGCCCTCATGTTGCAGTGGACAAGGGAACTTGGGCAAAATTAAATACCTTTGAGATAAAGGGTCAGAAATCCCCTACTTAACGTCCCCAATTCAAATACTCCATCTCTGAGCTTACAAATCTCTACACATCACATTAGGTGGGATTTATGGTGATGTATTGCCCTCACTAATGAAACATGTCACACAGGTAGAAATTTTCAGCAATTGAATCTATTCATTCCTTCTGAAAAAGAAATAAGCCATACCACACAAGGTTCAGGGGGAAAAATTACCAGGAAAAACAAATAGGCTAAAGACATACATTTGCTTTGGCAAGAAACTCAGTACTTCTGACAGAGCAGAAGCTGCAGTTTCACAGTCTTTCATTATTCTACTGCCGGGTACCCTCCTTGTTCTAGTCCTGATTTTCTCTGTTTCTGAGATGCCTTTTCAAGCATTCATGGCTCAGCATTCGTTGATATATTGGGGCCTACATTCAACAGGGGTAAAATATCCAATTAACTTCAATTGCACAGTGGTATTCAGAATAAAAAGTCAAAGAGAACAGCTCAAACATGCTGCTAATTCATCCCACAACTACGAAGAAAAAGAGGAGGGAAAATCCCCACAAGAGAACTAAGAACCCTCGCTCGTCTCTGTGCCCCACAATTCGTGTCTCAGCTACCCTCCTAACTCCATTTACGTGACCATTTAATTCAAAGTCCTCTTTTCCAAACAGGAAATCTTAGAATTTGCCGCTTCTGAGTCATTTTATCCTTTTATTACAACTCACCGATTTTTAGGACCTGCCAAAAAGAAGTTTCTTTTCCTGGGTTTCTTGGGCTGAATTTGCTTTGGTCTTGCTGTTGGTTCCTTCCAGAGCAACTCTCAATTACTCTGCACTTCAGCTGATCTTAGGCATTGCCAAGTGGAGGGTATTCATTTTTTAGACTTTCCTGATCTCTCCCCGCCTCTGCTGAAAGGACCAATCAAAGCTTTGGGAAAAAATAATCTCATCTTATCGAATTATGAGGAAAGATGCAATTTTTGGAAGCTTAATTTACTGGTGATAAAAAAAAAAAAAAAAAAAAAAAAAAAAAAAAAAAAAAAAAAAAAAAAAAACCAACCAAACAAAATAGCAAAAGCTCCGTGGCCCTTATATTGATCAGAAACTAGAATAAGCCTGTTCAGTAATTGTACTTTATGTCACCATCTACTTCCTTTTTTCTTTTCAGATTTAAAAGTCTCAGAATTTTTTTTTTTTAAGTCATCAAGAATTAAAGTTTGTATTCATTGTTTATCTATTTGGGTTATTCATTTTTTTTAAATCAAAATATATCTAATCAATTTCCTAATATAACTGCTTGAGAAAAACGATGAACATAGAAAAATGGAAAGCTCACACATGATTTTTTAAACAAAAATTAGCACATTGTCCTTACCTCGTTTATATCCCTGAAGGTTTGTCAGGACTGCAAATAAAGTTTTTGTTCTTGGGCACTATAGTAGTCAGAAGAGCTATTCTGCAGCACTGGACAGGGGCACCCCCATCACCGCACGGGGCTTACTGCTGCAGAAATGACCCACGGCAATAATGCTATGAAGTGGGTCACTGCTATTATTACTATTTTGTCAATAAGAATGCCGAGGTTTAGGGATGATAAGTAGCTCACACAAGGTCACTGTACTTGAGCTCTTCGTAAAATCTCATTAAATACTTGCTGACTAAATCAATAAGCAAGCCCTGACATAACAATGCTTCAAATAGATGTGCAAGGGGAAAAGTGGGAAATTATGTTTATTTTAGAGGAAAAAATACATGTGCATCAATAAGAACAATCATATCACACATCTTTTAAAAGATACCAAGATTATTTTAGACCAGCCCCCCAAAAAATATTCCCAGTTTTCCAATATAGTTTCAGTTTTAAGTAACCTAGCCCGTCAATACTGTAATTATGCTTTTCCTGTCATATGATTCCATTTTTTAAAATTTAAGGTTAGTTGAAGTATTATTAATACAGGAAGTTAAGATAAAGTGTACATCATGGTGGTTATATAGTTATGTGAATTTTTCTCCAGAGAGTTAAGTAACACATGCATCACTTTACATATTTATCTTTTTGAGTGTGAGAACATTTCATTTTTTATCTTTTACCAAATTTTAATTTCACAATTAGTATTATTAGCTGTACTTACTATTAGACTCTTAGATATTATCCATCTTATAGCTGAAATTTTGTGCCCTTTTACCAACTTCTTCCTATTTCTCCCAGCCCCTTATACCTTTTTTCTATTTTCTATTTCTATTCTTTTGACTTTTGACTGTAGTCTACCTGTAAGTAATAGCATGCATTATTTGCTTTTCTTTGTCTGACTTATTTTACTAAACATAATGCCCTCAAGTCTCACCTCCGTTTAGGAAATGCAGGGTTCCCTTTCTTTATGGATGATAATAATATTCATATATACATATGTATATGAATATGACAAAAGTATGTGATATATATATCTACATATATAGGTATATATGTGTGTATATATTATGTATGTATGTATATATATATCACATGTTGTTTATCCATTCTTCTGTTGCTGGACATTTGGCTGTTTCCTTGTCTTGGCTATATTCTGATTGTGTTTTTTAAAAAATTCTCACTCTAGATCATGCTAGGACTCATCGCTCATTAACTCACTTAATTCCACCTTGAGATGAAGTAACTTATTTTCAAAAGTCTGGACCAGGTAGACAAAGTCATCGTTTTTAAGGGTGTGATGATTATTTTTTAACTTAAAAGTTATTTCTGGTGCACCCTGGTGGAGGAGCAGTTTGGTCCACTGCCTCCAGCCAAGAGTGAAGTTCATACACATTTGAAGAACCTGAGTTTGCATGTCAGGGTCAGCAGGGTTGGAGTGGGGGCAGATTGTTAATAGAGGTTCAAATGCATTTGAGATTACAAGTTATTGCAACTGATATAAGTGTTTATCCAATAATCATTACTAGGAATTGTAAATGTATGTTCCCAACATGTTGAGGCAGCAAGCTTCTATTTTAGAGATGGGAAAACAATCCCAGAGAAGTGAGAGAATATACTCATAAGGGTTCTAAAGTAAGCAAAATGATCAAACCGAGGATGAGGATACTTTCATTGGATCTAGAACCTCACCTCCCCTGTGGTCCCCAATGTCCAACGCAAGATAAGAGCCTTTAAAGTGCACATCTTACAGATTTCAGAGTCACAGTCTGAAGGATCTCATGCTATCATCAGAACACACCGTAGTTTCCACATCAGGTTCAATGAATTATGCTTCCCATGATATATTCCCAAATAATCTTGGACTTCTCTGTAAAAGTGGTGACAACTTTCTTCATGTGTCCCATCTACTTGACATACAAAATTCATGAAATAAATGCTGTTTCTTGGTCAGCAATTGTGTCCCCAGGGCCAAGAACAGTATCAGAAGCATATTCAGCAGGCTTTCATTAAATAATTGTTGAATGAATTGACCTTTGGAAGAGGGAAGGACGAGAGTTTGATGTAACTAGCATTAGAGCCAAGAAGTAAGGAAACAGGACCTCACTGCAGAAGTCCCGTAAAATAAAACCTGATAAGGTGGAGTCGTTCTCTCAGAGGGAAAGAAAAAGTATGGGAAGGAATTAGAGCTTATTTTTATCTCGTCTTTCTTCCTTCTAAATTTCTTCAGAGTGTTAGTATGTTATTATTTTTCTGTTTCTTTAATACAGCTAATTTATAAACTCTTTGTTAAGACTTGGGCTCTAGATTTTGGTGAAAAAATTCTTGTTCATTCATTTTTCATTCATCCTCTTTATCTATAGATTCATTTAGCATCAATAACACTGAAGCAGATGGCTTTAAGTCAATTCTGGTATTTAGCATATAAACTTGGACATCAGAAAAGATGCAGAATTATTCCTTTTTATAGGTAAAGAAAGCAAACATTGTAAAATTCCACTTCAATAAATTTTCCTCTCACAGAGGAGGTAAAAAAAACTATGTATTAACAAATCTGAAAGAATCCCAATTGTCACTCACACTACAATAAATAATATATTTAGCAACATTTTTCTAGAATATTAGCCTCTAGCCAGCCTCTTTGGTTTATGCTTCTGAAGGATTGCTTCCATTAGGGATGGGAAGAAACTTGAATATATCTAAATCATTGTAAAGGATACATGATATTTATTTTGGATATCCACAAACAAATAACTGGATAAATAAAGTTGTGCAACATTTAAGTTTTGTAATAGCAAACTATTTTTTCCCCTTATTTCTTCTTCAAGTCCTTGCTCCTCTCTCTGACTAAAAGGTTCGTATCCCAGGTATCTCCAAGGCTTTCCCTTTCCCTTTCTTGATATTCTACTCCAATGATATCTTTATAGTGTATCCTTCCCTGGTCACTCCAGTCCAATTTTATGGATAATGAAGGGAATCAAGAACATTTTTAGGTATGACTCAGGAAAGAAGAATCCAGACTTCTTAAGTGGAGGAGATGAAGCGAGGAGTCCAAGAAGACGGCTAGAGTTCACAGGAACAAGTACTAGAAAAGACAGAACTTACACACAGTGACTTCTGGGCACCTGCAGGGGGTCTCCCTTGAGTATTCAGTGGAAATAATGATCAGTGTATGTCATGAGGAAATCACGTGGGGCTGTAGAAAGAATCACTGGGAATAAGCATAGGTATGAGTGGACAGCACTCACTCAGGGCCAGGGCTAGTATGTGTTCTCAGGAGCACTCAGGAAACCTCATGACTCCCGGGTTATGGGGAGAGTACTCAGAAGGGTTGCCCTAAATAATAGAGGGCTCTGGTACCATCTAACAAATCTCTAAAAACATGAAATGATCAAGCCATCTCCAAGTAATTTAACTGCATTCCTGAACAAAGATCAAGAATAAGTATCAGATTGAAAAATTACCCAACACGCAACCAAGTTTTGCTTGAAACCCAACAACAACAATAAAAAAAAAAAAAAAAAAAAAAAAAAAAAAAAAAAAAAAAAAAAAAAAAAAAAAAAAACCCAGGCAAGTAAAGAAGCAAAAAAAAATACCATTTCAGGTAAAGAGGTAAATCAATCAAAACTGACCCAGATCTGACGAAGATATTTGCGATTAACAGAGTAGGATATTGGTGTGCCCTGGTGGTCCAGTGGGTTAGTCCACTGCTCATAGTCCACATGCATCCCAGGACCTTAAGCCAAAGGAGACAACCAAGATGAACAACTAAATAAAAAATGAGTAAAGTGTTTTTCCTCCTCTCTCTTCCTGTCTGCCTCTGCTTGCCTTCATTCCTGCCTGGACCTTTCCTTTAAAAAAAGAGAATAGGACATTAAAACATTTCTTATGACTATAGTTCATAGGTATGTTCAAAAATTTGCTAGAGACAAGGAAAAATTGTTTTTAAAAGGTAGTAATCAAACTTCTAAACATAAAACTATAGCAACTGAGATTTAAAAAATGAATGGGAGTAATAACAGATGAAGTAAATTGAATGAGAAAGGACAGCTAAAACTGACAAAAATAGAAATTCAAATATAAAATATAGAAAATGAAGTTTATAAAATTTAGAAATTCATCAGTGATCTATAGGGCAATTTAAAATGGCTTAACATATGTGTAAATAGTGTCACAAAAGGGACAGAAAAATATTCAAGGAATAGTAATGGAATTTTTCCAAATTTTATTAAACCTCTAGCCCCATAGCTTCAAGAAGTTCAACAACTCCAAGTATAAGACACAGGAAGTAAAACTACACCAAGTCACATCACAATTGATTTTCTTAAAATTAGAAATTAAATGAAGACTTTAAAAGCAACCAGAGAAAAAAGATGCATATACACAGAAAGACAAAGATATAATGACAAGAAATCTCTCCTTAGAAACAATACAAGAAAAAACGAACCTTCGTACACTGGTGGTGGGAATGTAAATAGGTACAATCTCTTTGGAAAACAATATGGAGCTACCTCAAAAAAAAAAAAAAAAAAAAAAACGGTGGATCTACCATTTGATTAGCAATCCCAGTCGAGCATATATACAGAGGATAAAAAAAATCTCTGATCAGAAACTATATGTGCATCACTATATTCATAGCAGCACAGTTCACAATAGCCAAGACATGGAAAGAACCTAAAAGCCCATCAACAGATGACTAGATAAAGAAGCTGTGGTTTATACACTCAATGCAATGCAGCTGTTACAAAATATGAAATTACACCATTTGCAACAATCTGGGTGAAACTGGAGGGGATCATGTTAAGCAAAACAGATCATAAAGAAAGAGAGAAATATGGTATAGTTTCATTCATATGTGGTATATAATGAAATGAAACAAATGAACATACAAATCTCAACCAAAATAGTAGGACACAGGACTGGGGTTGCAGGGTGGAGGTGGGGTGGGATGAAATAAACAGGGAAAAGATGATGATATATAACCCTAGAACTTTGGTTGTGGGTGTGGTGTGAAATACAGACTGAGGTGCAATTCAATATCCTAAAATGAATATGGCATTGTGAGCTAAAGAAAAAAATGAATATTGCTATTTTTAAAAAAATAAATAATACAATATAAAGAGCAGTGGAAAATAATGTTTAAAATGGCAAATAAAAAACCAGAATTCTATAAGCATAAAAAATGTATTTCAAAAGTAAAAGCAAATAAAGAAATATACAGTAGACCTGCACTATAAGAAATGTTCAAGGCAAAAGGAAAATGATGCCAGATCTGAATATGAATCTACACAAAGGAATGAAGAGCAACAAAATTGTAATGGCATGGGTAACTAGATAAGATTATTTTTCTTATTTAAATCTCTTATTATGTAATTGCTCAAGCAAAACAAAAATTATACAGATGTTGTATAAGATGGATAGCATATACACTGTAGAGTGAAATGAGTGAAAATAGTGCAAAGACCAGGAGAGGACACAGAAGTATATAATATTGTAAAATTCTTATGCTATATGTGAACTATATATTACTGGAAGATTAACTGTAGCCAGTTAAAAATGTCTAAAGTAATTCCAAAAGCAATCATTAAATGAATTTTAAAAAAAAACGGTGTAGATAGTAAGTCAACAAAGGAAATAAGATGGTGCCATAAAAATAAAAAGAAACAGATCAAATGGTATATTAGTCAAAGTTCTGTAGAGAAAGAGAGCCAACAGGATGTAGTATGTGTCAATATATGGAGAGATTTATGAAAGGACTTGATTCACATGATTATTAAGAATAAGAAGTTCAAGACCTGCAATCAGCAAGCTGGATATCCGGAAGAGTAGATAGTATAATTCGGGGTAAATCAGAAGGCCTAACAACCAGGGGAACTGAGAGTACCAGTTCCAGACCAAGTGCAAATCCAAATGCAAAAGCCCTATAAAGACAAGAAGAGAGAGCCATCTTTTTTGTTCTGTGAAACTCTTTGCTGTTCAGCCTTTACACAATTCCCAAGGAACTGCACTAGACTTTATGACATGTGCATGGTAATACTTCTGTTGCCTTTGACTCTCCTTTTCCTCACTGCCTCATTTGGGCAGTAAGTTTAGCAGAGTGAAGATTGGTAGTTGATGTGCCAAGGCTTATTTCTTCTACTCCTAGGTCTTTTAGAAGCTCCTCTTTGGGATTGTTGGATGGTACATGTAAGCAGCTCGCTTACCAACATCCTGTAGATCTTCAGTTGGTAATCCAGAGTAGTTTATGGGATTTTTATGGAATTCAAGTAAGGGATATTTTTAATAACCTAAGACATGATTGTGATGAGCATGATTGACTTGTTGATCTAGGGCCAAAAATTCTTGTGACTTTCACTTTTAGGAATCTTCCCAGATATCTCCTTACAGGTTAAACCACATGCGAATACAGTCTCATTCCTCCTACATCACACACACACACACACACACACACACACACACACACACACACACACAGTATAGGCTTAGGATATAGTATTCACTCAATGAAAGGCAAGAATTAATATTATTACAAGCATCATTTGTTAACTATCTTCTAAGTGATTTGGTTAAAAAAAACTCCTTTAGCTAGTGAATGTCACCATGAGATATGTTTAATCTTTGCATCTTTTGATAAGGAATTTGTCTTGTTTTCACTGTTTTAGACCCTTTAGATACTTACTTTTATTTCATAATATATAGATTTCATGTTTACTAATGTTTCATGTTACCGTCTTTGGAAATATTCCCTGAAGACACTGGACTGTCCTATTCAATTGTCATTGATGGCATTTTCATGATTGGGGGGCATGTTTGATTGTGAAAGGGAAGAAGCTCATGCTCTTTCCATCTCTTGCTCTTCTGATGTTTTGTTGAAGCTCACATACCTTTATGAAGAATTCTTAGGAGAATTCTGTCTCATTACTTCTTCACATCAATATAGAAAATGAATAAGGGCAAGTATAATCTCAAATGACATAAGCCAATAGTTCTTAGAGTAGATGTGTCAAATGCTGAGTAAATAAAACATAAAGCAAGTTAGATTTAAAATTAAAAACTTGAAAAAAGTGGTGTGGTATGTGTTTTGAAGGAAATACATAAAATTTCTCCTGCAATTGGTTCTCTAGAGATTTACAGGGGGCAAAGTGCAGAAATACTTCTCGTCACATGGAATTTCAAAGCAGAAAAAAGCGAGCAAGGTAATATAAATGATGTTTTAAGATATAGTTATTTTAGCACCACCTGAATTTTCCACTCAGACATAATTTGTCACCCTTCAGGTGACACTTTGGTGCAATGAAAAAATATTCCAATAACATGATGGAAGGTATTTTTAATCTATCAACCCTCCACATTTACTTTAACAGCAAACAAATGTTTCCCAACTTCTTTCATGTCAATCAGGGGCAATAACACGACAATTCATCAATTAATAATGATGGGCATCAGGTTCCTCAACAAAATGATATCTGTGTTATAGATTTCATACACAAATTGTATATAAACTGTTACTGCTGTTCATTATCTATTTTCAAACTCCATGAAGTTTATGCAAACATCTTTTGTCTATCTCTGCTTCCGAGTTATACTCTTTTTTTAAAAATCACTATCCTACTCTCTCTTCCTCACTTCCTGTTTCAAGTTTGGCATCCACTTTCTCCTGTAACTTCATCATTCACTGTTATTTCTTCTTTGAACCACCTCTCAGCCATCCAAAGATATGCATGTATATTATTGCACCTATGTGCATAAATGTATTTGCAAGGGAAGAACCTGCCCGCAGCTTCCCAGCAGCCATGAAGGTCGGTCGAGGTAGCAGAACCCCTGGAATATCTGATGGTCTGAGATTGCCGAGGAGACAGGGTGGCCTGCGCCACAGTCGTAGGCAACGGATAAAGTCAACAAAGGGCAGGAACTTTGGGCTCTTGAAAGGCCCTGCCCTAATTTACACCATGTCTAACCTATGTAAGTATAACCTAAGGCAAATTCGGGGCTCAGACTTTGAAGAATACTCCTCTGAGCCTGCCGGGGTAATAAAATTTTGTGACTCCCTTTCAAAGAGCCGTTTGGTCTTTTCCAAAAAGCGAACCGTAATAGATTTAGCTATATTCTTTGTATTATCAATAATAATGTAACAATGTGTATTATAAAGAATGAAAGCAGAAAACAGAAATAATAAGTCTTTAAGCCCATCCATGTATATGTGGTTTGTGCATCACAGAATCTATTTGATCAGATCCATGCATCTCTTTACTCTTACTTTAGACACAATTCTAACCAGTTTAGTTAACAGGCTTGCTTGATTGTAACAGGCTGGCAAGAAGAGATTAAGAATACAGAAGTAAGTGCATTCTGATGGAACTGTGGTTTGGTCAATAAACTCCGAAGGGTCAAGCCACATACCCTGGATTGGAGTCCCAGGTCTTGGGGGAAAAACCAGTGTGAACAAATAGATAAAAATAAACAAAGATGCTTTTTCCTGCCTGCTCACCTATTTGCCTTCATTTCTGCCTGTACCTTAAAAATAAATAAATAAACCATAAGTAACATAATGCCTCAAAGTGTCACTCACATAGTATATGACAAACTGTCCTTCATAAGACTAAACAATATTCTATTCTAGGCATAGGCCACATTTTATTTATCCATTTATCTGTTGAGGGACATGGAGATTATTTCCACCTGTTGACTGTGTGAACCTTGCAGCAATGATGATTGTGATGCGGGGACTCTGGGGTGCTTTCTTGAATGGTTCAAGAAAGAATTCTTGAATATCAGAGGGCAGTTTTATAAGTTTATTAGAGAAAATGGAAGAAGAAGAAAGCAAAAGCAGGAGAGAGAGTCTCCTGGGAGGGAGGGCTGCACTGGTTGCTATGAGATTCCTACATTTGTACCCCTCCTTTAGCCGGGGGAAGGGTTATTGATAAGAAGGGAATGCTTTTAAACACTGAAGAACAGGTTACCACTGCTGGTGGTTCCAGGTGAGAAAAGAAGAGAGGGATTTCTCAGTTTAGTTTTAAAAGCCTCTGGCACCAGAAGGAATTTATGGTTCCATCCTGTCAGCAGCTCCCTGTCTTCTAAGTCTGGTCTCCTGTTGGTTTTAGAAGTTAAATGCTGGAAATTTCCCCCAACAACTGGGTGAAAATATCTCTCTGAGACCTTGTTTTCAATTCTTTTACATAAATACCTTGAAGCCCATACAGTGGTTAAGGACAAATGCTGAATAATTTACTTATATGAGGATCTCAGGTTGTCAAAACCCAGGCTGCTATCAATACTTCTGACCCCCTGGCTCTAAATTAGAGGTGCCAGTGGCTCCAAGGTTACTCCTCGGGTTTGATTAACGTGTTAGAGTGGCTCACAGAATTCAGAAAAAAAAAAAATTTTACTTGCTATATTACAGACTTATAAAAGGTGATAATTCAGAAACAGCCAGATTAAAGAGACATGTAGGATGAAGTATATGGAAAGGGACACAGAACTTGCCTGCTCTCTGGGAGCACACCATTTTCCCAGCACATGGAGATGCTCATCAATTTAGGAGTTTGCCAAACCCAGCCCTTTTGTTTTGTTTTGTTTTTAAGTGTTCATTAGATAAGGTTGATTGACTAAGTCAATAGCCCTTAGCAATAGATTCAACCTCCACGCAGAGGTGAGGGTGGGGAAGCCCTCTAGTCTCACTCCAGGCAGCCAGATCCCACCCTTTGCAGTTTTTCTAAAGTCACTTCATTCAGTAAACAAAGACATCTTTATCATATACATTATTTAGGAAATTCCATGGGTTTTAGAAGCCAAAGACCAGATTTAGATTTCTTATAAATCACATTTCACAGGCCACAGCTATCATTTCAATATTAAATTCCCAGGTCCTTTTTATGTCAGCTCTCCTAGTATTTTTCTGATACTTTTTATTCTTTTGAAACTACAACATAAATTTATCTATATAAAGTACACATTAAATATTTGTGTTTCTAAGTATTGTTCTACATGGGAAAGACTATTTTAATCACTATTTTACATGGCCACTCTCCTCCCTCCAAAGAGTGTAACCCAACAGGAAGTTAATGATTAATAACCAATAATGTGGACTACTGAAAAGCACTAGCTGGTATTTGAAAAAAATGATACAATAGCATGAAAAAAAATTGCTTATAATGAAATGAAACAAATGAGCGTACGAATTCCATCAGAAATACCAAGACTCAAGAACTGGTTATGAGGGAAGAGGCTATAAGGGGAAAAGGTGGCAGTAAGGGACACAGGAACTCTGGTGGCGTGCATGGTGTGACTGAGCTGCAATTTCAATATCCTAGAAGGAATTTAGTATTGTGAACTAAAGCAATAATAATTATTACTATAAAAATAAAATGTTTATATAAATTGAGCCTTTAAAGCTTTCTGAGTACTATATATAGCCGATATATCTGAACAATACATAACAAAAAGTTAATTCCATTATTTTTTCAGGTCTTATTCGCTTTTGCCAAATGCTCTATACTCCTCTTGATTTTTGAATCAAGGAAAAAATGGAAAGGAAAAAATGAGGCGGCAATTTTAAAATACTATTCAGAGAAATCAGAAGAAAGAAAATTTTCCAAAATCGTGTAGCTAATACATCAGCTCCTGAGCATGGCTGTCATCCCAGCCCACTTGCAATCTTTTGCTATATGACCTTAGATGTATTTTCCCACTGATTCTTATCTCCTATGGCAAAACCTATGGGCCAGTTAACTGGGTAGTCTCACAGCTTCCTAATCACTGGCATTTTTTGTGCCTCTAATCTTTAGCACATGTCCTTTGATCTGTAACTCTTTCCACCATCACAACTTCTAATACAAATGACATTGAAGTTTAAATTCAAGCAACTTCCTTCATGAAAACTTTTCAGCTTCCCTCGCTTGGTGGTGTTTTCCCCAACCTTTGTAATGTTTCCCTGGATTATCATCTATTTTGTCTTGGTTTTTTCAGTCTGGTGTCTACTGACTTTCTGCCATCTCAACACTTCACACACTCATATGTTTAATTGTTTTATTATTTCCTTTTTAATACCTTTATTATTTTAAGATATGAAATGGTCCCTCAGTCCATATATTTCACACTTTAAACGACACCCACCATCAGGTCCTGGTGTCCTTCACCATCACGTGTTCCCACCTTCCCCCATCTTCCCCCTGATAGCAAGTCTTTTATCCTGTGAATTCTGTTGAGATTTGTCAGTTTGTTGGTCTTGTTTCTTTATATCCCACATATGAATGAAAGCATGCTGTATTTTTCATTTTCTTCTTGGTTATCTTGCTTAGCATGATCCATTGCTATTCCGAATGTTGCAAAGGGCACAGTTTCATCCTTTTTAACAGCTGTAGAGAATTCCATTGAATATACAAAGCACAGCTCCTTTATCCAGTCATCTGTTGATTGGCATTTAGGTTGGTTCCATGTCTTGGCTATTGTGAATTATGCCATTAGAAACATAGGAACGCAGATACTTTTTCTGGTTCATGCTCTTGTATTCTCTGGGTGTATGCCTAAAAGTAGGATTGCTGGATTGAAAGGTAGATTTGTTATGGCAAAGCCTCCAGATGGCGAGAAGACTGATAACCGGATACTCGAAAGGCAGATAAAACAGCACTTCTTTGCGAGCACCAAGGCTGGCTCAGGGGTATTATTACCCAAAGCTGGGAAAGGGGGAGGCCTAAGGGAGTCGTTTTTATACTCTGAGGTAATGATTCATCACTTTGGCTATGTGTGGTTTCTAATGGTAACTCTTACCAGTTATGCATAGGTGCAGACTAGGGAGGTGATGCTTGTTTGTCCTTGGTCACAATAACAGGACATAGCTACATCCTCCATAGTATGATAACAGGATGTAGCTGCAGTTTCCATAGAGCAGGACGTAACTACAGCCTCTGTAATACGATAATAGGATATAGTGACAGTCTCTGTAGTACCATAGAAAATTTCCTGGCAGACTGACTTTTGCATTGGGGTCAGGGAAAAGGTCTTCTACTACATTACCCCTTCTTGATTCCCCCCTCAAACTGATTTACAGCCTCGGGGATTATACACGAGACTCTAAACTGGAGGAGGGAACAGGGGTAACGAGTCATTATGGCTTCTTCCTGATGAACGGGGATGTCGCTGTGTTCAACAGCTTGAGCTCCTGAGATCAGATGACTCTGTGAGATTCTGGTTCTAACCCTTGTTAAAACAATTTCAGTCTTCTAATGGACCACGTTCGTAAGGCTGGGATTCCGGCCTGCCAGTAGAGGTACCCGGGACATAGGGGAGAGCTATAAGCAATAATGAGGGAAACATGTTTAGGGTGTCAGAGAAATAATTTGACAGTGGTGAAGCATGGCGCCGTACCAGCGATTTGCGTTGGTTGAAAAGCAACAGGCCCGTGCAAGGGGTCCACAGTGTTGATAAATAAGAGCAAAAAGGATGACTAAGGCCCAGAACAAAATGAGAATGATAAGCAGAGTCAGGTTCAGCATCTGCTGGCGAGTCGCATGGGTCATTGGTCTCCACAAGTCTCTTCCAGAATGTGTGTCAGTCTGAGGCATGTGGGAGATGTTGCTGGGCGTCCAGCTTGGACGGTGCTCAGAGGGGTCCTCCTTCCACTCAGGTGGCCTGTTGCTCAGCTGGTGGGCTGCTTTCACCCGAGAGTGGAGGATTCAGGTGTTCAGACCTGCAACCTTAAGAGCTGTGGGGGTTGTTAGTATGACTGGATAGGGACCCTTTCAGGTCGGCTTCAGGGGTTCCTTTTTCTAGTCCTTCACCCATACTTGGTCCCTTGGTTTGTAGGGGTGTACAGTATTCCTAAGGAGATGGGTAGTCTGTTTACTACCCATCTATGCACTTCAAGGATTGTTTTTCCTAGTCCCTGCAGTTGTTTCTGGATTTCTAAGTTCTCTAGTTCCTTTAGGTCCCCCTTCTGCTTACTTAAGGTTGGGGGGGGGGGAGGTCTACCATATAGAATTCCAAAAGTGGAAATCCTCTTCTGACCCTAGGGACAGATTTTACCCATAGGAGGGCTATGGGCAGTATGTCTGTCCAGGGTAGACTAGTTTCCTGACAGAACTCAACGATAACCTGTTTGAAGATCTGATCTTGCACTCTCCCTTTACTGAATTCTGGGACCATAGGTCATGTGTAAGTTCCATTGGATGCCTATGGCCTTAGCTACCTGTTACACTACTTCTGCTACAAAGCCTGAACCATTGTCTGATCCTAGTCAATGGCATCCTGTATCGTGGGATAATGTCTTTTAGTAGTGCCTTGGTTACCTCTCTGGCCTTTTCTGTATGAGTGGGGTATGCTGCGACCCAGCCTGAGAAGGTGCAGACAAAGACTAAGAGATATTTATTTCCTCTCCTTGGTCCT